>QEPC01006549.1:10215213-10274609 GCA_003113815.1 Sphenodon punctatus | reverse complement strand
GGTCTCGGCCCCTCATACCTTAGGGACCGCCTCGCCCTTCGCGCCCCAGAGCGGCTCCTGCGGTCTGCCGGGGGTGCCCTCCTGGAGGTCCCCCGTGTTAAACGGGGGGCCACGATGGAGAGGGCATTCTCGGTGGTGGGACCGCGGCTGTGGAACTCCCTTCCGGAGGAAGCTCACCTGGCCCCAAGCCTTTTAACATTTCGGCGGAACTGTAAGACCTGGCTGTTTGCCCAGGCCTTTGGGAGGGAGGGTGGGGAGGGAGGATTTTAGTCCCCTACCCATTTGTTTTTGGTGTTGTCTAGCCCTGTTTTAATATTTAATATTTGATTGTTTTAGATGAATTTTATTGTATTTTATTGTTTTAATGCTGGAAGCCGCCCCGAGCTACGTTGCAGGAGGGGCGGGGTATAAATTTATAAAATAAAATAAATATATATATCTATCTAATCTATACTACCTATCTATATATAATGTACAGAAGGGAAAAGGGCAAGGAAAGGGAGAAGGTAAAATGTAGGGTATGAGGAAGGAAAGGTATTGTTGGTAATATCTAATAAATAAATAAATAAATAAATTAAAAAATAAATAAATACAATAAAATAAATAATACAATGAGGGCTAGGGAGAATTTTTACATGCAAGCACCACAGTTTTATACATGCAACCTGACAAGCAGAGCTCGCACAGAATGGAGAGAAAAAACCTGGCCCTCCCATTATAAAGGGTTGCAGTGGCCTCCCCCAGAGCCCCCCTGATTGGTTTTGGGAGGCAGCAGGCATTGAGCAATCACAGAATGCCATGAGACTGCTGGGGCCTGTTTGTGCTGCTCATTGGATAGCGATACAGCCATCATATACTGCTGAGCTGCTCGCCCCTCCCAACACAGGCAAAGTTAAAGAGTTCAACCCTGTTAAGACTCCGAGATGTCTGCTCCCTTCTCCCCTCTCTACATTTTCCCTCCAAAACCCAACTGCCACAGCACTAATAATAACGACAATGATAACGACATTGTCATTTTTGTTTCTTGTTATCATTTGATTAATCATTTTTGGTATCATTTTTGGTATCGTTATCAATATTGTTATTGTTATCAGTATTCTCAGTTGTCGTTTTTGGTATTCTTGGTTGTCGTTTTCATTATTGCAATAACGAAAACAATTTTTCTTATTGTTATTGTTACAATGAAAACAACACGCACACCCCTATTTGGTGCTTTTTGGTAATACCTGCATATTTGGGTACTGTTTGGGGTATTTGAATTGGTGCCTAAATACCATTTGGGTATTTTCAGATGTGACGGGCCTCTGGGCCCACCAGGCTGAATCATGGACCGGGATCGTTCCCCGAACCCGGTTGGTGATAAGTCCGGCTGTACTTCAGACATGCCGGCTGCATCACTGATGGGAATCAGGGAGGAAGTGGAATCTGGGCAGTGCTAAGCAGTGCGTCATGTGGCCACACAGCCCTGCCCCCCATGCTTCCATGGCTGCCTGCCCTCGGGGATATGGGTGGGCGCAGTGGCCAATGAGACCACTGCACTAGACCACTCCTGGTAGCCGGGACCATAATCAGGAATGGACCACGGTAACAGATGTTACTTTGGGCCCATTCTTGATAGTGGTCAATCTAATCATGATCTTGGCTTTGCAGCCAGCCGCAGGGCCGGAACCATTGTTAGCATTGATCCCCGCCATATATTCACTGTGGTGAACATGTCAGGAATCAATCAGACATTACATCGGTCACAGCCACTCCACGGTGTTCACTGTAGTTCAACATGGTTTTTCGTGGCCACGTAACATCTGAAAATACCCTTCGTGTACTCAAAAAAACAAGTGAAATTTCAGTTAATGGTTATTTGAGTATTCAAAATTACCTGAAAAACTGAAAACAATACCCTCCAAACTTCCCTAAATCTGGGATAAAATCAGTGTTTTGGCATACCGGTTTGTTGGTATTTTAACGTTTTGATACTTCAGGTACCTGATTGAAAACTGGTTGGGTAATGAAAAGCACCCAGAATTTTTGGTTCATTGGGGTACCAAAAATATGGATATATATACCCATTTTTTCAGGGAGTAATTTCAGCTTTCTATGTGCCTCTTTTCCCAGTTACTCTCCACTGTGCCACCCCCCCTTCTTTTATTTGATTATCAGAGGGTATTTTCAGACGTTACGAGATCACGGTCAACCATGGGGAATCCCATGGCGTGATCGTGATCCCGGAACATCTGTTGAGGGAACAGAGGTTTCCCCCCCAGATGTTCACCCCCGTGAATCACGGGGGGGAATCACATTCACCACACAAACGGCAGTCCCAGCGGGACCATCCTCGTTTGCGTGGTGAATGAGATTCTCCCCCACCCCCCGTGATGAAGGGGACCGGATTGTCTGTCCCCAGACCACGGCCCAGAATCCACAGCAGGATTCCGGGCTGTGGTCAATGCGGGTGGTGGTGGTGGCCGGGCATTGGTCGCGGCGCCCGCCCGTCTCCTGGAGGGTGGGTAGCCAGGACAATGTGGGGGGACGGGGCTGTGCAGCCGCACGTTGTGCCACACAGCCCCGCCCCCCCGGATTCCCCACCGGGATCGGCCACCACGTCTCTTTGCTGTTACGTGGTGGCCCCGGCTGGGAATCAAACAGGTGATTCTGTGCCAGGGCAAATTGGCCTTGGCACGTCTAAAAATACCCAGAGACAATGATTATCTGTCCCTGCAGGAACTTTCCTACATTCACAAACCTCATTTCATTCACTTGTGAATATTGATACATTTTCATTTCATGGGCTCCAAATTTTATGTCATAAAAAATATTACGTTTTCTTCCATGACCCTGGCTGCAAAGGAAGGATACTTTAAATACTGCAAATGGCTTAATTTTAATTAGAGAAGATTAACCTCCTGAAAATGAATTCAAGTATATCTCTATTGTAAGGCCACCTTGTGTTTACACACTGCCGGGTGAAATATTTTGTCCTAAATGTGAACCTGCTGTGATTTAAAATATCTAATCAAATACAGCTTCTGAGAAGCCAAAACCCCTCTCCTAGTCAACTCCATTTTTTATCTCTCTTTCTGAGAGGTGATAATGAAGGCATATTTTACACTTCAAAATTATAACTTGCCTCGGTCTATACCCTAGAAGAGCCAGAAACTTATCAGTAAATAAACATTTTTTAAAAAGGCAAAGAGCAAAACTGATTTGTGTTATACATTGTGGAAGTCATTAGCTATGACTCAGGTAGCAAAACTTATACGTTCTCCTTTTGACGGTGATGACAATTTAATAGTATTTGACTCTGCTGAGTTACATAGAGCATCCCGCGGCAATGAAAGAGGTTGTTTATCAAAATGATAAACAAGTTTTCATTTCCCTCCTTGGCGGCATGTATGTGATCAGAAGTCTAAGGCCATCAAGAATTCACTTATTCTGGCCACCAGGCAGACATTAAGCCATTCAGGACCATCTGTGCTTGAAATGAGTTCCACTTAATGGACCTTTCTAGGGCAGGTCAGTCATAATAAATGCACGTCTGCATGAACACATAAGCAAAGCGGCCATTAGCAGAGGCTTCTTGGGTTGTTGTGTAGTGGTGACAGCACTGGATAGTTTAGACATGTCTTTCTTTTAGGGGTCATAGGGTCAATTATTTAAGAGTTTTGAGCCAGTATTCTGGTTGGTTTCCATTCTGTCACTAATGTGATGCCTTGTAGACTTTAGTCCAGTTCAATACTGTTGTAGGGTTAGCGGTGGATCTTATTCCCCCAATCAATCATAATGTCCACAATAATCCTGGGTCTGACCAGTTCCTGGCCCATTCAGGAGTATTTCCATTAATCACTGTAGCATTTCATAAGCCACACAAGCACATTGAAAATTGTACATGCTATAGTATGTACAAAATCTGGATGTTTTCCTTAGAGTATTTTGTAGAAAAAGGGCTTGTAGAAAAACCAAACTTTTTCTCCCCTCCATCACAACATCTGCCTGATATACAACTGATTCTACTTTGCACTCTACTTTGCACGAATGTTACACCAACACCCCTTGTCTCTCCCTCTGTTCCCCTTCCTTCGTCTCCACCCTGCCCCCCCCCCTGCCCCATCTCTCAGATTGCAAGCCCTAGGGCAGGGACTGTGTCTATTCAATTACTTTGTAAAGCACCAGGTACATTGCTGGCACTATATAAATGCTTGCTAATAATAAATAATAATAAATAATTACATTAGTTCAATTCACCAGGAAAAAAAAAATTCCCCCCAATTTCTGTTATCATAACATGTCTATCAAGTTCATTGGAATTTTTTATTACTGTTAAAAAAATCTGTTTATTTATACAGAGCTAGACTTGGTCTTGTCACCTACCTAATTAGTAGAGGGAGATGTTATTTTGACTCTTACTCGAGTACATGTTACTAAGAGCTCATAAAACATCACTGACACCTTTGTGGAGGATTAAAGTGCTTTAGGCTTCAAGTAAATGTTCAACAGCATGACAGTAGCTAAGACAGCACGTTCGCCTTTTAAAGATGTATTCAGAGTGTGCTTACAGGAGCTAATACAGAATAATGCAGTTTTACAAACGTCTGCCGATCCCATGTCATAGAAAAAGTGAAGGCAACACTGAAATAGTCATTTGTGCAATTTATGAGAGATTCTTGATTTAAAGGCTGCAGATTGATGAATCTTGTTCAAGCCAGCTTTGGAAAGTTTGCCTTGCTCTAACTGATACATTCATAAGCTTTATTCAAAATGTTTATGTCAGCCTGCTACCAGAGCTACTGATTATTCAGGCCTCTGTGAAAACCTTGAATACTTCACTTGAACAACAACAACAACAAAAACTTCCTGCCTTTGAATTCTAGAAGGAGAATGTCATTGTCATGTTGGTCCAAAATGTAAATAAATGCATGTTGAAAGCACCTTGTTCAGTTTCATTTTAGTTTTCTTTTTTGCTTACAAACCCGACTTTGGTTGTGTTTTTTTACTGTGTTTTTTTTGTTCTTTTTTTTAAAAAATTAATTAAAAAATAATCACTAGACATACACAAAATGTAGATATAGTGTACCTGGATTTCCAGAAAGCATTTGACAAGGTCCCTCATGAGAGACTCTTGAGAAAATTAAGAAGTCATAGTGTCTTACTATGAATCAGAAACTGGTTGAAAGATAGAAAGCAAAGGGTCGGACTAAATGGTCAGTTTTCACAATGGAGAGATGTAAAAAGTGGTGTGCCTCAGGGATCTGTATTGGGACCGGTGCTGTTTAATGTATTCATTAATGATTTGGAAAAGGGTGTTAAGAGTGAGGTGATCAAATTTGCAGACGACACCAAGTTATTCAAGGTAGTTAAAACACGAGCAGACTGTGAGGAACTGCAACAGGATCTTACGACACTGGGTGCCTGGGCATCTAAATGGCAAATGAGATTTAATGTGGACAAGTGCAAAGTGATGCACGTAGGGAAAAATAATCCAAACTATGCGTACACAATGCTGGGTACTAAGCTAGGAGTTACCACTCAGGAAAAGGATCTGGGGGTGGTTGTGGACAATACAATGAAATCCACAGCGCAGTGCGCAGCAGCAGTCAAAAAAGCAAACAGAATGTTAGGAATTATTCGGAAGGGGATAGAGAATAAAACTGAGGATGTCATAATGCCTCTATACAAATCAATGGTGCGACCGCACCTCGAATATTGTGTGCAGTTCTGGTCGCCCCATCTCAAAAAAGACATAGCTGAACTAGAAAAGGTACAGAGAAGGGCAACAAAAATGATCAAGGGCATGGAAGGGCTCCCGTATGAGGAGAGGCTTGGTAGGTTGGGGCTCTTCAGTTTGGAGAAGAGAAGAGATGGCTGAGAGGAGATATGATAGAGGTCTATCAAATCATGAGTGGTGTTGTGGAATTAATAAACAAGGAGCAGTTATTTACCCTCTCAGCTAGTACTAGAACTAGGGGACACTCCATGAAACTCATGGGTTTAAAACAAATAAAAGAAAATATTTTTTCACTCAGCAACATCGTATAATTGGGTTGTGGAATCTACTGCCAGAGGCTGTGATAAGGGCCAGTACTATAGCTGAGTTTAAAAGAGGTTTGGACAAGTTTCTGGAAGATAGATCTATTAGCAGTTATTAGCCAGACAGGATCAGGGAACATGTCGGGAGCTGGGGGGAACAACAGGGAATGGATCCCCCATTGTGACCTGTTGGGTGCTTCTCCCAAGCCACCATGATTGGCCACTGTCAGAAACAGGATGCAGGGCTAGATGGGCCATTGGTCTGACCCAGTATGGCACTTCTTATGTTCTTATGTTAAAATGGCGACCAGAGCTGTTCTGTGTATTTGCAGCCCTTTTCCAAAATGGTGCTCGCAGCGTCAATGGTGGGTGGGCCAAGGGATGGTGGGTGGGCCAGGACTGAGTGTCCATGCAAGTGGCTGAAGTCTTTGCCCACCCCAGGTTGTGACATCCAACAGTGGCCCACTCGCCCAGCTTCTCCACAGGGGATGGACTATGTAGCCTGCTCTTGTCGCCAGCTCTGAAGTGTAGCAACTGCAATTACCCACCCTGGGGTGTATGGGGGATCAGTCCCACCTGGCTTGTGTGGCTGTACCTATAGTCTCTTTTTAGGAACAACTCCTGTCGATAAGTCTATGCAGATGTTCAGGCCACAAGAGGGCCCTTCCACAGGCAAGTAACAAGTCGAGTCATGTAGTGTAGCAAGTGAGAAAGATATAAACTGAACTAATGCAGAACAGATATATAGAAGCAGGCACAGCAGTGACTTCGGAGGGTGTGGATAGGACAACAGAACTAGAAAGGGGGACTAAAACAGCAACTACATGGTCTCTAGATTGCAATGAAAGTGAAAGAGAGTGGAAAATGTAGGCGCCCACGTTACTCCATTAGGTAAAAGATTCATCACCAGCAGAGAGTATTCACATTGCAATTGGTTTTTGACATACGAGCTGATGACCTTTTGATATACAGTTAAAGAAGAAAACAATCTGTTTTATGTAGCTGTATTCTGACATACAGACTAGAACTGGCAGCAAGCGGGAATGTCTCTGAAAAAGCCAAAGTGATTTTTGGTCCTTTTGTGAACAAGAAAGGCCAATTTCAATCACGAAAGATCTATGCAGCGAGGTCTCCACTGACTTCATCAAAGGAACATAATGGGGTACGTTTGGTCCATAAAGTGCAAGTAACATTGCAGGAGCAACACAGAGTGGCAAAACCAAGCAAACGTAATAATAAGGCTCAAACTCGGTGGCAAATCCAAAGTCCGTGTCCGCACATCTTGTGTGCATTGGGTGTATACGTGCAATGCCTGTGCAACATTCACGCTTGGTAAGTACATTGCTCGGGAGTGCATTGTGCACAACAAGTGGCACATTCGTGCCCATGGATCTTGGATCAGCCATTGTGTCATTAATCCACATCTGTTCATACTTATTAGGGGTTTGCAGTAGGCACAACATTCATTTTCATTAACAAAAACCCCTTGGAGGTGGGGAGTGATGTTCGTAAATGAAACCGTTTGTCTTGGGGGTTTTTTGGTATGTTTTTTCATTTCATTTAATTAAAAATAGTAAAAATAATTTTAAAAATCACTGCGCATGCACAAAATGGCCACTGGTCAAAGGTCAATGGCTGCCAGCGCCATTTTGGGAAAGGGTGCGCACGTGCAGAATGGTTTGGCGGCCGTTTACGCATGTTCAGTGATTATTTTTTTTCATAACACAAACAGATGCTCCCCCCCCCATTTTCATTTCCTGTTTCATTTGTTGTCGTAGTTTAATTACTAAAATGAATGGTGCTTCATTTGTTTTTAGTAATTAAAAAAATAAAAACAAATTGTACACCCATAATACTTATTTCACGGTATAATGGAAGCAATAAAATTGCATGCTGCATGTTATGCACTGGAGCCGCCATGGAAGGACATTTTTGTATTCACAAACATTATTCATATTTTTGGATAGCCCTCCAAGAATCCAAGTACAGTATTTGCCGCAGAAATGATAGTCACATCTCCATTTAATAGGTTATTTTGCTCCTGTTATGTCAGTTAATTTAGCATGTTGGTTCAGGATTTTTTTAATCATTTCAGTATTTCAGTTACTTAATTTAGAAACTACATGCTGAAACCAAATAACCAAAATAGCTGAACTGGAATAACTAAAATTGAAATCCTTTTTGGGAAATGAAGCAGGTTCATCTCCACTTTTTCTGGTCTGATTCAAAAAGGGCCAAATCACTGAAATCAGCAGATGCAATGTTCACCATGGATATTCACTTCAGCAGTGTTGTGTGGTTCACAACAGGGGGTCCACAGACACCTTGCAGGTCTGTCATAAGTTATTCAGAGGACTGGTCCTTGAGCCAGAAATCCCAGTCTCAGATGGCAAGAAAGGTATCTGCTTATAACAGAGCTGAAACAAGCAAAAATGGGTATACTCTGCAAAACTGCGGTGCCCTACTTGACCGGGCAACATTGGGTACCATACCAATTAGTACGTGATTCGCTCCCAATGGGCTGACCGATTTATCCACAATATGGTTTATATTACCGAATTTTTGGTTTGCCATTACCGATTTTCCATTTCCACCATGTATCGAGATAGGGAAATGGTCAGGAACATTCAAAAACTCATCAAAAAAGGGAAACGTTAAGTCAGAATGGATCAGTAATATGGAAAATCAGTCGTAAAACAGAAAATCAGCAAGTCAGTAATAGTAATATCCAGTATTTCAGGTAATCGGATGCCCATCTCAGTGATTGCCTATCAATCGGGCAACAAATGAACTACCCAAAATTTTAGGTATTGCCCAAAGGTAGCAAATTAGCTGCCTGCTTCAACTCTAACATATTTCATTTATTATTTCACAACCTTCACAACCTTGCTCCCCCCTACCTCTCTGCACTTATCGCCCTCCATACTCCAGCCCGTGCACTTCGCTCCTCCTCTGTCCCTTCTCTCACCCTTCCATGCCTTCCCTGCTCCCCTAAGCGCCTTCGTCCTTTCTCACTTGCTGCCCCCCATGCCTGGAACTCCCTCCCTGTCCACATCCGCCTTGCCCCTTCCCTTCATACCTTCAAATCTCTCCTTAAAACTCACCTCTTTCGCTCTGCTCTGTCTGACTCTTTATCCTGCTGAGCCACTATTCCTATACCTACGGTCTGTTTACCCTTATCCTTGCCACATGGACCTGCCTGCTGTCATTCTCATCGTAACCAAGTCAAGTATGTGCACTTGAGACCTCACATCTTCATGAATGTTAGACCCCTTGTCTCTCCCTCTGTTCCCCTTCCTAAGTCTCTCCCCCAGCTCCTGTCTCTCAGATTGTAAGCCCTAGGCACAGGGACCGTGTCTATTTTACTACTTTGTAAAGTGCCAGGTACACTTCTGGTGCTATATAAATGTTTGTTAATAATAATAATAATAATAATAATTTATTTATTTATAATAAAATTTGTATGCCACCCCCTTCTGCTAAAAGCATCTCGAGGCAGCTAACAACGTTAAAAACAGATTAGAACAAATAACACCAAATACAATTAAAATTGAATAAAAAACAATTCAACCCCCTACCCCAACCCACCCACACCATCTCCTTCGGGAAAGGCATGGTGGAACAGCCAGGTCTTACATTGTCTACGGAAAGAAGGGAGGTCGGTGGTCAAGCGGACCTCCAGCAGGAGAAAGTTCCATGGCTGTGGAGTGGCCACAAAGGGTGTTTTCAGATGTGACAAGATCACAGTGAACCACGCTGAATACCTACATGTGGTCACTGTGCCCTGCACGTCTGTTCGGCGGCAGCCAGATGTTCACCACGCTGAATGCCCACATGGGGTCAATTTCAACCACGCTTCCGGGGCTCCCAGTGCAAAAATCCCCAGAAGCGTGGTGAAAGTGATTCCCGTCCAGAACAAAAAAAGAGTAACGTCTGGCCGGCGATCACGGCCCGGAATCCCCAGCGGGATTCCGGGCCATGGTCAAACCGGCCTGATGCTGTGGTGGCATTGGCCTCGCCGCCCACCCGTCTCCCCAGAGGGCGGGAAGAGAGGGAGAGTGGAGGGGGTGGGGCCGTGCGGCCGCACGTTGTGCCACGTGGCCCTGCCCCCTCCCTGATTCCCCGCTGGGATCCCTGGCACGTCTGTTTGCCATGCCTGGGTGGTCCCAGCGGGGAATCTCTGGGTTGTTTTCAGGACGGGGCAAAGCCGCCCCGTCACGTCTGAAAACACCCAGAGAACGCCCTCCTCAGGGTCGACACCCGAGAAACCCAGGGGACCTCGAGGAGGGCTCCCCTGGCCAACCGCAGGGGCTGATCCAGGTCCCGGAGGGTGAGGCGGTCCTGCAGGTAGGTGGGGCCCATGTTGTTTCGGGCTTTAAAGGTCAACACCAACACCTTGAATTGGGTCCAGAAAACTATCGGCAGCCAGTGCAGAGAGCAAAGCACTGGTGTAATGTGGTCACATTGGCCTGTCCCCATTATGAGAGGAGCCACCACATTCTGCACCAGCTGCAGTCTCCAAACCAGCACCAAGGGTAGCCCCACGTAGAATGCTTCACAGTAGTCCAGTCTTGAGGTAATAAAAGCATGGGTATAGAGGTATCTTGTACTCCTTCAGATTATTTTACTTTTGATGTCTTTTTGTGAGTCATAATTTTATAGTTTTAAAATGAATAATAAACTAGCATAACTAGGCTGTCCCATGATTATGAAACTCCCTCCTGCTGGATGTCCGCCTAAGCCTGAGCTTGTCGTTCATCTTCCAGAAATAATGTAAGACATTTCTATTTGGCCAGGCATTTGGCAGGCAGGGATAGGGTTGGATGGGATTGGGTGTGGGGGGGGGTAGGGGAGGGTTGAGTGGGGCGTTAAGGGGATTTATTATTTATTAATTATTATTATCATTATTATTGTTGTTGTTGTTGTTGTTTGTTTTGTTTCGTTTGTTTGTTTGTATTGTAAGCTGCCCTGAGCATCTGCAGGAAGGGCGGCATATAATTTTATTTCTTTATTAATTTAACCAAATTAATAAACAAATAATAACAATAACATGAAACTTCTGTATAAAAATTGAGAGGGGCCTGGGAAATATACACAGATGCTAGTTGGGTCTTTCATGGCAAAAAAGACTGGGAGCCATTGCTCAAAGCTATAACAAACCTGTTAAACTACATCCCATAATGTACTCTCTCTTTCCAATTCACCCCATTACATAAGGCAAATTATTCACTCAGCAGATCGTAATACATTCTTTGTGGTCTATTTGCTAAAATACATATTTACATTTTTCATTAGTGCCCGTTGTTTGCATTGTTCATTATGAGGGCCAAAGGAGATATGTTATTTCAGCTGTGGAGAAATTCCACACAACGGCTGCAATGTAAATGTCTCCTGCTGTGGGTCATTAAGTTTGACGCTGGAAAGTTATTATTTTCTCAAACATAAGGCAAGAATGATGGGGTTCGGTAGATGCTCGGTCTCTTCTCAGAAGGAAAATCCATTTGATGGCATAAGGAAAACAACAGAAAGAAAACAGAGCAGTTTCTGGAGCCTGAGGCCCTCTTTACACATGCGTGGGCATGACTGTGTCCCACCCATATGAATGCTGTGGTGGGTGGGTTGGCAGGAGGGCATGTGCACGTTTCCACAAAACATGCATGCCAGGGCTGGCCTGATTTGTGGGTTCCAGGGTGAAGATAAAATATGGGACCGCTGGGGGCTCCTCCTTGAAGGCAACCTCTATGGTACCCTGAAGATGGTCATAATTGGGACCCCACTGAGAGGGAGTGGTGCCCCCACAACCTGTCCTTATGAAAATAAAGGCCACTGCAGGGCCCTCAGAAAGAGCGGTCCCCATAGTGGCTGCCCCAGGTCACCCTGTGGTAAGGCTGGCCATGACGCATGCACACCCACCTCCACCCATCACCCACTCATGGAGCAATTGGCCAAAATGGCGATTGCTCCGCGAGTGAGGATGCTTGGGGGATCGGTGTACGCCCATGTACATCATCCCACGCACCTCCCATGCTGCTGTGTGCACAGTACACCTATGCCCCCTAGACCCACACCCCATTTAAAAAGGGCCTCGGTGTAGCAGGCAGGGGTGAAGTTTAGGCAAAACCACTTCTGTGCATAGATTATGGATATATATATATGCTTTCTCTTAAACAAATGATCAACATGTCTGCTCTTGTTCAGGGTGTCCATGGGCTCTTCTGAAAGTGAATTACTATCAGCAGAAATCAGCAGATACGTCCATTGTGGATCATTCTAGTCACACTACACCTCAAAAGGGGTCAAACAGAACTGTAAAGGGAACAGAGAAGGGCAACAAAGATGCTCAACCATATAGAGTGACTTCCATGTGAGAGGCTAAAAAGATTCTGACTCTTCAGTTTAGAAAAAAAAGATAAATTATAGAGGTCTACAAAATCATGAATGGTGAAGAGAAGGCAAACTTTGAAGTAGGAATTTACTGCGATCTCACTTGATTAGATATATGAGACACCTAATGCAATGATCCGGCAACACATTTACAAACAAGAGGAAGCACTTTTTCTAATGATGCACAATTAACCTGTGGATCTTGTTGCTGTGGAATATTAGTGAAGGCCAATAGTAGAATGGGGTTTTAAAAATGATTGGATAAGTTTGTGGAAAGTAGGACCAAAGTAGGACCATCAATGGCTATTAGCCATGATGGTCCAGAGATGTAACATCCTGGTCAAGGTGTCCCTATACCTCTGATTACGGAAACTGGGAGTAAGCAATGCAGGATGGATGATTTTGGTAATTGACCTGTTCTTTACATCTCCCAAAGTATGACGATATCAATGGTTTAGGGAAAGGCCCTTGGCATGACCAAAAATGTGACACACTCATGAGTTTGTAAATTTCACAAATGCAGCATTGGCCTATTCTTTGTTGGAATGCTAAGCTTGAAGAGTGTTTACAATTATTACAAGCAGGCCTGTTATCCAGCTGATTACAATGTTGTTTGCTCAAATGCAAATGCGAAATTTTGATAGAATCCGGAGCTACTGCCACACCAAAAGTCAGTTTAAAGAGTGAGGGATGTTGCCATGCTTGTCTCACATGTAAGAGAAGGAGACAACATGGTTGAAATGATCGTTTATTAGACCAACTAACTCCATTGGCCCATTACCATCATTTAAAAAAAATAAAAAATGAAAAAAACCCTAATGTCTGACATTTAGGTCCTCCCCTCCCCTCCCCCCAACTCTTGTTACATGCTTGAGGAAAAGCCCTGCATGACCTGAAAGCATGCATACTTTCCCCAACAGAAGTTGGCCCAATAAAGTTATTGTACAAACTTTGCCACTGTCCGTCACACCCAAAGCGGCCTGTATTATCCTCATACATCAACCTCAAGTGTAAAAGTGATTGTCTTGATTCCCTGCCAAGAAGGTCCATAATTTATGCACACATCGGTGAAATAATGACACAGACAATTCCCATTTTGGGAAAATTTTGGCAGCACCTTTATTAAAACCAGGCATCCAGTCCAAAACAAAGGTAAACTGTGCAACAAAGGATAAGTCCCTATGAATTTACCTGGGGGAAATAATAACCCTCCCCCAGCTCAGGACATAAAGGCAGGACGGAAGGAACACTTGTCTTAACATAAATCCAAATGGTGTCACCATCCGATGGACTCTTCCTTCTTTCCCTTATTGGGCAAGGAGGGGAAGGAAAACAACATGCAACGTCCTTATCCAACCACCCAGCCTAAATAAAAATGCTGTATACATCTCCCTTCTGGGGTGAAGTGCCCTGACACCGATTGAGCCTACTAAGCCACCCCAACTGCATCAATAAAGGGATGCACAACTACTTATGTCCTGGCCCACACAATTACATGGGTGATTTCAGACGTTACGCGGTCCCGATTCACCACAGTGGAGTCCCGGTGGGGGTGAACCGAACAACCACCCCCTGTGGTCAAAAAAAGCCCCAAACAGAAGTTACAGGACTGGGAATACAGCAGGGAATTGGGCTGCCAGATCACGGCCTGTGGCAGCGCAACAGGAGTTATGCCGATCCTGGGCCGCGCCGTGGTCAAAGCACCCGGAAGGCGCTGGGGCGGTTCGTCCAGGCTGCTGCTGTGTGCCCTTTAAATCTCCCTCCCTGGTCTGTGTTTTTGCTCGTTGCCTGGCAGCGACGTTGCGTGCTTTGTCCCCGGCTGGGAATCATGTCCTTTGATTCCCGCTGGTAGTTGCCGGCCAGAAGTTACTTTTTGTTGTTTCCCGCTGGGAATCTCTTTGACCACGCTTTCGGAGATGGTCCGGCAGGGAGCTCTGGAAGCGTGGTTGATTTTGACCCCATGTAGGTTTTGACCGTGGTGAACATATGGTGGCCGCTGAACAGACGTTCAGGGTGCTTTGGCCCCGCCGCGGGATTGACTGTGGTTCACTGTGGTTGAGCGTGATCTCGTAACGTCTGAAAATACCCCATAATAGGCACTGTTTCCAACACCAGGTGCTACAACTAAAAGACCACCAACCAGCCTGAACTGCCAAGTTGGCTGCTCAAACAGTAAAATAACAAGGAATAGACACTGTGGGAAAGGCAATAAAACTCAGCATCCCTAATCTTCCAATCTGGGTACTGAGAAAATTCCTATCCAACCCCAATAAAGGTGATTCGCAAAGCGTGCTGTGCCAATTCACAAGTGGGTGGGCTGCCTCTCCTTCCTAAGCCGCGCAACTCATCCAAGTTGCATGGCAGGCAAGTAAAATATCCAGATCTCACATCTCGTGAAGGGGCAGATACACACCAAGGGCAGGAAAGCCAAGCAGTCCCGCATCCTAGGAAAAATCCTGGGTCGCACGCCACCTCCTCACTCTTCCCCTGAGAGCTGCATCACTGGTCCAAGCCCTAGGGCGTTTATAGATGATCCCGCTTACAAGCGGGATCGTCAAACGCCGGCTTTCCCCCCCGCGCAGTCTCTGCGAGCCGTGTCTGCAGTTCAGACACGGCGCAGAGTGCGAGTGTGCATGTGCGCCCTTCTGCGCATGCGCACTCGCCCAGGGAACCAGGAAGTGCGGCGTAAAGCCGGCACTTTGGGAATCTGCATCGGAGGGGGCAGGCGAGCCTGCCCCCTCCGACGCGGATTAAAAAGCGGCCCCAGAAATTAGACGAGCGCCAAGAAAGACGTCTGATCAAAGGATCAGCCGCCTTTTTGGTCTCGTCTATAAATGCCCCATGTCTCCTCATTGGTGCCCTAAGGTAGGTGGCATAAAGTCCCACTCTCCCAACGAGGCGAGAGGCCAATGTTTCAGAGACAAAGGGGCTCAGGGAAGAACTTCATAATCCTTATCAAGTTCACCCTCTCAACAACCCTGTGAGGTCAGTCATTCCACCCATTTTACAGATGGGGAACTGAGGCTGAGAGATATTGACTTTCCCAAGGCCATTGAGTGAAGTCATTGCAAAGACAGAATTTGAATCCTGGCCTCCCAGGTCCAAGTCCAACATTTTACCTACCCATTAGGCTACATTTAAGTCTCTCTTGTCTCAGCTGTTGTTTGGGGGCTCAAAAACAATAACCACAAAGCAGCAAAACTTCTTTCTTGCTCTCCCAAAAGGCATAGTGTATCTCCTCTCTTACAAGTCTGAGGAAATTGCGGCTTAAGTGTTTTCAGTCACGAGAAAAAAAAGTGTAAAATGAGCCATGTGTTCCAAAGTAATTACCTCTTTAACAGCCCCTTTCTACAGGAGATTGTTTTAACGTTCCCTGCTGTTACTCAAACAATGATAGTCAGCTGTTCTCTCTAGCCATCTAGGTTAGGTCTCAGGCGGATCTCCCAACAATACCGTCAATTAATCAAACCTCCCATCATCTCCAATACCAACATCCTAGCAAAGCACTGCATAACCTTGGGCTCATGACATGGGTCATCTATGCTATTTGAGCTGAAATTGGTAGCTAATTTGCTACCTGCAGATAATGCCCGCATTTTCTAATACCGTCTCAGGTACTTGGTGGGCTACCCAGTAACCAATCGGGTACCAGGATACCCCCCCAAAACGGGTAATTTCTGGTCCAAATTTTCAATTTCTTTTGTTGCCAATCAGTAAATCAGGATGGAAAAGCAACAAATTGGGACTGGAAATTGAAAAATCAGAACTGGAAGTCAACATTCCAGGACTGGAAGTCATCACTTTTGAACATTCCGGGACACCAGGGAGGGTACCAGAATCAGAGCAAAACCATGTACCAATTTTGGAACCTGGAAATTTGACAGGTATGCCCATTTTTGGGTGGGTACTTCTTTCAGTGCTATATTCTATTCTATTCTATTCTATTCACTAGCTTCCCCAGACTTACTGCTGTGTTATCTGAGAAGATTGCCATTAGAGATGACCAAATTCTCCATTGCACCTTGCCTGAAATAAGACCAGAAAGAGTGGATTTTTCAGCAAGTGAAGGTAAAAATTAATACGTTCTGCTATACCATGGGATATGCTATACCTATGGGATTCCCATGCTATACCTATGGAATTCATCCACGTTAGAGGGGTGCACCAGGGGCGCATGTCATTTTCGTTTTCATTTTTTGTTTTCATTATTTAAATCTGTCATTTTTGTTTTCATAAATATCAAATTGTCGTTTTCGTTTTTGCTTTCGTTATCGATTTCCATTGGTTTCAATGGAAAACACATTTTCTGGCTGTAACATTTTTGTTTTTCACTATATTTGCCTGACACCTGGAGGGATTAAAATACCTCCAATGGAAGGCATTATGTGTACCAACGTCTAAAAAGATTGAATAAAGGGATCCAATTTTAGAAGCAGTTTATTTTATTTTGCAAAAATCTTCATATATAATATATAGTCTTCGGTGTAACTTCTTTGCCTCACATTTAATGTAGATGAAACTTGGCAAGTTTATACCCCTTCCAAGATTTACTATCTCTGCCAACTTTCAGAAGGATTGGATAAAGGGTCCTGGTGGTATAAGCAATTAACTTAGAAATGTATGTCTGACAGTAACATCTTTGTAGTCCAATCAGTGTACATGAAATTTGGCAGGGCTGTATATCACACTTTTCACGATAATCATAATAATCTCTTCCAAATATAAGAAAGATGAAGATGTTATAAAGGGTCCCAACTGTATATGCCTGCACAGCATATGCAGAGAAGGAGCATATGCCAGGGATTCTCTTACGTGGTATAAGATCGGTTTGTGATGCTAATTTGCCATCAGAAATGTCAATCAAATATCCTCATTCTGTGCTGCGACCATCCCAACATCTCTCCCCCACTTGTTACTGGGAAGTCAGAAGCATCTGTTTAGGAAAGAGCCAATAAGATTCTCTCATGTCCTCTATCACAGTGCTGCAGGATGTGATTGTGATGATTATTGGCCAGCCTGGATGTGTAAACTATGTCTCCTGATTGCTGGGATACTAGCCCCAAAGTCCCAGTTATGTCCCTTCTATGCCGGCCTTAGGGCTGCCCGCTATATCCGCCTCAAAGCCACTACCAATTGGTCCTGTAAAGCTAGAAGCATGCAGTAATTGCCCAGTGAATGTGTCTGTCTGTCTGTTGGGTTGCTACATCCTCCCTCCTACAGCTCTCTTCCCCTGCAATGCCAGGTGCCTGCCTCTGACTGACACTGCATGTGCTGCTATTTATTTGAATAATGGTCTTCAAGGGAACAACCTCAATTGCTTATAAAATTGGATCCTTTTTAGGGGTGTGCGAACATCCGGGGGGTTGGGGTTCAGCCCGCTCGGGGTTTGGGCCTCCCAAAACCATTAGGAGTTCGGGGGTTCAGCCTGAACCCGTTCAGGGGTGCTGAACCCATTCGGGCGGTGGGCAGGGGGAGACCCAGTGTCTCCTCCCTCCAGGCTGCATGAGTGAAAGGGGAACCGGAGATCACCTCCCACCCATCATTCGCAGCCTACAAATTCTTTTTTAAACCACTCACCCCAGGGACCCCGCTATCTAGTGGCGCTGGGGCTCCATCCCTGGGTTTTGTTGCGGCGGCGGCAGCAGCTTCTGCAGCACTGTGAAGCGCTTCAGGCCCCTACTAGGCCTTCCGAGTCAGGTGACCGGGTGAGGTGACCCGGAAGGCCTAGTAGAGGCCTGAAGTGCTCCGCTGCTGCCGCCGGAGCCAGCCCTGCTGCCACCACCGGACCCAGGGATGGAGCCTGACCTACCTGGTGGTGCCGGGGTTCTGGCTCTGGGGCTGGCAGAGGCAGTATGGGGGTCCCTGTGGTGGGTTTTTTAAAAAAAAACAATTTAGTAGGCTGCACAGGGTGGGGGGGAAGTGACCTCTGGTGCCCCTTCCACCCACACAGCCTGGAGGGAGGGGAAACCAGGTTCCCCACTGCCCCCCGCCCCTGCCCGAATGGGTTCAGAACCTAAGCTTTGTTCGGGCGGGGGGAAGTTCGGGTTCAGGGTGTTCGCGGATGGGCCAAACACACCGTTTGGCCCAAACCCCAAACGCGTTCGCACATCTCTACTCTCTTTATCAAATTGTCCTGTAGTTTGGCAGACATGACTGGGAAGGTACGTGACAGATTCCTGCCAAATGTCCTGCAATCAGTATGGAATATAAAAATGTTACAGCTGAAAATGTATTTTCAAGTTAATGTCTTATACCATCAAGACCCTTTATTCAATCTTTCTGAAAATTTGCAGGAGTATTAAGTATTTGGAGGGACATAAATTCACAGGTTTCATGAAAATTGGATGGAATTTTACAAAGTTGTAGCCGTGAATGTGTATGGAGCTTTTCTTAAAATCACAATGTTCAATTGCTTCTAAAATCGGCTACCTTTATCTAAGCATTTCTGGAATTGGTACATGTAGTGCACTCCACTGGCGGTACAATCTACCCAAGTTTAATCAGAACTCAGTAAAGCTGCGTTCTCACATGTGGCATTAGTGGTGGCAGTGGGAGGGGCAAGGGAAGACGGGGCAGCGCGGAGGAGCCAGCCGATGGGAAAAGAGCCGGTGCGAATGGGGATCTGCCGCGGCTTCTGTTGCACATGTCAAGGCAGGATTTTGCGCCTTAACACGCGTGAGAGAAGCCGCGGCAGATCCCCATTCGCACCGGCTCTTTTCCCGATGGCCGGCTCCTTGACGTGGCGCTGTCTTCCCTCGCCCCTCCCGCTGCCGCTGTCACAGGTAAGAACACAGCCTCAGAAACATACAAGTTATATCCGGAAATACATTTTTCAGTTTTTCTCCTTTATTTAAAAAACAAATTGTTATTTTCGTTGCTATTTTTGTTATTATTATTTGTTGTTTTTGTTGTTGCAATAACGATAACAAAAATGACAATTTTCATTATCGTTATTGTAATAACAAAAACGACATGCACACCCCTAATCTATGTGAATGTGGGGCAGGTCATTTGGTTTTCCCCATTACTGCCAACATGAAAGACCCAGTGAACACAGGTCCCCAGGCATAGGCAAGCCACAAAAAGCTGCTCCTCATTAGTACTGTCAAGAACTACAAACCCTGACCTTCAGAGCAGAATTGATTCTACTTAGATATGAAATGAGTATGCACAAGAAAGCATATCTGTCGAATCTGCAGTATTCATTTTTACCTGCAAATTTGGGGCACATTTTTGTACCCAAAATGGTATTCAATCAGGTACATGAACAATAGAAATGCTGATTTTGTTCCAATTTTTTTGCATATGATCCCACAATTTCGACTTCTGGTCCTGGATTTTTGAATGTTTGAGTAATTTCAGGCACTCAAAACCTTGAAAACTGAAATATCAGTTATGGGCTACTTGAAAAATGTTCGAGTACCGATTTGAATAACCAATGCAATACTCAAAATTTTGGATATTCCTTATAGATACCAAATCAGGTACCCATTTCAGCTTTAGTTCTAATGTATATATCCACATTAGCCTGTTCATGATACAGCAAAAATAAAGGTAGCCACACAGCTTTAGTAGATATCTTAAAGACTACTTATAGCTATATCTATCCCTTTCCTTTCTGTCCCACATGGAGGTATTTTATAATAAGGCAAAACTGCATATAGCATGCAACAATCATGGCAATATCATTGATCACACGCTGGCAATTTACCTAGGTGTTTAAATGATCTTTGTCACGTTGGTATCCAGTTGCCTCATGGTCATTAAAGGACTGAACCTCATGGCATGTGAGGCACGGGACTAATATCCTGCATTTGACCAATGAGGTTCTGCTGAATCACAAGGTAGAATAAGTGACTTGCCCAAGGTCACACAGAAAGTGTCTGTCTGAGCCAAGAAATTGGTCTGGCGCAGTGACTTAGCTACTAGTGTATCGGAAAGAGAAATAAATTCGCTTTTTCCCGACACACTGAGACCTGTGGCAATTGCCTCAGCACTGAAATTCCTGCATGGCAACTTCACTCCTCCTCTAAACTCTTTTCCGCTTGCTATAATGGGGAAAACAAACACCGGGCTATGAAAAGAAAAAAAATCTAATTAGTACCTGGATTTTCAGCTCCTTAACACCTTCCGCTAATGTTCACTGGCAGCTATCAACAAAAGTAGCCTTTTCATCCAGGAGGTCTGCCATTCACTATACCCCCTGCCTGCTTAGAATAGAGAACTGTCTTCCTGAATGGGAGGAGCTAGAGATATTAAAAGCAAGTGACCCCTCCCCCCCCAAAGTCAAAGTTGATATGATTCTTTTCCTGAATTTGCAAAGAAAACACAGAGCGTACTGGTGTGCAAACTGTGGGTGGATTTAGGGCAGTCTCCTGATGTATTTCCATATCAAACCAATATACCCACAAGAGAATAGGTTTGTGTGTGTTTTTTTCCATTAAAGAGCCTTGCAAATTGATCCCATGAGAAATCTGCCCAGGACCTTATTTTTACGCATATAGAAACATATCTAAAAGAAGAATCAAAGGGAAAATGGTATGCAGGAGAAAACAGCAGTTTTCTGGTAATGAGTAACTCTTCCCCACAGTACTACAACTGGAGTTACAACAACCAGCATTAGTCTAACATTTTGGTCTGGAGCCACCTTTTTCTTGTTGGCTTCGTCAATGACTAAACAACCCATTCTGTGGGAGATTTACCTACTGACCTAAGTGGCTACTCTGCTGATGACTTGGTTGCCTTGTGGAATGATATTTTGACCATGGCCATTGACATGGTTACACCCAGGCATTTGCACCCACTGCTGCAGCAGCACAGGTTGCCCCGGTTTATGGAGCAGCTGAAACAGGAGGGTAGGTGGTAAGAGCGCGGGTGACACTCCACTTGTGCTGAAGTCAACCGATAGCGGTTTAGATCATTTTTAAAAGACTATGCTGTGATGGTGGGAAGAAAGCTTTCTTCTCTGCAATCATAGCGTCTGCAAAGTCTTGTCCAATGGAGCACCTGTTCCAGGTGCTGAGGGGCCTGGTTAATTAGGTCTCCCTCTATCCGGTCTTCTAATGCTATGGTGACATTTTTGCAGACAAAATAATTTTTATTCACCACGACTTGTGTGCTGCAATTTTATCTGCAGAATCAGCGTTTGGGGTTATGGGAACTCAGTCATTTCCTATTTATTTGGATCAGTTTCAATTGGTATTGCCCACTGATGTGGGAGAGGTGATTAGATCCATGCCTGTCCTGGCTGGTGAAAGTCAGCTGAGAAATGTTGGGGTCGTTGCTGGCTGGAGTGGTCAGCGCCTCCCTTCGGGAGGGTAGGGTGTCTGATGTTCTTAAAACTGCGGTTGTCCAGCCCCTGCTTAAGAAGCCATCCTTGGACCCTAACTCCCTGGTTAGCTATTGGCCTGTCTCTAACCTTCTTTTTTTAGGGACGGTTATTGAAGAGGTGGTTCCCTGACAGTTCCAGGCTCATTTCGCTACCATCAGATTCCTAGACCCATTTCAGTCAGGCTTTCATTGTAGGTATGGTACGGAGACTGCAGTTGTGGTCTTGGTCGATGACCCTGCACCTGGAGATTGACAGGTGGAATTCCACCCTGTTGATCTTTTCAGATCTTTCAGCGGAAAATGATACAGTTGATCATGAAGTGTTGTTGGCAAGACTATGGGATCTGGTGGGGTGCTCAGGTACGCTCTTGAGTGGTTCCACTCCTTCCTGGCAGGGAGGTCCCACAGGGTGGTGACGGATGATTTCTCATTGGGTAATTTGGCGGTGCTGCATGTCTGCTCGCCAGCCCCATCCCGGAATTAGGCCCCAACCATGGGACGGGGTCGGGTATAGCTGCCTCATTGGCCGCTGAGCCTGCCCATTTCCCAGTGTCCGGGCAGCCGAGGGAGCACGGGGGGCGGGGCTGAGAGGCCGCACGTTGCACCGTGCCGTGCAGCTCTGCCCCCTCCCTGCGCAGACCCTCCCGGGTCCCCTTCAGGGATCAGGCCGGGACGTCTAAAGGACGGCCGGCCTGATCATGGACTGGGATCCGAGACGGGGTCCGGCCGAGACGGATACCGGTCCAGGGTTCAGTGTGGCGGTCCTGTCACATCTGAAATTACCCATTGTCCTCTTGGGACAACCGTTGTGGGATCCCTCAGAGTTCTAGTCTGTCTCCCCTCTTGTTCAACGTTTATATGAGGCCACTGGGCAAGGTCATTTGGAGGTTTGTGGTGACGCGCCATCCATATGCTGATGACACCCACCTCTACCTCTCTTTTTATTCTGACCTGGGCCCTGCAGTCTTGGTGCTTACCTAATGTCTGGCTCCTGTCAGGGACTGGATGAGGATGAGCTGATTAAATCCAGACAGGACTGAGGCAATGATGTTTGGCCGGCCTTGTGACCTGGAGGGGATTGGGACTCCTGAAATTGATGGAGTCCAGCCACCTCTGGGCAATCAGGTTCTCAGCCTTCAAGTGCTTCTGCACCCCTTGCTGTGCCTGGATTCTCAGGTTGCGGCAGTGGCCAGGAGCACTTTTCATCAACTTCATCTGGTGAGGAGATTGTGGCCTTTTCTTTCTGATTCATCCATGCTTTCATTACCTCGAGACTAGATTACCAAAACACACTCTACAACATTATTTCACCGTCATCTATGCTTTCATTACCTCGATGCTATATGGGGCTGCCCTTGATAACTTGTTCAGAAATTGCCCTTGTTCAGAAATTGCAGCTGGTGCAGAATGTGTCGGCTCACCTCCTTTTGGGGGCGAGGTGCTGGAAGCACATCACACTGGTGTGCCGAAGTCTGCATTGGCTGCCTATAGCTTTCTGGGCACAATTCAAGGTGCTTTTTTTTTTTTTACATTTAAAGCCCCAAATGGCTTTGGCCTCACATATTTGAAGGACTGCTTTTCCTCCATGCCCCACTGCAGCCCCCATGGTCGGCTAGGAGCACCTCATTGTGGGGACCAGCTGTTAATTTGTACAACAAGGGCTTGCAGGGAGGTGTTCTCGGTTGCTGCCCTGGTGCTGTGGAACTCCCTTCCCCCAGAGGATTATATAAGCCCTAGCTGGAACATCTTCTGAAGGCAGTGGAAGATGTTTTTGTTTGAAAAGGATTTGGCAGGGGGATAGGGGTTGTTGGGTGGGTTTGGGGTAGGGGTTTGTGAGGTTTGGATGTGGGGAATGGGGAGGTGGTATTGGGTGGGTTTTGTGAGGGGTTCTGGGTGAATTGTTTTTTGGGGGGTTGTTTGTATTTTAATGTTTATATATATAAACATTAAATATATATAAATATATAAAATGTTTATATTTTAATTTTTTAAGTCACCCTGTTTTTTGAGGGAAGGGCAGGGCTAACATTTAAATAAATGAAATTTAAAAAATAAATATAATAATAGGAGAGTTGCTATTTCTTGGTCTGGTCTTATCCTCGGTGACGGCAGAAAACGAATCGGCAGCGTTTTGCTTTTCGAAGCCTTTTACATATTTGAAAACTGTAATCATGTCCCCTGCTTGATCTCCTTTTTCCAAAACTTAAACATGCCCCATTCTTTCAATCTCTTCTCATTGGTCTTCCCTACCATCCCCCTGATTGGCCTTTCTGCTCAGTTCTGAACCCTCTCAAGTGTACTTGTATCCTCCTTAACGTGATAGATGGAGACTCAATAGTTCAGATAATCTCTTTTATTGGAGAGGGAAGCAAAGTGGTTTGAATGATAACTTTTATTGGGTCAACTGCTGTTGGTGGGTATAAGCAAGCTTTTCATCAGGTCACACAGGGTCCTGCCTTTATTGGACCAATGTCTGGCGGACCGGCGGTGAGAGTATACAAACATTTGGGTCACACAGTGTCCATCTTCAGGCTTGATGGAAAGTCTGAGTACTTTCACTGTGACAAAGTCACAGGGACACCCCGAGGTTGACCTCTCCTCTATGAGTCTCGAGAGAGAGGCAGTATAGCAGGGGTTAAGTCACTAAGGGCTGTGACCCCTTTAAGAACCAAGCTGCTGGGCTCAATCAAGGAGCAGCTCCTGCATGAAAAGGAAGCAGGAAGTCAGGCAGAAGCTGCTGCAGAGAGAGACACAGAGCACACAGAGAAGGTTGTTCAAGAAGCTTTGGGAACAGAGTAGGAAGCAGCCTGGAGCCAAGCTTCACGGAGCAGGAATATTGGTGAGGCATCCAGAAAGACAAAGCTGCCAACAGAGCCAAGGAGAAAGGGCTTGGAAAAGCCTCCCAGCTATGGGCTGGCTATAAGGGCTTAAAGGAGGCCTGATCTAAAAAGCCCCATTGGGTTACACCTGTGTCCAAGGCCAGGAACTGAGAACTGTAACGTGCTTGCTAGTTTATGCGGGGGCTCTGCACAAGCTAATTCCTCAGAGAGTTGACTTGCCACACCCTAATTTGGGGGCAAGGATACAAGCCTCCCACACTCACCACCAATAAAAGAGGTCATTTAAACTAGTTTGTCTCAATCTATTACTTTTTGGGACCAATATGGCTGAGACACATTCCCTATCTACTACTTCTCATTTCTATTGCACTACTAGGCATTCACTGTGACAGGTCCTTGCCAGGTGGACTTAGAATCTAAGATGGACAAGGGTGAGGGGAACAGAGGGAGAGACAGAGAGACACACACTCCCATTCTACAGATGGGGAACTGAGGCTGAAAAGTTGTGACTTTCCCAAGGCCACCAAGTGAGTTCATGGCTAGGATGGGATTCAGACCCTGGCTTTCCAGGTCCAATTACAGCACCTTAACCACTACATCACACTGGCTCTAGAGTCATTTATTAATTAGTAATTATTTAGTAATTATTATTATTAATAATCATAATATTAATAATAATATTAATAATAATAATTTTAAAAAATTTTTTTGCCCCACCCTTTCCATCAAAAGTGGCTGAGGGCGGCTTACAACATTAAAATTAGGGCTGAACCAAAGTTTTTGCGAAACTTTGCAACAGCCAGGAATTCTGGGCTTTGGTTTGGAATTGGTCGTTTGCAAAGTTCTGGGGAGCAAGGCCGTTCCCCGGGAAACTTCAGAAGCAGCTGTGCACCTGGCTAGCCTGGAGTTTGCATCGAGAAGCTTCTGGAAATGAAACCTAGTGCCATATTTGGTTGGAGGGGGGTATGGGAGGGGGCAGTTGAGTGAGGGTAAGCCACATGGCAAGTTTTGATGGATTTGCAAGTTGCAGGCTTGCAGGGCAACAAACAAACAAACAAACAATTGGGTGTCGCATTGCTACTGCCTGCTGCTTGGTTGGCACTGGCAGAGGCACGAGGCAGAGGGATCTCTCTGCCTGGCCCCAATTCCCTTTGCCCCAGGTCTGTTCAAGTTTTCATTGCCACAGTACCAAACCAAATCCACGAGAAGAGGGGAATGTGTTGTCTGCTGGCCTGGCTGGCTTTTGGTGGCATTTCCTCTCCACACAGTTGCACTGTTTTTTGTGAGGTTGTGTACTGAACTTGTCTTCTTTCTTACCAAGGCTCTGGCTGCCGCATAGCACACAGCAGAGCCTAACTGCAACGTGTAAGTTAACTGTAACTTCTTTTGTTCTGTCACCTGCTTTTAAGTTGGTACAATGAGGCTAGCGGTAGCGGGATCTCTTTCTGCCTGGCTCTAGTTCTCCTTGCCTGGTCTGTTCAAGTTACCAGTGCCACATTACCAAATTATTATTATTATTATTATTATAAACATTTATATAGCGCCAGCCATGTACCTGGCGCTGTACAGAACATAGAAATAGACGCAGTCCCTGCCTGTGGCTTACAATCTAAAAGACAAGGAGGGGGAGACAGGGAGAGGAGACAGTGGGAGAGACAGGGGAGAAGACAAACAAACATTCAGGCGGATGCGAAGTCTCAGTTGCGTGTGCTTGGCTTGGTTACAATGTGCTTGGCTTGGTNGGGGGGGGGGGGGGGAGAGACGGGTGTGACTATGTTGTCTGCTGGCTTATTGGCTAGGCAATTAAGGGGAAGGGGGTGGGAGGATGGGGTGAATGTGCTGTTGTGCACATTGTGCACACCCTGATTGTCTAGGCAATTCAACGGCTGCAGCTGCTGCACCTGGCAACGTGCTGAGGTGCCAACTTGGTGCCGAATAGTTCAGAGTTTTTCCAAAGTTCCGAAGTTTCCAGGGATTTCCAACTGACCGTACTTCGTTTCCGAAGTTGTACCCGGGCTGGAACTTTGGAATTTGACCCGAGTATCTGGAAGTACTATTCGGTGCAACCCTAACTAAAATACATAATGCAAATATAAAATAAACCATAAATACAAAAACCTAAAATACCCCACAATACTACATTATGGTTAGTATCTAATAAAGTTATGATTTTTAGTTTCCGGTCCCATCTTTTAAAGGCGCTGTTGAGGTTTCCTTTCAATACAAGGACGGAGCGATTAGGCATAGAGTGATTGCCTTAGGAGAAGCAAACACACACAATACAATCAGCGCTTTTGTCCAAGACCTTTTTTCTGTATGAATTCAGTCCATTATCTATCTATTACCCACCTTGTTTCCATAGTGGCACTTAGCGCGATGGATGAAGTACCCTACATTTTTGGATTTGTGGCTGTAGGGAACTTGTACTTTGATTGGTTCTCCACTGGGGGGGTATTTTTAAAGGCTGTGCTAGAGATGTTTTGTCAGCTTTTACTCTAGAAGGGTCTTGTTCCAATTAAGGTTTGGGTATTTTGGGTAGTAGGGAATCTTGATTCTGATGATCAGTTCTAAGAGTTTGGGGGGCAGTTTAATGGCCAGAAAAAGGGGGTTAAGGAAAGATTCCTGCCAGGGTCTGGGATCCATCAAGTATAGGTTGTAGTTATCTGATGAAACTCATGCTGCCACTGTCCTTTTTTAAAAAACCCACCAAAAAATCCACTCTGAGTCTAGAATCCTAGAACTGTAGCATTGGGAGGTACCTCAAGGTAGGATCCATGGCAGGATATCTTATGATGCAGGCAGCATCGTGGACAGATACTTTTCCAGTTGGTTATTGAAAACCTCCAAGGAAGAAGATTGAACAATTTCCCTGGGTGTCTCCACATGAGCGGTGGCAGTCATGGTGGGCAATCATTGCCACCACACTGTGGGGCTAGTGTGGAGAGCCTGACTGATGGTTGCAGGGAAACCAGGTGCCCCTTTCGGTGCAACAGCAGCCCACAATGTCAGGCAAAGCAGCATGCACCTGGCTCTGCTCCACCTCCATTCCCAGGCCGGACCAAAATCCCACCCCCAGCCATGACATGGCTGTGCATGATGGGCACCAGCACCTATCGCTCACAGCCCCACTAGAGAGCTTGCCACGTGGCAGGCAGAAGAGGCCCAGACACAAGAGTTGTCCTGCCCTGGGAACCTTACCCCAGTTAAGAACATAAGACCATAAGAAGTTCCATACTGGGTCAGACCAATGGTCCATCTAGTCCAGCATCCTGTCTCCGACAGCGGCCAATCATGGTGGCTTGGGAGAAGCACCCAACAGGTCACAATGGGGGATCCATTCCCTGTTGTTTTCCCCCAGCTCCCGTCATGTTCCCTGATCCTGTCTGGCTAATAGCTGCTAATGGACCTATCTTCCAGAAACTTGTCCAAACCTCTTTTAAACTCAGCTATAGTACTGGCCCTTACCACAGCCTCTGGCAGTAGATTCCACAACCCAATTATACGCTGAGTGAAAAAATATTTTCTTTTATTTGTTTTAAACTTGCCACCCATGAGTTTCATGGAGTGTCCCCTAGTTCTAGTACTAGCTGAGAGGGTAAATAACTGCTCCTTGTTTATTAGTTCCACACCACTCATGATTTTATAGACCTCTATCATATCTCCTCTCAGTCGTCTCTTCTCCAAACTGAAGAGCCCCAACCTACCAAGCCTCTCCTCATACGGGAGCCCTTCCATGCCCTTGATCATTTTTGTTGCCCTTCTCTGTACCTTTTCTAGTTCAGCTATGTCTTTTTTGAGATGGGGTGCCCAGAGCTGTACACAATATTCGAGGTGTGGTCGCACCATTGATTTGTATAAAGACATTATGACCTCCTCAGTTTTATTCTCTATACCCTTCCAAATATCTCCTAACATTCTGTTTGAGTTTTTGACTGCTACTGTGCACTGCGCTGTGGATTTCATTGTATTGTTCACAACCACCCCCAGATCCTTTTCCTGAGTGGTAACTCCTAGCTTAGTACCCAGCATTGTGTACACATAGTTTGGATTATTTTTCCCTATGTGCATCACTTTGCACTTGTCCACATTAAATGTCATTTGCCATTTAGATCCCCAGGCACCCAGTGTCATAAGATTCCATTGCAGCTCCTCACAGTCTCCTCGTGTTTTAACTACCTTGAATATCTTGTAGGGATGGGTGAACAGAACACAGTTCAGATGTTTGGATGTTCGGTCCAAAACCTGAGTTTGGGTTCGATGGTTTGGTTCAGCCGAGTTCGGTTTGGCCGAACTTGACTGAACATTCAAAAATAGTGCTATCGATACCGAAACCGAAATGAAACTGAAACCTAATTTTTGGCCCTGAAAAGACATTTTTCCTGCCCCCAAACTCATCCGAACACGACCGAACTGTTCGTTCATTCGAGAGTTCAGTTCCGACGTTCGGTTTGGATGTCCGAACAGACCGAGTCCGGTCCGAACTCCGAACAGCCGAACCGCGTTCGCCCATCCCTACTAACTTGGTGTTATCTGTAAATTTGATCACCTCACTCTTAACACCCTTTTCCAAATCATTAATGAATACATTAAACAACACCGGTCCCAATACAGATCCCTGAGGCACACCACTTTTTACATCTCTCCATTGTGAAAACTGACCATTTAGTCCCACTCTTTGCTTCCTGTCTTTCAACCAGTTTCTGATCCATAGTAAGACACTACCTCCTATCCCATGACTATTTAATTTTCTCAAGAGTCTCTCATGAGGGACCTTATCAAATGCTATCTGGAAATCCAGGGACACTATATCTATTGGGTCTCCCTTGTCCACATGCTTATTTACACCCTCAAAGAATTCCAACAGTTTAGTTGGAAAGGCTTCTCACGACGCATCCTCAGAATTTTAAGACGCATTGCATTGCAGGCAGCTGTTAGATGCACCCCTCCTCAGCCTTGCTCAATACCCACAGCTTCTTGGTTGGCTGCTGGCATGTATGTAAAGCCATCCAGGAGCATAGCTAGGTGGGAATGGACCCTGGTACAGAAGATGGAATGGGCCCCATGCTGGGGCACTAGATCCCAGTGCACAGTTGCACTGAAGATGCATATGTGGGCTCCTGGCACCAGTACAGCTGCACCTATTATTATCTACGTCCCTGAGGCCAGCCAGTAGACATAGGAAACTAGGTGGATCACCAGTCGTCACTTCCTGGTTCCCATCTCACCCTTCTGTTTCCACCTGCCTTGTCTCTCCTCCTTGTGTTTCTAAGAACTTTGGATCGGCTCTGCACTCCCTACCACTAGTATGTGTTTTGGACCAGCTAGAGACTGGCTCTTCTAAACCTCCTTTGGATGGTTCTTCAGATCCCACTGGAGAGTCTGGGCACCCGGATCTTGTGGTTTGGTATCTGCTACAATTGGCATCCTCTTGCTACACCCCCTCTGCAACTGCCATGGGAACCCACTCCACCTGGCGCCCGCTCTGCCCTACTTTGTCAACGTGCTGAGCCACGCTGTAACCCCTGGACACTGCACCTGGATTCAGCACCATGTTGGACTTTGGATCCCAATCCTGTACTTGCCTCTGAATCTGATCATGCATGATCCCTCCTACCACGTTTCCCTGGATCTCATTCTGCACTGACTCTCCATTCCCTGGCTTTGGTCCCTGGCAACACCTGCTTATTAGGGCTGAAACAAATCTAACTTTTTTATATTCACAAAGGTAATTTCTATGTTCATTCCAATATCTTCTTCATCTTCTTCTTCATCATTCTGCCAATTGTGTCTACATTTCTCCATTTTCTCCTCTTTGATATGTTTGTTGCTTCAATATTTTCGTTTACGACTTTTAGCACTGCAATTTAGTGGGTTTTTGAATTTTTGAACATGAATGTGAGATTCCTGTATTTGGAAGCGACTACTGCTTTGTATCTGCTTAGCTAAAATGGAACTGAATATACAGAATCCATAAAATTCGGTACCATTTCGGATATTCATTTCATCCCTACTGCTTCTGCTAAAACTATGTTCAACGTTCGACAAGCTGATATGTAACTATGGACACTGGCCTTCTTAATTATGAATGTGTCGTCTGCTACATCTAGGTTGTACTTAAGGAAGTGTCTCATATTGTGTGTGTGTGTGTGTGTATTGCCTAGAATGCAAAGGAAATTATTATCAGGCAGGCTCCTGTGGCTACACTATAGAAACCTAAAGCAAGTTTCATTGCCTTTTTTCCCATGAGATGTGTTGAAAGTGAATTTTAATGGGCAGCATTAACATTCCTGTATTGATGAGCTAGAAAAAGCATATATGTACCCCAGCAAGACAGACAGGATTGCAGCATGCCCGGGGTAGGCCCTTTCAGTTTTTAGTTAGGTAGTTTTGACTTCAAAGGGAATTCTGCGATATCCAGTGTGAGAGCTACAGGTCAGATGAGACAGATTTAGAAATTTGGTAGGATTGGCAAATGTAGAATCCCATTAAAGAACTTAACAAAAAAACCCCAGACATTTCCTAACTAGTTTAGTGATTGTCTAGCACAAAACCTTGCATACTCTCACCAGCAGAAGTTGGTCCTTTGAAGGGAGCTCTTTGATGTTCTTTTAATGTGTCCTCACTTCTCTTTCCAGTGTTGTGATGCCATACTTCGAAGGGAGAGTGGCCATGTTAGAAGGGGTAGGAGAGAGTCCCTTGGCGTCATGACATGAAATTGTAAAGGGGCCATTACCACAGAAAGCCCAGGGGGACGAAATGACCCCCTTGGCCCTCTTTCTGCACCCTTGCATCCACTTGTATATATGGGGTGCATCCACATGAGCTGCAGAGATCCTGAATCCCACATGGTCCCATGGAAGGCAAGTGAAGGCACCACACTGCAGGGCCAGTGCAGGTAGCTGGGAAGACAGTCCCCCCCACTCCACCCCTCACTGGGAAGTCAGGCAGTCATGTCACTGTTGGAGCTCCCACCATGGCCAGGGTGGGCTGAGGCACTGGCAACGTAAGTCGGCACCTGGCCCTGCCCTGGCTACGTTCCCTGGCCTGACCAAAATCCCATCTCTGGCTGCAACATGGCTTCGCATGATTGGGGAGAGCGTCCACCATTCAAAGCCCTGCTGCAGAACTCACTACACATGGGCTGCCATGCTTTCGGCAATCTTACCCCGTTTGAGATAAGGCTGCTATGCAACGCATCCTCAGTCTTTTTCCGGGGACACATCACATAGCCGACAGCTGCTCTCCCTGCCACATGGCAGGGGGAACATCTGGCAGCAGCTGGCCACATGGTGCACTGCATCATATAGCCCGGATGCCTAGAGTGTGTTAAAGCTGCCCAAGGTACGGCAGCCTGCCCTAGGCATCTCGTGGGGCTGCACTCATGGTATCTCATAGCTTTTATATCTCTTGTATCCTTTCCTAAGCCTTCTCATGCGCTTCACAAAAAAAATCTATTACTTGCATTAAAAAGAAAACAAAACAATGTGTCACCTACAAATGGAGATCGCTAATAGCTAGATTGAAAAATAAGGCTAGGGAAAAAGTAGTTTATCTCGGTTTAGTGGTGATGGAATCCTAGAGGGAATAGTCAACTTTTGTAAAGAAGCAGAGAAACAAGACATTTTTATATGCAGATTATGTTTGGATAAGATTGCCAAGAGATAAGCACATCCCGTGATAAGATTATCCGGTAAAGCGATTAGCCTACAACGATTCCACGGCACAGTTACAAGGAGAGAGCAACATGGTTTATGGTAATGCATTTTTCTTTTTTTACAGCTTTATATGCTTCCAAACTTGTGTTTTTTTTACAAAGTAGCTAGATAAAGGGTGGTGAAAATAATGCGATCTATAAATAATGTACAGTGACAGAGGGGCTATGATTACAGAGATTTTGTACACAATGTGATATACAGAGTTACTACCAGGGCACAAGGTACATAAATCTTCCAAAGGACGGTAATAAATAAAATAACAAGGAGGAACAAAGCTGAAAGACTTTGGTCAATACGCTGAACTGAGAGGAGAGGACTGAATCAATGGTTTGTCTTCTTATGATGTGACATCTTACAGGTCAGTAGTCCTGCTCTGGGGTTTAATGCTATTCTCATAACTCGCCACTGAAAATCATAAGGTCTCGGGCTACAAAGTGCAAGAATAAGGATATATTAATATTTATACATTGGTGCCACATTCTGTCTGGAGGGCGAAAGACCACAGGGACAATTCTAGCTTTGATTACAGCTATGCAACTTCATAAATCAATGGATTAGGTGGTTTTTCCATCATATAAGGGTCCTTATCGTAACCGTATTACTGTAGTGGATGCTGACACATATCAATATGAATGCGCGAGAGAGAGCAGGATTTAGGAGCTGGTCCAAAGGCTGTTAAGATCTCCCACCAGAATTTAAATGGATTTCAAGTACTCCTGTCCCTGACAGTGTCTAAGAGAATTGTTGGAATTAAAGAAGGGAGCCAATTTTTCATAGGCACTAGGAGAAAAATCTTTTACATGACATAAAATATGTCATTGAAAAAAACAACAATGATCAATAGCTCAGGATTAGGAGTGAAATTAGAAGCTAAACTGCTGCTCGCGAGAAATTTTGCCATCTCAGGAACTGAGATTGATTTCCCGAGCATTTTCCGATATCAATGTAATTTCTCAATTCTCGCAATACCGCAAGATACAGTCCCGAATTACTGACTTTCCACCTACCACGTACTGTTCATTTACTGCTTACAGCATTGCTGAGGGTACCGTTTTACTCCCCGGTTTGTGTGGTTTTTCTACTGCATTTCTGAGCCAATCACTGTGTGAATATCCCGCCCCCCCCAACCTCTACACAGTGTCCGTTAACCTCCATTCCAATGCATCCAAACAGAATTGTTGTTCTCTGTTGTTCCCTTTACTTTGACCAATCTGCAACTGGATTATAGATTAGTAAAGGAATCTACGTACCAGCCAATGAGTGACAAGGAAGTATGGTACGGGGAAAAAATGGAGTGCAGAGAAGAGAGAGGCAATGTGGTATTAAATCGGTATTACCACTCAGAATTTGAAATTGATGGCAAAGCAGTAAGCAGTAAATGGAATCCTGGTAAGCACATTACTGGTAAATCATGAGAAGATTATTGTTGGCTTTAAAAATAATCACTTGCAAGTGAATTATGCAAAAACAAAACTTATGCTGTTTGCAAATAGGCCATTGGTCTCCAGATGTTTCTTGATTGGGTGTGTATTGAGCAAGTTAAGAGCTGTAGATATTGGGGGATCATATTTTCCTCTTCTGATAGCTGGCAAGGACATTTAAATATGATAAAATAGATAACTTCTCATACTGCACATGGGATTGTGAGGTTCTGGTGAACAGCTGGGGAGAGGATAGTTCAACCAGCACTAAAGCTAATTTAACAAAAATTAGGTCCACAAGCACTGTATGGTGCAGAGCTTTGGGAGCACTCTGCACTGGCCAATTTAGAACCTGTCCATAATCAGATCCTCAGATCCATCTTAGGTGCCCCTAAATGTACACCTTCATGTTTGGTTCGAGCAGAGACTGGCATACAACCTATGGAAATGAAGGTTTGCTTATTGGCTTCACCTTAGAGATATGCCTGCTGACCGTTTGCCAAAACTCTGCTGGACTGAGCAATTGGATTTTGATTTTGGACTTAACTGGAAGAGTAGTTTGGATAAAATACTTAGACTGGCTAGCTTTTCTTTTGATTTCTTTCATGACTACCCTAAGGTTAGGGCTAAAGATATGTTTAAGACCCGTATGAGAGACAATTATATTCAAGCCGATTTGGTTGCTCTCTTGTTAACTCCTGTAGCCCCTTGGTATTGTAAATTTAAGATTAACCATCAATTTGAAGAGTACTTCATCTATATAAGTAATTTTACAATCTGTAAAGCTTTAACTGAGTTAAGGTTCTAGCTCATGTCCTCGGTTCTGCTGGAGGGCAGGTACAATGACACTCCATATAAGCAAAGATTTTGTGCATGTGGACTTAACCAGGTTGAGAATCTCCCTCATTACCTTTTCAACTGTCCACTCTCAAAAAAAAATACATCGTAATCAGATTATTCCTCTTTTCGTAGAAAAAATGCATTGGAACACCCAGACAAAACTGTCTTTCTTGTTGGAAAACTTTAGTAAATATATTATGTTAAAGGCAGATAACTTTGCACATGCTGTAGCGATACAGAGACGCAATGGTGTTTTGAACCATAATAATCTTTGTAATTTAAAACTGAGAATTTATAACATATTGTACTTACTTGGATGTCTTTTTTGTTGTTGTTAAGATTATGTTTGATTTTTCTTAATTATCATTTTGATTTTATGGGTATTTAATTATTGTTATAACCAATGGTTAAGACAATTCAATATTATTCATTCATTCATTCCTGGTAAATCAGGAAACAAAATTTTGATCGAGGCATTTCTCAATTCAACCAAAATGGTATCACTAACTGAGATTTTGATGGAAATTCCTGTTTTTGCAATACGCATTTCAGCTCTACTCAAGATACTTGAACATACAAACCAACATCAAAGTGGCTATCAGAAATCTTAAGGCTTTGATCTAGCTTAACACAAAAGGGCAGGCACAATATTAAGCAAAGTTTGCATGTTGCGGGTGGAATCCTGACTCCATCGACATGATTAGAGTTTTTACCAGTTACTAACATACTAACCCAAGCTGGATGTGTAGATGGATGACATTTTTTAACTGTACAAATGAATCTGAAATCAGTGCATTTTATATAAATTCAAATGCAGGTCCCAGTCCCCTGCCATTAAAGTCAATGGCAAAACTTCTATTGCCTTTGATGATCGAAGATTGACTTGTCCATATCCAAAATTTGTTCCATTTCTACTGTTAATCAGGACTGGGATCTCATTAGTGGGTATGATGTTTTGTTTAACCTCTACTTTTTCTGTCTTTCTTTTTCATAAGAACATAAGTAGTGCCATACTGAGTCAGACCAATAGTCCATCAAGCCCAGTATCCTGTCCTCTGACAGTGGCCAATCTTGATCGCATGGGTGAAGAACCAACAGTCACAATGGGCAATCCAGCGCCCAGAAACCCCCAGCAGGCATTGCAGCGCTCATCCCCTCCAGGTGAGCAGGGCCCCACCCCACAGCCACAAGCCAAAGGTGCACGCCCACCCCCAGCGGGCGGCAGCCCTTGGGCGGCGCCCGAAGGGCGGCGACAAAAGGGCGCTGGCCGTTTTGTGGCCGTTGTGAGGCCGGAGTGAGGACCCATGATGCCTCCCTATACCTCCCTCATCTCCTCGCCCTCTATCACCTCCCTCCTTCTAGCCTTTCTCACGCACCCCCTCCTTCTCCCTCTTCCATCACCAGCAGCCTTTCTCCAGCCAACCTACCCCTTATTCTCACCCACACCCATCCCCCCTCCCCACCCTCATCCCCCCATACCCATTCCCCCTAGGCCCAAACCCGCGACACCCAGGTGTGCCACAGACCATTCTGGCCAATACGAAGCCAGTGCACGACTCCCAGGCCGTTCCCCATCCCCCAACCTCATCCGCATCCCCTGCCTTCCCAAACACCAATTGCCTTTTTCCTGCTCCCTCTGGAACTGCCGCTCGTCCGTGGCTAAAGCTCCCTTCATCCACGATCTCTTCCTCTCTCGCCCCTTTCAACTCCTGGCTCTTACGGAAACCTGGATCACGCCCTCCAACTCTGTTACCCCGGCTGCTCTATCCTCCGGGGGCCTGTCGTTCTCTCACCGCCCCCGCCCTGAGGGCCTGGGTGGTGGTGTGGGCTTGCTCCTTGCTAAGCACTGCCAATTCAAAACCCTCTCCCCTCCCCCCTCCTCCTCCTTCCCTTCCTTTGAGGCCCACTCTGTGCGCTTATACTCCCCTCTACACCTTCGGGTTGCTGTCATCTACCGCCCCCCGGGTTCCCTCTCCTCTTTCCTCCCGGACTTTGAATCCTGGCTCACCTTCTTCCTCTCCGATGATATCCCCACTCTTATCCTTGGTGATTTCAACATTCACGTTGACACGCCCTCCGCCCCCTCTGTTTCCCGCTTTCTCTCTCTCGCTTCCTCCTTTAATCTCCGACTCTGGACCGACTCCCCCACTCATACTGACGGCCATTCCCTCGACCTCGTCTTCACTCGAAACTGTTCTCTAACTGACCTCTCCTTTGACCCCTTCCCTAGTTCTGATCACTTCCTCGGCTCCTTCAGCCTTTCCCACCGACCCCCCTCCGCCTCCCCCTCTATGCGCCCCTTCCGCAATATGCAGGCCCTTACTCCCTCGGAGTTTGCCGCACATCTTTCCCCCCTTCTCCCCCCCGTTTTCGCCTCCTCCTCCCCTGACTCTGCTGTCTCTGCTCTCAACGCTTCTCTCTCCTCGACCCTTGACTCTCTTGCCCCCCCCTCTGCTCGCCCCGTCCGCCCCCTCGACCCCCGCCCCTGGCTTACCCCTGCCATCCGCTACCTCCGCTCCTGCGCCCGGGCTGCCGAACGCCTCTGGCGCAAATCCCGCTCCCTCCCTGACTTCCTCCATTACAAATTCTCCCTCTCCTCCCTCTCCTCGGCTATCTCCCTAGCTAGGCAGCGCTATTATGCCTCTAGGATCGAATCTTTCTCCCGCGACCCTCGCCGCCTTTTCTCTACTTTCGACTCCCTTCTCAAACCCCCCTGCCCTCCCCCGCCCTCTTCCCTTGCTGCTCGGGATCTTGCGTCGTTCTTCACCTCCAAGATTGACAAGATCCGTCGGGATATTGCCTCCCGCCCCCCTCCGCCCCCCGCTCCCCTCCCGCCCCCTCCCCCGCCCCCCTCCCTCCTCGCATCCTTCCCTCCTGCCTCTCTCCAGGAAATCTCTGCTCTTCTCTCTTCATCCAACCCCTCCACCTGCCCCCTTGACCCGATCCCCTCCCGCCTCCTGACCTCTATTGCTCCCACTGTCGCTCCCCCCCTTCTGCATGTTGTCAATCTCTCCCTTTCCACAGGCTCCTTCCCCTCTGCCTTCAAACATGCCACTGTCTCCCCCATCCTCAAAAAGCCTACCCTGGACCCTTTCGATCCCTCTAGTTACCGGCCGGTCTCCCTCCTTCCCTTTGCTTCGAAGCTCCTGGAACGTGTCGTCTACTCCCGCTGCCTGAACCTCCTCTCTGCCAACTCCTCCCTCGACCCTCTCCAGTCCGGCTTCCGCCCCCTCCACTCTACTGAAACTGCCCTGGCCAAGATCACCAATGATCTACTTGTCGCTAAATCGAAGCGCCACTACTCCGTTCTTGTCCTCCTTGACCTCTCTGCCGCCTTTGACACTGTCGACCACTCGCTCCTCTTGGACTCCCTTTACTCTTTGGGCTTCCGTGGCTCTGTCTTTGACTGGTTCTCCTCCTACCTCTCTGACCGCTCCTTTAATGTCTCCCTCCCCGAGTCGACCTCCCCCTCCCTTCCCCTCTCGGTTGGGGTTCCCCAAGGTTCTGTCCTTGGCCCTCTCCTCTTCTCTATCTACACCCGGTCCCTTGGTGAAATTATTGCCTCCCACGGGTTCCAATACCATCTCTATGCTGATGACACCCAACTCTATCTCTCTACCCCCTCTCTCTCCTCCTCTGTCCGCTCACGCCTCGTCGACTGCCTCTCTGATATCTCCGCCTGGATGTCCCGACGCCAACTCAAACTGAACATGGCCAAGACTGAACTCCTCATTTTTCCTCCCTCCCCCTCCTCTCCCTCTGACCTGACCGTCTGCATTGATGGGGTCACCATCCGTCCTGTTCTCCGTGCCCGCAGCTTGGGCTTCATTTTTGACACGCACCTCTCCTTTAAACCTTACATTGACTCTGTGGCCAAATCCTGCCGATTCGCTCTCCTCAACATTGCCCGCATTCGCCCCTTTCTATCTGTCTCCTCGGCCAAAATCCTTGTTCATGCCATGGTTATCTCTCGCCTCGACTACTGCAACCTCCTCCTTGCTGGCCTCCCTCGCTCCCACCTGTCCCCCCTTGTGGCGATCCAAAACTCTGCCGCCAAGGTCATTCACTCTGCCCGTCGCTTCGACCATGTGACGCCTCTCCTCCTCTCCCTTCACTGGCTCCCCCTTCCTGAACGTATCCTGTTCAAACTCCTGGTTTTCACGTTCAAATCGCTCCATGACCAAGCTCCCCCTTACCTCTCGGACCTAATCGCCCTACGCGCTCCTGCGCGCGCTCTCCGCTCTTCCGCTGTCCCCTCCCTCGCTCTCCCTCGCTTCTCCTGCTCGCCCAACCGCCTTCGTCCCTTCTCCCTCGCTGCCCCGCATGCCTGGAACTCCCTCCCTGCCGACGTCCGCCTCGCCTCCTCCCTCCGCTCCTTCAAATCCCTCCTCAAGACCCACCTTTTCCATGCTGCCTTTCCCAATGCCCTCTAGTCTTTCCCCTTGCTCTTACTGTCAGCCCTCCTCTGCTGACTGCTGCTACCGACCACCTTGTAACCAAGCCAAGTACACGCACCTGAGACTTCGCATCCGCCTGAATGTTTGTTTGTCTTCTCCCATGTCTCTCCCGCTGTCCCCTCTCCTTGTCTCCCCCTCCTTGTCTTTTAGATTGTAAGCCACAGGCAGGGACCGCATCTGATTGTATGTTCTGTACAGCGCCAGGTTACTACTGGCGCTTTATAAATGTTTAATAATAATAATAATAATAATAATAATTCCCCATTGTTCACTCCCAGCTCCCAACAGTAAGAAGTTCTTTCTATCTTTTTCTCAAAGTCTATCCATTTACTCTATCCTGCTTAATCAGTGATTGTCCATTGCCATGGCATCATAGATAGTAACTTATCTGACATGTTTCCTCTCTCTATTTTTGGCAACTCTAGCAGCTAACTGGACAAAGATCTCATGAAACTTCACAAAAAAATTTTTTGGGTTTATTGGTTGCCTTTCATCTTGTCCAGCCTGACTCCTCCCCATACTCCCCGCCCTGTAATTTTCCTGGGCCTTTGTTTAGATCTGTCCATTGTTGTGATTCTCCATGTTTTAAATTTCTCTCTCCTCCTATTCCCCACAGTGAGCAATCTTTTATTTCTTTTCATCTTGATTTCCCCCACCCTTCCTCTCCAACCCCTTTGTTTAATTCCAATTGTGATTTACTTCATTTCCTCAATTTTTTTTCCTAACTGCAGTTCATGTTGTTTATTTATTTATATATTTATTAAATTTTTACCCCGCATCCTGCTGCACAATGGTGGCTCGGAGTGGCTGGCAACAACATATAAAAATACAATACAATACATAAACCAAAGTATTATAATATTAAAAAGGTTAAATGCTAAGGCAATAAAAATACCCTCCCAACCCCCCCCCCCTCTTATTCCCTCCCTTCCCTGAAGGCACAGTGGAACAACCAGGTCTTACATGATCTTTGGAAAGAGGGGAGGTCCGGGGATAAATGGGCCTCCATCGGGAGGGAGTTCCACATCCTAGATGTGGCCACTGAGAATGCCCTTCCTGCCATTGTCACCCTGAATATGCAGGGGACCTCGAGTTGGGCACCCGTGGCCGACCGCAGGGGATGCAAAATGACCTGGGGCCCGAGGCAGTCTCTCAGATAAGCAGGTCCCAAGCTGTTTAGGGCTTTAAAGGTCATTATCAACACTTTGAATTGGGCCCGGTAGACTATAGGCAGCCAATGCAGAGAACAGAGCACAGGTGTAATGTGCTTACAGTGACCTTTCCCCATTAGGAGATGAGCCACCGCATTCTGCACCAGCTGTAGCCTCCGAACAGTCTTCAAAGGTAGCCCCACGTAGAGTGTGTTAAAGTAGTCCAGTCGAGTGGTAATGAAAGCATAGATGATGGTTGCCAGGTCTGAGTTGGAGACATACGGCTGAAGCCGTCACACCAGATGTAATTGGTGAAATGCTCCCCTCGCCACAGCCTCCACCTGATAATCCAGGCAGAGTTGTAGGTCAAGGAGCACCCCCAAACTACGGACCTGGGTGGCCAGAGGGGGGCAGACTCCACCAATAACGGGAGCCACCACCACCCCGGCCATACCAACCAGTATCACCTCCATCTCATCAGGATTCAGTCTCAGTCGATTCACCCTCATCCAGTCCCCTACAGCTGCCAAACACTGGGTAAGCACTAAGACAGCCGGGCCTGGATCTTCAGAAAATGAGAGGTAAAGTTGTGTATCATCGGCGTACTGATGACATCATATGCCAAACCATCTCATGCCCCCCCCCCAGGGTTGCATATACACATTGAACAGGAGAGGGGACAGAATAGAACCCTGCGGGACTCCACACGGGAGGTCCCAGGGAGAAGATGTATATTCCTCGAGGACCACCAACTGAGTTCTTCCTGCCAGGAATGAGTGGAACCATTCAAGAACAATCCCACTCACCCAGGTCCGTTCCCACAGTCTTGTCACCAACATCTCGTGATCAACGGTATCAAACACTGCCGACAGATTCAACAAGATCAAAATAGATGATCTGTCCTGGTCTAATTCATGGTGAAGGTCATTGATCAAGGCCACAAGTGCAGTCTCCATGCCAAACCCCAGACGAAAACCGGACTGCTAGGGATCAAGAAAACTGACTCGGTCCAGATGCCCCTGTAACTGTCGGGCCACCACCCATTCAATAACTTTCCCTAAAAAGGGACAGTTAGAGACTGGCCTATACCTGGTCAGGGAGTCAACAGTCAAGGATGGTTTCTTGAGCAGATGCCACACCACCGCCTCCTTGAAGTAGCTCGGCACTCTACCCTCCCTAAGGGAGGCATTGACCACCCCCTCCAGCAATTTATGTATTTATTTATTCAAAACTTATATCTCACCCCTCCTGCCCAAAGGCAGCTCGGGGCGGTGAACAACATGCACAAAAAATAAAAATTCAACAATAAAACATTTTAAAATAAATCTAAACATTTTAAAACAAGTAATAAAAACACACTCTCCCTCCTAAATCCCACCTCCCCCACCCTACCCTGCCCCTTCGCCAAAAGCCTGGCAGAACAGCCAGGACTTACACAAATGTCAAAATGACAGGAGGGTGGGGCCAACTGAGCCTCCTCCGGGAGTGAATTCCACAGCATTGGGGCAGCCACCGAAAAAGATCTCACATCAGTGGCCACCCGTCTCACCTGGGGAACCTCCAAAAAGGCCCCCACGGATGATCTCATGGGTCACACCGGCACATGGGGAGTGAAGCGATCCCGCAGATAGGCAGGGCCCAGGCCATGAAGGGCTTTGAAGGTCAAAACCAGCACCTTGAACCTAGCTCAGTGCTTTATAGGCAGCCAGTGCAGAGCCCGGAGCACTGGTGTCATGTACTCCCTGACGTCCGCCCCAGTAAGGAGATGGGCCATGGCATTCTGCACCAGCTGCAGCCTCCGGACCAGCTTCTCGGGAAGCCCCACATAGACCACGTTGCAGTAATCCAGCCTCAATGTGATGAAGGCATGGATGACAGTGGCAAGGTCAGAGTCTGAGAGATACGGCTGAAGCCGCCGGACAACATGTAACTGTCGAAACGCACTCTCCGCCATGGCCACAACCTGAGATTCCAGGCTGAGCCATGAATCGAGGAGCACACCCAGACTCCGTACCTGCGGGACCATGGGAGGAAGAACCCCACCCCCACAAGAGGAGATTCAACCACTCCCAGGCCCCCCAGGCCCTCACCCATCAACATCACCTCTGTCTTGTCAGGATTCAGCTGCAGATGGCTCAACCTCATCCAAGCCCCCATAGCCAACAAGCACTGGGAAAATAAAGAGACTGCACGGCCTGGGTTGATGGAAAAAGAGAGGTAGAGCTGAGTGTCAACAGCATACTGATGACACTGCATGCCCTGAAACCCTCTCATGATCTCCCCTAACGGCTGCATATAGATGTTAAACAAGAGGGTGGACAGAATGGCACCCTGCGGGACTCCACACGTGAGGTCCCGGGGGGAAGACTTACACTCCCCCAAGACCACCCGGTTAGTTCTCCCGGCCAGGAATGAATGAAACCAGTCCAAGACTGTCCCGCCAATCCTGGCACAGTCCTGCAGGTGAGTCACCAACACCTCATGATCGACTGTGTCGAACGAAGTCGAAAGGTCTAGCAGGACCAGTAAGGTCTGATGACCCTGGTCCAAAACAAGATGGAGATCATCAACCAAGGTCACCAATGCAGTCTCCGTACCACACCCAGGCCGAAACCCAGACTGAGAGGGGTCAAGGAAACCAGTGTAGTCCAGATGTTCTTGGAGCTGCCATGCCACAGCCAGTTCAATAACCTTCCCTAAAAAAGGGAAGGCTAGAGACCGACTGATAACTGGCAAGAGCATCAGCATCAAGAGATGGTTTCTTGAGCAGGGGCCTAACCACAGCCTCCTTCGGGCATTCAGGCACCCTGCCCTCCCGAAGGGAGGCACTAACCACCCCAGCCAGCAACGGCCATAACGTCTCCTGGCTGACTTTCACCAGCCAGGACGGGCAAGGATCTTGTTCACAAGTGGTGGCATGAACAGATCCAAACAAGGACTCCACATCGGCAGGTGACATCATCTGAAATGGATCCCACAAAACAGGACAGGATGGGGCATCCATAGCCCCAAGATGATCCTCTGCAATAACTGCGGAACTGAAATTGTGGCAGATGCGAGCAATCTTATCTACAAAGTACTCAATAAAGTGGTCACAATGGTCACTGGATTTCTCCAGGTCCAGGCAGAGACAGGCAGGACTGACCAAACCTTTCACCACTCGGAAAAGCTCAGCTGGATGTGACTTTGCAGATGCAATAAGGACAGCAAAGACCTGCTTCTTTGCTGCCTGCACTGCCACAGCAATGGACCTAATGTCTCCTGGCTGGCCTTCACCAGCCAGGATGGGCACGGATCTAATTCACAACAGGTGGCCCGCACTCTCCCAAGGACTTCTGCCGCATCAGCAGGTGACACCCAGTGAAACTGATCCCACAAATACTGACATGACGAGGCTTCCTCTACCTCTCGTTCACTACCTGTCACAACTGCAGCATCGAGGTCGTGATGGATCTGAATGAATTTATCTGCAAAAAAGTCAGCAAACATGTCACAGCAGGTACTGGAAGATTCCAGTTCCAGGCGGAGAGAAGCCAGACTGACCAGCCGCTGCACCACCCAGAAAAGGTCCACTGGACGTGACTTTGCAGATGCAATGAAGGCAGCAAAGAATTTGTTCTTTGCTGTCCGCACCACCACAGCATATGCTCTTAAACTAGCTTTATGCTGCAATTGGTCGGCTTCAGTGCGAGTCTGACACCAATGCTGCTCCAACCGCCATCCATCTTGCTTCATCTGGTGCAGGTCCTCCATGAACCACAGTGACCCCTGCTGTCGGCATTCCAGAAGCAGATGCCATGGGGCCGTTCCGTCAATGACCTCAGTCAAATAGCTGTTCCAAAAAGCAATGAGGCCATTGAGCGAACGGTCATCGAGATAAGGAGAAAATTCCCCTAAATCATTCCATAACCTTTCTGGTTCCATAAGTCTCTGGGGGCAGACCCAACAAACTGGTTCTACACCTTTCCGGGGGATGACATGTACCAGGAGTCTAGTCTGGAGGAGGTAATGATCCGTCCATGACAGGGGTAAAGTTGTCACATCCCCCACCACCGGATCCCCCGTCTCAAGGCCTGTGCAGAATATCAGGTCAGGTCAAGCCCCTCCTTGTGTGTTGGGCCCCTAACCATCTGAGACAGTCCCATGGTTGTCATGGCATCCAGTCATGCTCTGCTCCCCCAAGACTGATGTCAGAGTGGATATTGAAGTCCCCCAGGACCAAAGTCCTTGGAGACCACAAGACCACCTCCGACACCAGTTCTGCTAGCGCGTGTAGGGATGTTGCCATACAGGTAGGTGCGTGGTATATTAGCAACAGCCCTCATCTGTCTCCAGCCAAATTCCTTGTCTCTCGTGAATCTTCTGGTGAACAATACAATATTGCTTTCCGATAATTGATCATCTGTCTCCTGTTCTCATTTGTACTGCTTCTTTCAATATCTCTACACCTTGGTCCTTTTCACATGGGCCGCTGTGGGTGGGTGGATGGGTGGGTGGGTGGATGGATGGATAGATGGATGGGCAGCACAGTGGGTGGGTTCCCACAGACCCTCACCAACCTCCACCCATCTCCATGCATGCAGCATCGGACATTGGCACATGTTTCTCTGTGCGTGGGTTATGGGTAGAGGTGGGTGGAGTGTGGAAGTGCACATGCCCCCCCAACACTTTATCCACACTGCTTCACTAGCTCTTTAGTCAGCTTGCCTCTTTTCTGTCTAAAATCCTGAATCTTTCTGATTTGTCCTTAATCCTGATCCTTCCAAGACTGTCTTCAACATTCTGCCTGACATATTATATTGCTTTGTAATGCTTTTCATAAGATATGTAGGCTATGTAGATATATTTTTGCAGTTGGATTGAGGCCGTTAAGTCCAATCGTAGAATGCAGTCAGCTACCCTTATTAAACAGATGGTCTTGTGAAGATGTGAAGTAATTGCAACAATAATAGAGGAAGTGGATCTCATTATGTCTGATCTATTTCTTCGTGATCATATTATCTCTGGCAGCAAGTACATTACAAAAGTCTATAAAAGGATGTTTGCTTCTTTTAAAGGGAGCCCACTCCCTGCTTGAAAGCACACCATAGCGAGAAAGATGGAAAGTAGCACAGCAAAACTGTTCATGCAAAGGCACATGGCTATTTCAGCAGACATGTGGTGTTAACAAACATGATGGTGGAGCGCTACCATGCTGATCAGCCCCGGGTCAAGAAGCTGCTACCGATATGGTCCAGACTGGGTTAGGCTGCTCAACAAACATGCGGTCGGCCTGGCCCACTCCCACGCTGAGCCCAGCCCCCGCTATGATGGGCAGTCATGGCAGTCAGACATGGTAGACCTCATCTGAACCAGGTCACAGCAGGACACAACAAATTCAATAGCCCGCTGTGGCTTGCTTTCGCAGACCTTAGCCTGGGCTACGACCCTAGAGGTCTCCAGGACCACAGCACAGGCTAGTTGCCCACATGGTCCAGGGCAATCCTAGGCCAACATCTGGCACACCTGCACTCACATGCAGGTGAGGTCCAGATTGAAGCATGACAGAGTGGGCCAACCCACCATCACATTTGTTAACACCTGCAGAATGTGACATTTCTGTACAGTTCTTTTGGCTATTGAGGAGAGAGTATTCACTGCCAGTGGGTGTCACCAAAAATAATGATAAAGACATGCAAGTCCAACACATGATGAAACTGAGGATGTCCTTTTGGGAGCAGAGCTGCATAAATAGACATCTATGCCACTGTGTGTTTGCAGCTACCCAATAGTATTCTCCCTCCAGTGATAGCCCCTGGTACAACACACCTGACTGTGAGTGAAAGCAGTGGCGGCTGGTGGGTTTCAAGAATGGTGGGGTGCAGGGCAGGGCCAGAAGTGGGAGGGGCCAATGGTAGGCAGGGCCTGGCCAATGGTAGGCAGAGCCTGGCCAATGGTAGGTGGGACCAGCAGTGCACATGCAAACACGGAGTGAGCAAAGCAAACCATCTTAAGCCAACAATATTATGTGAAGTTTTTAGCACACCACAAAAGCATCAGCATGGAGTTCCACTTGTCCCCAAAACATGCTACACATGTTTGTTGCAATGTAAAAGGCATCTGCTGCAACCAGAGATGGAGCATTCATGGAAAGACTAATCATTAGTGAACCAACATGTGGCATGGTGGCCTACTTGCAGCAGAAAAGCCTTGAAACTGACACTGCAAAGGGGTCATTTTAAGTGCAGCAAACATTCCAGCAAAGATTAGAAACCCTTCCATCCATCCCCCTCCAAAAACCCCGTAAATTCATTATATGGAGGGGGGGCACAAATGAACTGGTTATGGGGTGGGGTTTAAAGACAGCATTCCTTTTAGCAATAACTTCATTAAGAAGAATTAGTGAAAAACAGCCACAATAATCTCAGAACCATATTTGCAGCTTTTCCAAGATAGAATAGATATTGCTTTAGAAACCCTTCCATCCATTCCCCCCCCCCCCAAAAGGCAGCACAGCCCTTCTGCACATGCAAACACAGAGCAAGGAAAGCAAACCATCTCAAGTCAACAATATTATGTTAAGTCTTTAGCACACCACAAATGCAGCAGCATGAGGTTCCACTTGTCACCCAGAAATTGCTACGCAGTTCTTTTGCAAACAAAACTTATCAGACAGGGAACAAACATTGATTCATGAAAAGACTAGTCATTATTGAACCAATATGTGGCATGGTGACCTTCCTGCAGCAGAAAAGCCTTGAAAGTGGTACTGAAATAGGGGACATTTTAAATGCATTGAACATTCCAGCAAAGATTAGAAACCCTTCCATCCATCCCCCTCCAACACCCCCCCACCCCCAAGCAATCAGAAAGCAGACAATTAGGGTGACAGGGTCTGACACAGGGTGAAAAACTGAAACAGCAAGGGCCAAAAAAATATTTTAAAGCATAGGAATCGAGGCAACACAGTCTTTCCAACCACGCTCACAAAATTAGTAATTACCTCTGCCTCTAATGCATGGGAGAGGGGAGGGATTGAAGAGGACAAAAGAAAGCACAAGCAAACAAACAATGTACAGGAGATCATGGCAGGGGATTTGTATTTTTCAAAACTTACCAGGTTTCTGAAAGGATGAGACCTCCTGATCACTCTAGACTCTGCTAACCACCTTCTGTTGTTCTTCCCTTCAAACAAGGAGGCCAGGGACTCCAAACAAGTTCCCAGCATCTCCCCTCTTGTAAAAAAAAAGAGGGGTGGGGGAGCTCACTCTCCCTTCCCCCTCCCCTCCCGTGAACCTAGAAGAAGGAGCAAGGAAGAGTGACCTCTTTCCCTCCCTCCTCCCACTCTGGTAGAGGAGGGATCAGTGGGAGAAAAAGGAGCTATGGGGTGGGCAGAGCATTTTGAAAATGTACCGTGGCATGCTCCGTAGGCCTTGCTGATTGGCTGGGTTTCTCCATAGGAACCCAGCCAAGGAGCACATGCCACCTCCCCCACCACCTCCCCAATCCCCCAGAAAGCAGTGCTTTTCTGGGGCAATGCCCAGTGAATGCTTCCTGAGGGCTTGGGGGAGACCCTCTAAGTCCCCTGTTCCCTTTAGCTCTCTGACCAGTGAGTGGAAAGCTACAGGGAGGGGGGAGCAGCAGCAGGAGGAGGATGATTGACTCCCCTCCCCTTCCAGAGTTCATTCCCTTCAGGCTTTGTTTACATATGACTCGTCGCTCTCTAGGAGGAGAGTTAAAATGTAAACAAAGCCTTCAGACAAGCAGGGAAACTGACAGCGCTGCCACTGGATCAGCTGAAGAGCAGCTTCTGGCTCCCCAGCAAGCATGGGGAGCCAGAAGGGGTTTGGGTGGGCATCTGCCCCAACGCCCTGGGGGAGGGGCTGCCACTGGGTAAAAGAAACCATCTCCAGGTTGGGAACGTGCCAGCAGCCCCAGTATATACACAGCCATGATTACATGGACAAAACCTCATTCCAAAGAAAATCCAAGTGTAGATCCACTTCCCCCTGTACCAGTTCCCTTACTCTCACTCCCCTTGAAGTCACACCCTTATGCCCAGTTGTTGTTCTTTTTTCCATCCTGCCATCCTTCAATTGGCAGAAACACCATGGGGATGTGCTGGAATCAAACTTAGAGACCTTCATCAAGATATGAAGATTTAGTTTTGTACCTTTTCGAAAATCAGATACCATAGAGGTATAATTAATTAATTATTGACATTTTCTATATTCTTTTATCCATGTTTTGCAGGCTTACATGCCTCTCTTTTTTTGTCGTTTCCGTCACTTATATGCTTCATATATGGGTCTACTTTGTCTCTTCAAGTTATGAAGAAGCCCTGATGAAAACGTTGTTGTTGAAACGCTTAGGCGTAAGAAAAATGTGGATGTATTTTCAACATTGTTAATTAATAATTATGGACCTATTTGGAAGCACATTATATAAGGTTTGATAATGACCTGTTCTCTGTTATTAGGTATTTTTCTGGTCTCTCCCTTCATGACTATTGAATGGTCATTTATGTAATTGTCTTTATAAGATTTATAATATTCTTGTAGTAAAGGTGTAATTTATATAAGCATATGTTATTCTTATAATCATTCAGCAGTTTGTATTTTCTTGTATTTGCAATTGGCTAGATCACCTTTTATAGGTCATTTTTTTGGAGTCTTTCATGAAAACCTATGAGAGGGTTTCATGAAGATGCATCTCAAACGAGATGCTACCCTGCCTGGCCACCCAGCAGTCACAGATCTGACTGATCATCTGAGGGGGGAACAGTCAGATGAGCACTCCCATGATCCACAAAACACCCACTCATGGCCACGCATGGAGCATTGCTGGGAAATTCGGAGTTCTCCGTGCAGGGCAGGCCAAGCCAAATTGATGTGTGGCAATGAGCAGCCATGCAGCTCCTGCCTGTGTGAATGGCGGGAGCTAGCCACGCTAGCAGACAGGTCCACTGGTCATAGGTGCTGTGGGTGGTAAAAGTGGCTTTTGCAAGTCACAAGAACTGGCTGGGAGTGCTGGGGACTGCGGGTTCCCCAGTGCTCACACCCTGAACATGTCACTTGTGAAGGCCAGTCCAGCATGGTCTGTGGCAGGGAGAGTGCATGGCTGTTGCCTCTGTGGCCATGATAACCACGTCCATTAGAATCCACCCCCCACGCATTCCACCTGCACGAGTGCTCCACAGCAGTGCGACTCTGGCTCCCCCCCCCCATATCACATTGCTAGTTTAAAAACACCTCTTGTCTCTCTGGTCCTTGGTCACACTACTAATACTGTGTCTTCTGCATATTGTCCTCTTTAATCAGACAATGTGCGAAGTCCTTCTGGAGTGACTGAATTTGAAAAAACAGAGCAACTAGAAGTTGCTTCTGTATCTCAACTGGTTGAGCTGTCGAAGAGAAAACTGAAGGTCAGAAACTCAAGTGTAGGGTTCAAAGGAATATCATACCTGGTTATTATTACCTGGTTGGTTTCAGTCAGGTCGGACAAAATGGACATGAACACTGAACAGTTGTTTTGACTTCCGCTTAGTTTCCAGAAATAAAAGTCCATTTCATCCACGTTGGTAAATTGGTTATTTCATTTTGTCACTATTAGTGCTATTGCCAGATGTGTGTGAAATTGTACTAAAAGTGCTCAAACAAGTGACTGAAATATCAAAATGTCCAAAATATATGAACCAAAATAACCCACTGGCTGAAATAACTAAATTTAAGTACCTGAATAAATGGAGATGTGAATGTTCTTACGATGGTGAATGACTACTTGGCTATTTGAAAGACTATCCAAAGATGCAAAGAATATTCAGAAGCACAAAAATGTTTGTTTAAGCTCTACAATAAATTCTGGTTTATGGGAGGGGATATTAAGTGACTCACTTTCTTAAATTCTGATTTATTTATTTTTGATTTTTTTTTTAAGAAAATCATTTTTTCTTTTCTTTTTTTTTTTAACAGCACCTTGAAGTTGTCTGACGGACTATTTTGAATAAATTCACACCAATCAACCCATGCAAATCTATCCAAATAAGGAGGTGGAGGCAATTTTCTGCATGAGTGGACATAGGCTGGAAACATGCATGAAATCACTGCATGTTGATGGTGCAAGGAAATAATTATAGAGCACATTGTGTCGCTGCTGTGGAAATACTGGCTTTTAATAGAACAAATAAAAATGCAATAGCAAGAGTGTCTTTAAAGCAGGCTGGGTTGACACACAGGTGTTCTTTCTGTAAGACAATTTTCTTATCGATCTGGTTAACATCTTGGCAAAAGTAAACAATCTCATGACAGTAACAAAGGCCAGCCATCTGTGAACGAGTAACGCAACCAGAAAGACCACTGTGTTTCAGCAATAGCTTTAGAACCCAAGTGTTGTTTGATTCATTCCAAAGGGCAATCAAATTAAACCTTGTGGCCCTGTGTTGGTATACTCTAAATAAATAATGATGTTCACACGCAAGTAAGTTATATTCAATGAAGGGTCAAAAAGTATATGTAAGAGAGGGAGACAAAGTAGTTCGGAAGTTGTATTGAATCAACTTCTCTTGGTGAAGATATGCAATCTCTTATGTATCTATCGGAACCTGCATCTATTTTATCATTTACTTCTTGGTTTTCTATCATTGTCTTTAAATGTTTGAGATGCTCATAAATTTTTTTCCAAACAGATCACCTCAAGGGATGACTTCTCTATCTATCCTTGTCTTGCAACGCTCAGTCTATACTTCTGACTTTTTGCTTGCATGATAAAGGGTCCTGTGTGACTCAAAAGTGTGTATCGTCTCATCCACAGGAGATGGTCCAACACAAGTAGGTCCATCTCTTGCATTTGGACCCAAAATGGCAACCACACTCTAAAACATATTTTCATGTGGTATAGTTAACTGAGCAATTCTGCAATTTGTAAAAGGACCATCCAATAGTTAGACAATGGGTATTTTAGACTGATGCAGGGCTGGCCACCCCTGAAACAGCTTTGGGGGTGTCTGCCGATGTCCAGCCCCACCTTGGTTGGGTTTACACAGATCCAGTGTCTGCCACAGCCCACAATCCACCAACATGGCACCCCTTGCCAGACGCCATAGAGTTGTGAGCTCATCGCCCGCCTCTCCAGGCTCCTGCCCGCCAATCTATGGTGTCGCATGGGGAACTACCGGCTGAGAGCAGAGATGCAACAACTGCCCTCTGAGCAGATGGACTGAAACTCTGCCTTGTGCTGATGCCCCAGGTTTGGGTGGCTCCGATGTCATTGCCCCGGGATGTTCCAGAGCACCACAAGCGGGGGTGGAGCAATCTGCTCTGCCTAAACATCTAGCAGTCTGCCTTTAGATAGATGGACCACCTGGGGGTGAGCCAGAGCAGAGGTGGGACTGTTGCCCATCTGTTTACACCAATTGTGATAATCTTTCCATTACTTCATGCATTAACAACTGTATTTTTGCTCTAAAAAGCATTTCCGTTTCCAAGCTCTGACTTAAAATTTGTCCCCACTACACCTTAACTCTATGTTTGCTTAAAGTTAAGTGTATGGTTAAGTAATGGCAAAGTCAAGTCTTGGCAATTATCAGAGCTAATATTTGTTTAGAGACGCTTGAAATATTAACAAGAAAGCCCATATTGAGAAGGCCGACTTTTCTGGAAAGAGAATGACATGTTTGTAGGTCTGGAATGGGAGTAAGGAGACCTGTTTTCTGTTCCTAGCCATTCTACAGACTATACCAGAATTGTAACGAGTACCTGAGGAAAATATTTGTATACTATTCAAATATGCTAACAGAAAATGGCATTTTGGGTCATACATAATATCTATTTGTGCTCAATTGGGTATCCATTTTGGTTATTTGGTGGGAGGGAGGAAATGTTTGGTTTTTGGGTGGGTTTCACTTAGATGTGAAGTGCGTGAAAAAGTTAATTCTTCTGTTGTTTTTAAATCTGGTGTCAGATAATTCATTTTTTTGCAAAAAAGTTTCAGTATTATGAGAACAGAAAGCAAGAATCCCCCTGTATTCTTTCAATGCACCATTCCCAAATTTTATAACCTGCATAATCAATCTCATAGCCTCCCAATTTTTGAAGAAGCTTTTAAAACCTGTCAGCTTTCTAGTTACTGACACAGTTGGGAAACACCCACCCACAAACACACACACCTTTGAGGGTTTTGCTCAGTTTGCATGAACATGTTTCTACCTCCAAGAGAAATGTGTGTCAAAATAAATTAATTTCTTGCCTACTTGTAATGCCATCAAAGCTGCCAATCTTGTCGGTTTCACTTGTGTGGAACATTTTCACAAAGCCGCGACGTTAAATCCAATTCTTTCAAACCGGGTTAGATAAAGAAACTATTTCAGAGGATGACAATACACTTTCCAAAGCTACCAAGCCACTCAATAGAGAAACAGAAAATCTTGGTGCTATCTTGTGAGATTCCATTCATGCCAAAAACTTGAGACAACCAACTGGCACTTCTCAATGTACATTTGCATACTCATTTGTTTACTTTTCAATGTAATTACTGGGGAGCTTTACAAATGCAAAGTATTACCGTGGAGCTGAACAAATGCACTGCATACTCCCAGAAACAATACAAGAGAACCTGTTGGTGTTTGAATTAATTTGCTTTCCCCATACTGGAGCCAGTATCAGCTGAGTGAACACTTAATGTTGAACATTAATTATACAAACAAAAGAAATGGCATAAAGCTGTTGTCTCTGTTAGTATTCTTCCAAGATTAATCCATGTTTGTGTTAGAAGTTTTGTGTCCTAAATAAATTACAAAATGTGACTGCCTGGTTAGGTAGATACTTAAGATTACAAAAAGGATGTTTTGATCAATGCCTGGAACAAATAAACTCCTTGTTGCCGCTGTTCATGCCCTGACCTTCCACTTTCAATAAATATTCCTTTAATTATGCTCTGAGTTACATCAGATGTTATGAGCATTAAGATGATGGAATGATGATCACAGTTCTTCAATCCCTTCTGCCTAGTTATTTAGCATGAGATCCGTTTAGTCAACGGCTGTTGGTTTTATCACTTTGTCTGTTTCACCATAGAGATGACTGTCAAATGCCTGAACATCATGTTTGGGACAGGATTATTCAAGCCTAACACACATTACAGGACTAATTTTATCATTTGCAGAGTCAATGTTTTTTATGGGTGACGTGGGGTGAAGGAGGATTTTGTAATTGTTTTGTTGTAGTTGATAGACCTGAAGTGAGATCAGGTGCTCTCGTTACATCAGGAAATACTGACCTTTGGAGAGCGAGGAGGAAAACTACCAATATTTTTGTCATTGATTTTCGGAGACTTTCTGCCATTTCAGTAATTTCCGGTAATTTCTGCCATTTCAGTACTTTTTCATACTGAAAGATATGGATGATACCAGAAAATACTGAAAAATACCAGAAATTACCGAACTGGTGGAAAATAACAGAAAATCAAGGAAAATATCAAAACTGCCAATACATTTCCTCCTCGCCTGAATGAAGGCAAAAGGACTGTTTCCTTCAGAAACAGCACTCACAGAAATTTTTTGTTTCAGTTCTAGTTAGCTGGGGGTGGGTGGGTTTGAGAGTGTGGGACTTGTGGGAGTATAGGAGGGAATGCCATGACCCCTGCACTGAGAGGGGTCAGTGGAATGAAGTGTCAGAGAGTGGACATAGGAGCAGAGATGGAAGGAAAAGGGCTCCCTCAAGTGGGAGACTAGGGAATAGGAATGAGTGTGGGGGGCTCCTACCGGGTAAAAATCAGAAGAGTGGGTGGGAAGGTCTGTAGGGTTAGTCATGGCCCGTCTGTGAAAGGGGTGGGCGCTGTCTTGGGGAGGGAAGGAGGGAACTCCTCCAGGAAAGAGACAGAGTAGGTGGGATAGAATTATTGGGTATGGGTAGAGTTGGGATTTTTTAATACATATTTTAATCGAGGCCCTTTTGAAACGGGCTGAAGCTGGGGGTGTGGCCTATGGGCGCGCCGCTGCAGGGGTGGGTGCACACCCATCCCTTCCGAATCCCCACACATGCCCCCGCATGGAGCAACATGCATTTTCCGCAGGTTGCTCTATGCGGGGGCAATGGGAGGGGGATGTGTGTCATGTGGGAGCGTGCAAGCACACCCACCCACCCGCTGCCACGTTCAGACAAAACACACCCACCCATGTCCACTGCGTGGGCATGGGTAGGTGCATCTCATTTGAAAAGGGCCAACGTTTTTTTTTAATTATAAGTTCTGTGCCACTTCCTGGGATAGAACCGAGTGTAAATATAGAACAACAATAATAAAAAAATAATGTTTGATGAAAACTCTTTAAGGAATAGGGATTTCTTTCTCCTACTTTTCTTTGGGTTTGCTGCTGGTGTAAGGTAGAGGTTATCGAAGCGTGAGGCAAGATCCCAGGTGGGGCCGTGCAATCTGTGAATGGATTTGTACACCCAGGTGCTATGGGATATACTTTGCATGACTTTATTGCTGTCTGGAGTCAGGTACTTATTAATGTACTTCATCAGGTACTTCATGAATGTTAGACCCCTTGTCTCTCCCTCTGTTCCCCTTCCTAAGTCTCTCCCCCAGCTCCTGTCTCTCAGATTGTAAGCCCTAGGGGCAGGAACCGTGTCTATTTTATTACTTTGTAAAGTGCCAGGTACACTGCTGGCACTATATAAATGTTTGTTAATAATAATAATAATAATAATAATAATAAAGTCTCCAAAAGAAGTTACACAGGCAAAACTTTGGGACCTGCTGGTGTAAGAGCAGCATTGTGTAAGAATTCCATTGTGTCCTGAATTCTGTTGGGCAAGACTTCATGATTTGAGTTTGGAAAGGTTTGAGGGCATCTGATCCCGGTTTTCACTGTGTGAACATTTCTTTAACACTGGAACTTAAACAAGTAACTGAGAAAACAAGCAAACCTTTGAATCTGAATGATCCGTCCCCAAAAGAGCAAACTGAGTAACCAACTACCATCTGAACTTTGATCAATTACCTATTTTTGCAATTTTGATTTGTTTAGTTAGTTCGGTCCATTTGGTTCCCTTGTTTCAGACATTTCCAGTTGTTCCTATTCATTTTCCACCACTCATATTCATTGGTCCTGGCAAAAACTAATGGAAAACCAGAAATGTACAAAATAAGTGAACTGAACAACTGAACAAATGAAATTGTGAAAAATTGGTTTCTCGAATCTTTTGCCAAATGCTGTTCAGGTCAACTACAACCTGTATACTTGGTGGTGGACATGTAGGGGATAGCCCCTTTTTGTCAGACTAAAGGCTGAATAAGTGAGACTGTGTAAAAACAGACATGCGGACTGTGTGACAGCTCCCCAGCCCGGGGTGGGAAATAGTAGCCAGAGGAGAGCAGGGAAGAGCAGACCAGGTTGGGAACCAGGATTGTTGGGTTTTCTGTGATGGGAGTGCAGCCTACTGGGCTAGAGTGGGGGTGGAAAGGCTGGAAGCCAGGAGTTCTCTGTCAAAGGATTGGGAGGGACCTAGTAGATTAGAGGGGGCATGGGAATCAGGATTCCTAAATTCTCCGGGAGGGCAGTGGGGACTAGTGGGTAAGAGGGAGGGTTGTGACTCAACTGTCTCATTTTCCACAACACAAATGAAAGGACAGAGGAAAAGGAGGGTGAGGGGGCAGCTCATGCTTCAGTGTTGCCCCCAACCTGCAGAGGAAGAGGATTGGGGCTGAAGGATGAAGACAAAATGTGTGTGCATTGAGCCTAAGTTGTAAGAGAGCACAGTATGTGAGACTGTAAAATGTCTTTGGACTGAGTTTGGAGAGGTTTGAGGGCACCTGATCCCCGTTTTCACTGTGTGAACATTTCTTTAACACTGGAACTTAAACAAGTAACTGATAAAAGAAGCAAACCTTTGAATCTGAATGATCCATCCCCAAAAGAGCAAACCTAGCCATGTAAGGAAACTGCCTACATGGCACGGACGTTAAGGCGGGAGTCTTAACTAACAATTTCCATGCTTTTTGGAGCATGATTGAATTTGTAAAGGTCTGAACTTCTCTCTTAATACAAAAGGTTTTTCGTGTATAGAATTTCAGCTATATCTTCCATCCTAAACATGGTAATCAAAGCTTACTGAAACCCCACCTCTTTATCCCAACCTTCTCACAGTCTACTCTCACACTCCCCGGCATGCAGTGCTAATTAAAACAAATAAACAAAACCTAAATTGCCTCCTGTCAGGCGAGTGGGAAGAAAGCAATATCACTGTTGTGCTTTATTACTCCTGGGAGATACTCTGAAACAACAGTGATGAGTGCCAGTATAAGACGCCAGATAAGACATAAAGAATTCTAACTTAGATAACGGCATCCCATCTATCTTATACTCCAATTACAATTTCAGTTGGATATAGCTTTCTTTTTACTCCTATTGTATACCGTATGCAGGGTTGCTGGGCACAGATAACCACCATTTTCTACTGTAGAAGACATCACATTTTGGATGTCAAATGTGATGGTGGATATAGGCCGACTTCAAATTTCAACTAATATTACCAATATATTAACCAATTGGTTAATACAACCAATACTACCAATTGGTAAGCAACTGGTTAACCAATAACCAACTGGTTATATAACCAACAACTGATTCTGGTTACAAACAATTTGGCCTTGATTTCAGGAAGTGCCTTATCAGGTGAAAACTCCCTTCACACATCATTCCTGTAAACCATCTTTTGACTAAGTGTTCAGGCAAAGGGGTTTATATGAATGTTTCTTTTAAACATTTTCCCCTACCTAAACATAAACATTCACTATGACAAGGAGAATATGCTGTCAAAAGAGGAAATTGTGATAGCACTGTGGAGCTGTGGAGTGAATTGAAATCCCAGAACTGCAGAATCAACTAAATACGTATCGTTTATAGAAACCATAGGGTGTTTAATAAACATGGTGCTGGCCCGATTCGGCCATCTCTGGCTTGCCTGGGCCAGCACCTCACCCATGTGTCTCCTGGGGGGGTTGCCACGGCGATCAGCCATGGCTGCCTGTCATGGTGAGGGGTAGAGCACAGGGACGGGGCCAGTTGGCCACTAGTCGGTCCCTGTCCTCTTTGTCCTGGCTGGGTGAGGCTGGGGAAACATTTATTCTGTTCTCCAACCTGTCCTGGCTTGGAGTGGCCAGAAGCCACCTGCTCCACCCTTGAATGTGGAGCCAGCACACCGGCTGCGTGTTTGTTTTCACCCATAGAGTGGAAAGGAACGCCAAGTGTTATCTACTCCAGACTCCTACGATTAAGACACCTACCTCCAGACTCCTACCATGGTGTGGAGCCCCCACACCATTCCTGGAGATGTCTATCTGACCTACTTTTAAAGGAGTCTCCAGTGATGAGGCCTCCATGACCGTGGCAAATTATTTCACTTCCTAACTGTCTTGGTAGCTAGAAAATTCTTCCTCATATTTAGTCTGGATCTTTTCTCCTTTAATTTAAGCTGTTACCGCTAGTAGCATCTGCTGGGACCAGAAAGAACTGGGCATGCTTTGGTTATAGCAGTCTTTTACATATCTCACAACTGTAATCATGACTCCCTTTAAACTTCTTTTTTCAAGTCTAAACATTTTCAGTTCCTTCAACTACTCCTCAGAGGTCTCTCTTTCCGTACCCTTTATCATCTTTGCTGTTCTCTTCTAAACTGTCTTCAGCTTACGTGGGCGCAGTGTGCTAGATAAAGTCTGTTCAATGATGAGTAGAGAGGAAAAATAATTTCTTCTGTCTTACGGTAAATACACACATAATGGCAGTGCATCACCATCATGACCCAACCCGGGGCAGAAAATCCTGGGTAACATGGCCTGAGTCAGGTCGTGGCATCCGACACACATGACTGTGGCTGGGGAGACGTCCTGCTGGCTGCATAGCCCAGGTACAACTGGGAGCACAACAAACATGTGGCTGGTTGGCCCCACCTGTGCTATGCTCCTAGTGTCTCTTCCCCGACATATCAGGCAGCCATGACAGCCAATGAGGCACAGCCATGGTGGCCTCTGACCTGGGCTGGGAAAACCATAGCTGCACACACATGCTCGCCCACGGTGGCCCGGTTGGGTGGGCCTTAGCCCTGGTTGTGACCTCAGAGGTTGTCTGGCGTTCACAGCCTGGGCTAGCCCCAACACCATCAGGTCAACATGTGGTGGCACATGGTTACACATAGTGCCAGTTCCTGGGCCAAAGCAGGCCCAAAGCACATCCTGTTATTATCCTTAGGGACAGTACTTCTGTTAATGAAACCAAAAATTGCATTGGCCTTTTTAGCTTCAGTATCACATTATTGACTCATCTCTTGCAACCACCAGATCCTTCTGAGAAGTACTGCTGCCCACCTATCCACCATTTTGTATTTTTACTTCTGTAAGAGTTACAATGGATGGGTGATTGGTGCACATCAATCTCCAATTGTGGGAGCATTTATTTTTTTTATTTCAATGTTTATCCTGCCCTATCCCCTAAGACTCAGGCTGCCTGACATCATAAAGTACATTATTTATTTATTTATTACAGGTATGTATATCCCGCACCCTCCTGCACACCAGCAGCGCGGGGCGGGTGAAGCCGCATGAGATGGGGCAGGCCTGATTCCCCAGCCTCCCTGGGGCAGGCAATTGCAACTGCCGCACTTTCGGCAAGAAAGGGGAGCAGACCACATGATCTGCCACCCCTTGTGGGAACCTGAGCCAGCAGGTCACTGCCAGAAGTCCCACCATGCCTCAGGGTGGGCTGAGGATCTGTCTCCACATGTGGTCACTCAGCTCCACCCCATCCCCCACCCCCCAACACACCCATTATCCCACCCCTGGCGGTGACATGGCCACACAGAAATGGCAAATGCATCCGGTGCTCAAGCATGCCGGTGAACCTTGCCACGGAATAGGGAGGTGGGTGGCCCCTTAACCTGATTTAGCCAGTATTACCCCACTTTGGACAATACCACTATGTGATGCATCTCTGCCATCTCCGGCCAACGCATTGTAACTTTTTCCAACAGAAAAAGCTCTTCCGCAATGAGCGGCATTATTATTATTATTATTATTATTACTATTATTAACAAACATTTATATAGTACCATCAGTGTTCCTGGCACTTTACAAAGTAATAAAATAGACACGGTCCCTGCCCCTAGGGCTTACAATCTGAGAGACAGGAGCTGGAGGAGAGACTTAGGAAGGGGAACAGACGGAGAGACAAGGGGTCTAACATTCATGAAGATGCGAGGTCTCAAGT
>QEPC01006549.1:10172792-10209079 GCA_003113815.1 Sphenodon punctatus | reverse complement strand
GGGGAGGGGGAAGGAATTCATTGATTTCAATGGGGACACAGCGCCCCATTGAAATCAATGAAATAAATCCGGTACCGGCATACCGGATTTAATCCGGGAATCCGGTTTTTAGAGAACCGGTAACCGGTAAATCCAGTAGCTGGTAATGGGCCCGGGGTCCCACCTCTACTCAGCACTGTACTAAACACAGGGCCCTTCCAAGCAGCCCACAGCACTCTCTACCAGTGTTGTCTTCAGGACCTTGGAGAGTGTAGAGGTTGGAGAGGCAGAGAGCACCTCTCAGGTCTGCTGCCAGACCGAGACTGAAGCCTCCTCAGGCTTCCCTCTCTTTATATATCTCAAGGAGGCATGACTAACCCTTCAGGCCTCCAGCCCTTAAAGGAACAATTCAATGTCATGCTCCCAACTGTCTTTTAAATGGGGTTTTCCCTTTGCTTCAGGGCTGTGCCAAGCCCTTCTCCAGCTAACTGTCTTGTGCTCTCCAGCCAATCCTGTTCCAGCTGTCACCCTGGCACTCAAAAAGGGGCAGCAGCCTCCCAAGGCTGGTCCCTGCCACAGTTACCTTTGCCCATAACTAGAAGTTGCCTGTTCCGGTTCCCAGCATGCCTTTTCTTTAGCAGAGCTTAAAACGGTAGCAAGTTTTATACCCATGGTAAAACCACAAATATTTGGCAGCCAGTTGGCACCCGAATACTGTGACAGGTACCCGATTACCCAAAATACTAGGTATTACTGTTAACCAGCTACAAGCTCAGTGTTTTACAGTTTTACCTACACATTATGCTACCATTTTAGTGTCTTTCCGACAGGAACAATCAATAGATGAATAGAAATAGACAGAAAAATGATAAATTGGGAATCAGTAAAATGGTATTTCAGTAAGAGAAAACCCGTAATTGGGAACGGTAATTCAGGAATTTGGGTAACTCGCTGGGCACTAGATGGGTACTGCTTAGTACCTAATCCACCCAAAATGATTCACATATCACAGTTTTGATGGGTATATTTTTGTGGGTACCTGTTGTTTCAGCTGTACTCTCTAGCTCTGTTCCTGCCTGGACCCAATCCATCTCTGACTCTTGTCCCTGGTCCTGATCCTGAAGTCTTATATTCTTCAGTCCATCCATGTCCAGGGCAGCAGTCTTGCCACCAATGGATGCCAAGACACATGGTTAGAATACATGGCCCCAACTGAACAAGCTCAAGCATTCACAGTTTTATTTTGAATGGATCCCTTCTTTTGTCTACTTTTCTCCAGTTCAAAATTGATGAGCCCCAGACAAAGACACATACTTTGGGTAATGGTTACTGAGTGTAACTGCTCTCATTTTATTTCCAAACCACACTTAATCCACATTCAAGCAAAATGGAGCATGTAGGGGGTAAACAACCTCATAGCCCATTTTGGGGTAGTGGTGCTTTCCCCTTAAGTGTATGTTATGACACGCAAAATAATAGGACTGAAATGAGATTTCAGCAAAATGGGAATTCCCAATGCAATCCCAGTTCACGATACAGTTTTGTTCGAGTTGAGAACCTCATGGTACTCAGGAATGTCTTGACTGCACTTTGTTTCCTGATTTAGTTACTTTCCACTTACCACTTTGCCATTTACTGCTATTCCATTTATTACTTTGCTGTCCATTTCAAATCCTGAGAGGCAATACTGATGCAATACTGTGGGTGATTTCAGACATGACGGGGCGGCTTTGTATCCGTCACAAAATCACCCTTTTAACTCCCCGCCAGAATCAAGCCGTCACGGCCAGCAGATCTGCTGGCCGATCCTGGCAAGGAATCTGGGGGGGGGTGGTGGGACTGCGCGGCGCAACATGCGGCCACACAGCCCCGCCCCCCAGCGCTCCCAAGGCCGCCCGCCCTCCGGGAGACGAGCGGGCGCAGTGGCCAATGTGGCCACAACGTCCACCCTCCCGCCCCCCAGGGTTTTGAATTGGCAGCGAGCATGGCCACTAATTCCGGGCCGTAGTCAGAGACCAGACAAGAGATTACCATGCTCAACCACGGCGAATCCCACCGTGGTTGAACGTGGTAATGTCACATCTGTTGGGGGCAAAAAGTGATTCCCGCCAGTGGTTCACCCCCGGCAGGAATCAGTTTGACCACGCTTTCGGAGATGGTCCCTGGACCATCCTCGAAAGCGTGGTTATTTTGATTCCCGCCGGAGGTTCACTGTGGTGAACTTCTGGTGGGCATCAAACAGATGTTACGGGACCATTCCCCACCACAGGGGATTGTCTGTGGTTGAGCATGATCTCGTAATGTCTGAAAATACCCTGTATTTCTTTGCACTCCATTTTGCCTTGCACTTTCTTATCACTCATTGACTGGCTCAGATTCCTTTACTAATCTGCAATCCAGTTGCAGATTGGCCAAAGCAAAGGGAACAACATAGAAAAACAATTCTGATTGGAGGTACTCGAATGGAGGTTAAGGGACACTGAAGAGAGGTTAAGGGATGAGCTATTCGCTCAGTTAATGGCTCAGAAATGCAGAAACAATTAACCCAGAAGTAAAACGTTACCCTCAGCAATGCAGTAAGCAGTAAATGAATGGCATGTGGTACATGATCAATGGTAAGTGGAAAGTTGGTAACTCAGGATGGTATCTTGCGGTAGTGCTAAAATCAAGAAATTGCATTTGTATTGGGAAATGGTCGGGAAATCGATCCTGGTTCCTGAGATGGTGAAGTTTCTCACAAGCAACAATTTAACTGCTTGTTTCACCCCTAAGAACATAAGAACATAAGTAGTGCCATACTAAGTCAGACCAATGACTTTAATCATAGCGTGTGATCCCAAAGAACTCCATATTTCTGAGTTGGAATCCAGTTTGCTAGCTAATTTGAGGGATGAATATTAATATCATTGTTTTAATTGCCATAGCCGGTTGCGATTATATTTTGATAAGTTTTTGGAAGATAAGTCCATCCATAAATAGCTATTAGTCAAACTGGTCAGGACCAGGGGTAAGTCCTCTGACTGTCAGGAGTTGGGAGTGAATAGCAGGGACTGGATGACTCCATTATGACCTGTTGTGTAACTTTTCTGAAGTAGGGCTAAAATGAAATTCCAGCTCAGTTTCTGTTTTCCATGGATCCGGTTGTTCCTGTTGTTCCAGCAAAACATGGACTTGAATATGGCCCAATCCACGTTTTGCAACAATTTCCGGATTAATTCCCCACCCCAAGCCATACTGACACCATTTCACACATATACTGTACAATAGGGCAGAAAACACTGGTTGGAATTTTGAATGGAATTCCACTGCAGATTAATTCTAACTGGTGTTCTGAAAATGCAGACCTTTTCTGTGAAGAAAAAAACAACAACAACGTTCAATTCTGCCCTATTCTGAAGCAACTAAAGGTGGTCACTTTCAGAGGCAGGATGCTGGGCTTGGTAGCTAGCGATGTGTGAACAGAATGCGGTTCGGATGTTCGGTCATTCAGTTCGAAACCCGAGTTCGGGTTCGGTTGTTCAGTTCAGTGGAGTTCAGCTCAGCCAAACTCGGCTGAACATTCGAAAATAGCACTATCGATACGGATACCAAATTCGAAGATTTTTTCGGTATTGGTATCATTTGGCCCTGAAACAACCCCTGGTCTCTACCCCTGGTGCCAGGAAGTCTGCTCCTCAGCTGTCTCCCCCTTCCAGTCATGTTTTTCCCACCCGAAGTCACATTTGTCTCGCCCCCAAACTCATCCAAACTCACCCGAACGACTGAACTGTTTGGCAGTTTTCGAGTTCAGTTCGGAAGTTCGGTTTGGATTTTCGAACAGATCGACTTCGGTCTGAACTCCAAACATCCAAACCACGTTCGCACATCCCTATAGGTAGCCCATTGGTCTGATCCAGTTTGACACATCTAGCTTCTACACATCTAAAAACGTCTAGGTTCTAAACGTCTAGGAAACGTTCAGTTTGCTAAACTGAGCTTATAATGGATCATACAAATCATTTGGTAGTTCAGATAATCTCTTCTATTGGACAAACATCTGTTGGTGGGAGTACACAAGCTGTCAGACCACACAGGACCTTTGGCATTTGGCAATATTTACATCAGTGGCTTCCAGAATGTGGTCTACGGACTACCAATGGTCTGCAAAGCAATGATAAGTGGTCATTGACTAGAAGAGCCCTCAAGGATCACCATCCATTAAAACAGGTTAAAATAGACCTAAACATCCTCGATTAAAGTTTATCCAGCCTCTTGAAAAACCCCAGTGGAGCAGATGCCACAACCTCTCTCAGAAACCTATTCCACTTCGCAGCTATGGTTAGTAGAACATTCTTTATAATGTTTAGCCTAAGACTGCTTTCTCACAGGGCAAAAATGTGCAGCATTTGGCTCAAGGAAAAACTCCGGGAGACAAATGCTGCACAGCTTTTCCTCCGATCATGCAGAGGATACAGAGCTCAATTTTCCACCTCTGAATCCATCGCATGATTGCAGGCAAAGCTGCGTGGCTTTGTTTTCTCATGAGACAAAAGCTGTGTAGCATTTGCCTCTTTGAGTTTTTTCCAGAGCCAGATGCTGCGCATTTTCCCCCAATGAGAAAGCAGTCTAAATCTACATTTCTGAAACAACTCGTTTCCTTTTCTCCTTCCCTCTGTGGCAGTGAAGATCAATTGTTCTCAGTCTTCATCATGGCGACCTTTAAATACTGTATTTGAAAACTAATGTCATGGCCTCTACTTAGCCTTCTTTTCTGTATGCTAAAGGTATGCAGCACCTTCCACCTTTTCTCATCATGATTTATTACCCAAAATGTGACCCTCAAAAAAAAAAAAAAAGATTTTTTAACAATCTCATACTTGTAAAGATATTCTCATTGCTTTGGGAACTGAGGTGGTAGGGGTCATGGAGGCCAACTAATCATTTTTGACTACCAAGCACCAGCCATACTGGTATCTTAAGTCTTGTTTTTATGTGTTTTAATTTTATAACTTCTAGGATCTTAGTTTAAGCTCATAGAAATGTTTTGTAAGTAGTTGATGAGCAGTTAGCTCAATTTGTGTGAAATCCTACACATCATCTAGTACAGAAGTTTCCAAAGCATATGTGTGTGGAGATGGGTGGCACCTTTGGTTGGGGCCATAGTCCCAAATTGTGTTTCCTCTACTTTGCATATCATTGCTCTGACTGTGGTTACAAAAATATATTTAAGCCTCAAAATAGGGGTCACAGAATTATAAAGCTTAGTGATAGAGATAGCATTAGTGATTTAGTTTTAGTGTTTGTAGGAGTAGGCCTGTGTACTTATTAGATAATCCATTTAGTTCATAGCATTTAGAATAGTTAATAGCAGTTAGATTTAGTGTAGCTAGATAGATATAATATTAGATTAAAAAAATAAATTAAAAAACCCCATATAAAAACAAAAAAACCAAATAAAAAACAAAAGAAAACCATATAAAACCCAATAAAAAACAAAAAAAACATATAAAAAACAAAAAAACCCACCTATAACAACATTTCCAGAATGGCCGAATGCAGCCCGGCCGAGCGGCTGAACCCGAACCCAGCGAACTAACCGAACTGCCGAACCGAATGGACGAACCGAACACAGCCGAACCGAACGGTCGAACCGAACGGATGAACCGAACGCAGCTGAACCGAATGGCCGAACCCGAACTGCGATCTGTTTGTCCATCCCTAATAGCATCTATTTTTTTTTTGCATGCACAAATCATCAAAATCTATTTCAATTGGTTCAGTCAGAATTCTGGTAGGGAATCTGTCCAGTCCAAATTTTGATTGGACCAGTCGAACTGCCTAGTTCTGTTGGAAAAAGAACCTAGGTGGAATTTCAGTTTTACCGCTAAGTTGTACTGATCGAGTACAACTTTGCATGTTATAGCTTGCTTGGATAAGTCATCTTCCTTTCCTAGGAGTACCTCTCTCTTTTATAGTACACAAAAAGTAAAGCTTCCTAGTTTCTGTAACTCTGATTTCATCAAACCAGTCTTCCTTCATCACAATTGCTTAGAAATTGGGTGTTAATAAACGTGACTCTGCCTGCTATGGCCTGCCTGGGCCAGAGCCTTACCTGCACATCTGTTACCAGGCCTCCAGATGTGGGTCCACTATAGCCCCTTACCGGGTAGGTGGCTACCCAGGAATGAAGGGTCCGGAAGGAACCGGGTACACAGTCCGGGCCCAAAGGCTGCCTAGGTGGGCCATAGCAGGCCATTCGTGGGCGAGTGTTTTTGTTCACGCTGCCATCCCAGCACAGGGGCCACCATGGCTGGCCACCCTGGATGCCCATTATTGGAAGCCTTGGCTTCCTGTCATGGTGGGAGGTGAAGCATCAGACACAGTGTGGGGTTGGGGTCAGATGGTCTCACATCTCTTTAAGCCACATCTCTTTCTCCGCCCCATCCTGGTTGATCAGCAGGAATGTTTGTTCAGTTTCCCCCAACCTGACCCACCTGGGGGTACCTCCCCTCCCCGGGACGTGTAGCTGGCATGCCAGTTGCACATTTGTTAACTCTCAGTGAGGCCAATCCTGTGCCCCGCATGCGCAGTTGCATGTACGCACCAGCACAGTTTGCATGTATGCTGTGGGTTCCTTGCCAAGGATGCGTGCACATGCCCCAGTCTGCAGGGCATGGGATTGGCCCCATTGTCTGAAGGTCCACCGTATAATACATATTATTATTATTATTATTATTATTATTAAACATTTATAAAGCGCCAGTAGTAACCTGGCGCTGTACAGAACATACAATCAGATGCGGTCCCTGCCTGTGGCTTACAATCTAAAAGACAAGGAGGGGGAGACAAGGAGAGGGGACAGCGGGAGAGACATGGGAGAAGACAAACAAACATTCAGGCGGATGCGAAGTCTCAGGTGCGTGTACTTGGCTTGGTTACAAGGTGGTCGGTAGCAGCAGTCAGCAGAGGAGGGCTGACAGTAAGAGCAAGGGGAAAGACTAGAGGGCATTGGGAAAGGCAGCATGGAAAAGGTGGGTCTTGAGGAGGGATTTGAAGGAGCGGAGGGAGGAGGCAAGGCGGATGTCGGCAGGGAGGGAGTTCCAGGCATGCGGGGCAGCGAGGGAGAAGGGACGAAGGCGGTTGGGCGAGCAGGAGAAACGAGGGAGAGCGAGGGAGGGGACAGAGGAAGAGCGGAGAGCGCGCGCAGGAGTGCGTAGGGCGATTAGGTCCGAGAGGTAAGGGGGAGCTTGGTCATGGAGCGATTTGAACGTGAAAACCAGGAGTTTGAACAGGATACGTTCAGGAAGGGGGAGCCAGTGAAGGGAGAGGAGGAGAGGCGTTACATGGTCGAAGCGACGGGCAGAGTGAATGATCTTGGCGGCAGAGTTTTGGATCGCAACAAGGGGGGACAGGTGGGAGCGAGGGAGGCCAGCAAGGAGGAGGTTGCAGTAGTCGAGGCGAGAGATAACCATGGCATGAACAAGGATTTTGGCCGAGGAGACAGATAGAAAGGGGCGTATGCGGGCAATGTTGAGGAGAGCGAATCGGCAGGATTTGGCTACATATGTTCTTTATCTCAAGCATTTCCTTTTCTGAAACTAGGGGCACTTTAAAACAAGCGTGTCACCATCACACGACCCGCTCGCATGATATTTCAAAATCCCGCAAGGCAGGGTTAGACAAATGAGGTATTTAATTCGCGGTCTGCAAACAATACGTGACCGCCTTCTATGTGTCTGATCCTGGACGTCCGTCTCATCTAACCAATTTTTGAAATATCGCGCAAGCAGGTTGCGCGACGGTGACCTGCTCGTTTAAAAGTGTCCTTGGTTGACTTTTATTGTTGGGGAATGTACTTTAAATGGTTCCTAAGGTTTTTTTCACCTGCAACAAGATCTTTTTAGGTCTTATTTGTCCTCAAATGAATGTCCATAAAAGTAATATCAATACATTTCCCCACATGTTCATCTCCCCAAATACAAACTTAGTTGTTTTCTACTTTCTAACAAAGCAAAAGAAAGAAAGAGATGAAATGAAATGAAAAGTTCAAAGGAATATTCAGCCCTAGTTCAATAAATCTGGCTTGGGTACAACCTTCTCCCCCTTGAAAGGTCTAATCCAATAACTGTATTGCGGAAATCTTTCCCTCTTCAAAAGCACATGTCAGAAATAATGGGTATAGCAAATCTTGAAAACTCTTTATTGTAAGCATTTGATATTCTTACATCTTTACTAGATTTCTAGTCCGAGAACTAGCATGGAAAACGTTACTTGAATTTTGTACCCATGCTTTACACCCCATTAAAATAAAGGGCCAAATTCTGATCTCAAGTAATACTCATTTAAAATCTGGAGTAAACATGGCATTGCTCTTGATTTACATTCATGCAATAGTCAGTTTTGCTGTATTAAATTACACAAACTTTGGTACAGAAATTAATAGTTATCTTAAATGCACCGACTTTTATCCTTATTGGCAAAATGGCAAAGTAGATTGATTGTATTATGTGTAGCAATAATAAAATAATAATAATAATAATAAAAAGATATGACCATTATTTCTTATGAACTCCATTTTTTTTATTGAAGAGCTTTAGATGACACTGCTCAAACTCCTGCAAATAGTTACCAGGGTTAATAAATTGTTGTTTTCATTAGAGCACAATAAAACTTTTTCCCCCTCTTGCATTATGTTGTCAACATGCTAATGTATAGCACAATGATTTCTTGTTCAGCACAAAATGCCAGGATTTCCATATAAATCAATTCTTTTAACATCTTTGTGTCTTAGTAGGATGCCAAGATTTGAATTTAAATAGTGGCATGTGTCATATTTATTTGTATAGGCTGTATTTCAAACGACTAACTACAACAATATTAGCAATATAAATTTGAAAAATTCTCAACCTGCCAAGTGAGCTGTTTTGATAAAAACTGTATTAAATGACATCCCTACTGAGTAGTTAATGAGGTGAGGTTTGCCCTTTTCTTTCTATCTAGCCGTAGACCCTTTTGTCTGTCAGTATTTATAGGGTGACAACTGAAGTCGACATCTTGTTACGGAAAGAAAGCCTTGCATTAGCAATGGCAACAATACTACTGATGATGCCATAATTGATCAATCATGTCACTTATTATAGCTGGAACAAGGTAGAAATCAGAAATCAACCACTGAAGCTGCAGCTGGAAACCTAACTAACTATCTAAAACTGTTTTCATTGCGAGTGTGTAACTAAATCATTGAGGACCTACGACAACATTTTGCTGTTTGCTTTTCTGTTAAGCAGTCCAAGGTAACAATGGGTGATTTCAGACATTATGAGATCACGGTCAACGACAGTGAACCACAATCAACCCTGCAGCGGGGCCAAAGGGCCCTGAACGTCTGTTCGGCAGCCGCCAGATGTTCACCACAGTCAATCCCCAGGAGGGGACAAAATTAACTACCCTCCCAAAGCTCCGGCCCAGACCATCTCCGAAAGCGTGGTCAATGCAATTCCCACCGGGAAACAACAAAACGTAATGTCTTAACAGCAACCACCGGCCAGAATCAAGCAAAATGATTCCCATCCGGGGACAACACATGCAGCGTTGCTGCCAGGAAACGAGCGACAACACAGGCTGGGGAGGGAGATTTAAAGGGCACACAGCAGCAGGGGGACATGGCGGGATGGAGTGAGGCGGGAGAAGAAAGTGGAGGGCGAGAGAGCAAGGCAGGAGGTGGTGCAGGTGGAGGAGGTGGTGGTTGTGCTGCACACGGAGATGGTGGAGGGACAGCAGAAGCAGCAGCCTGGACTGGCCACCCCAGAGATGACAACCAGCCCCGGGGACGAGGCACCCTGGAAATGGGTAAGGGGACCAAAGGGGGGGTGCAAGGGTATAGGGGTGCCAAGGGAAGTGGGTGGGCTGGCAGCGGAGGGACAGGGGGAAGGGCCACGGGGATGAGGCAACCCAGCAACCAACCAACCCCCCTTACGACCAACAGACACAGAAACGGGGCTGGGAGCCTGAGCCTCTGGAGGTGGTGGGCGCTGGCCAGGAGGAGAGGAGGGTCCACGTGGGAGATGGCCGTACCACCAAGGGGGCAATGGGGGCACAGGGAAACCCAGGACTTTATTAGGATCTGGGGGACCCTGGAGCATCAGCTGGAGCTCGCGGTCAACCAGAGGAATGAGCATGTCTACCAGGAAATTGTGTAGGACATGGAGGCAGCGGGGCACCACAGGACCATGGCCCAGTGCAGAGAAAAGGTCAAGGAGCTCAAGAGGGGGTACAAGACCATCTGGAACAACAAACAGCAGTCCAGGCATGGACCCCGGACAGCCCCCTACTGGACTGCATCTTCCACATGAAGGGCTCCATTGTCGCCTCGTGCGGAGGACAGGGAATGGGTCGAGGTACCCCCTCCTCTTGCTGCCCCCCTAGAAGGCACTGTCTCCAGGGGCCCGCCCCCCAAGAGGAACGCCTCAGGACCTTGGGGACCAGCAGGCCTCCTCACGCACCAGCCCCGAGAGCCCCCAGTCCCTGTCCAGACCGGTAGAATCCGAGGCCAGCACACTGGTTACTCTCAGCCAGTGGACCCAGGGGGACCCCAGCAATACTGAGGGACCAGTTTTGGAGGGCTCCGAGACTGACATTGAGAGTAAGCAAGTGGGTGGGATGGGACACGGTCCAGGGGGGACCGGCCAAAAGGGATAGGGGGGCACACCAGGAACTGGGCCACCCCAGCAACCCTGGGCACCCCAGACCATGGGAAGTGAGCCCGGGGGACCGCAGGGGGACATGTTCATCCGACTCGTGCCCAACCCCTCCCATATCCCCACAGGGCATGGCACGCCCCAGCACCTGCAACAAGTGGGCGAGGAGGACAGCGGAAAGCAGCCCTGGGAACAGCCAGAGGTCCCAGGTGAGGCACACCGGCAAGTGGGGGGTGGGAGAGGGCACCGGGGAAGGCCAGGCAGGGGACCTGGGGCATGTGGTGTGGGGGAGGGGGGCCTGAGTGCAGGGGAATGCCGGGTGAGGGCACCAGCCACCAACCTGAGGGGGGGCCCCATGACCCCCCAGCCATGCCACAGGATAGGAGGCGAGCAGCTGGGGCACCTAACCAACCCCTAATGTGTACCCCAACAGGGTGACCCAAAGGGCCCCAGCAAGCCAACCCCGTGTCCCCAGGGCGAGCAGATGATCACACCCATCGACCGGATGGAGGCAGCCACCGAAAGGGCCATGCAACAAGCGGAGGCAAGGGACTGGAGGCTGCAGCTGGAGGTGCGAATGGAACGGAGGCGGGAGCACCAGGAGCACAGTAGGCAGGTGGAGGCATTTGGTCAGCTTGAACAGGCCATAGACCGGATGGTGAGGGAGCATTCGGACAAGATGAACAGCTCCCATGACATCAGCACATCACTGCTCCTGCATGCGGGAACCATGAGTGCGTACATGATGGCAGCCACCCCACTGGGCAACCTGCCCGCCTTGGCCCTGATGCCGGGCCCCTCGGTGCCCCCACTGCCTCTGCCACCACCCCATCTGCCATTACGCCCGCTGGGCCAGGACACTGTTGGGGACATGGACAGCGGGGGAGGGAGGGGAGCTCCCTGAGCTCCATGGCACCCACAAGGTGGCCAAGGCGGAAGCCCCATAGATGTGGGGCACAGGGGGGAAGAGGGGAAGGGGCAGGGTGGCCTGAGGGGGGGCATGGCACCGGGAGGTGGGTGATGGTGGTGGTGGAGGGGGCACCTGAAGGTGGTGGTCACAATAAATGTACAGGCACAACAGTAGCCTCCGTAGTTCTGTTCATGGGCCCGGGGCTGGGGGCAGGTGGGCATCGAGGGGCGTACCCAGGGTTCTTGTGGGGGTCCCGGGGTGGTGGAGACCGGGGGTGCACCCTCACGCCTTGGCCTCCTGGCTGATTTGCCTGGCCATGGCTCCACAGATACGCTTTGCGTACCGGTACTCCTGCAGGTTCTCTGCGTTTACATAGAGTGGCAAGGGGGCGGGAGGGCGCCGGTGCACAGACTAGTCGAGAGCAGCCCCATCGATCTCGCACACATTGTGCAGCACACATCAGGCTCCGATCACCAGGGATGAGGTCTCCACCGTGTAGTCCAGCCAGCCCACGAGACTCCTCCAGTGCTGCTTGAGGTCCCCGAAGGTCCTCTCGACCACAGTTCTGCTTGCAAAAAGGCGGGTATTGTACAGTGCCTCCACAGGGTTCCTGGCGACCAGGTAAAACTTCATCAGCCACTGGGTGAGTGGGTAGTCAGGGTCCCCCAGGATGCAGGGGGGCATGAGCACCCCCTTGATCTGGGTCATCCCCATGTCCTCAAAGTCACCGCGGTACATCTGGGCATAGAAGGGTGAGATGGTCATGATCCGGGCATCATGGCTGCACCCTGAGTGACCCATGAAAATGTCTATGAACCACCCCCGGTGGTCCACGACCGCCTGCAGCTGAAGGGAGTGGTACCCGTATCTGTTGACATATTCCACGGCCTCTCCATCGGGGGGTGGAGGATCTCGATGTGGGTGCCGTCCACGGCGCCCATGCAGTTGGGGAAGCCTCCATCCGTGAAGCCAGCCATCATGGCCTTCTGGTTCATCAGCTGGATCGCTCAGTCCAGGAGCACACCCTCCACCACCTTGCAGACGTCTCGCAGGATACCGGTGACGGTGCTCACCCTGACACCGAAATGCTGCGAGATGGTCGAAATGCCCTGACACTGAAATACTGCGAGATGGACTGGCAGGAGTCTGGTGTTGCAACCACCCCAGCTCTATGGTGAACGGTGCCCCAGGTGGCTTGGGGATGCACCCATTATAGTCTGGGTCACGTGTCTCCCCACCCCCTGTTTGTGACCTGCCTACCGGCCGGGGGGACCCAAATCACTTCTGCTGCTCCCCCCCAGCTGGCTGGGCCGGCTCTTGCATGGAGACTGGGGCGGAGCGGCAGTGGGCACCCCATTGCGCACACCTGAGGTTCCTGCACGGGGCCTGGCGCATGGTCCAGCCTGCGCCCGGGCATGTGCAGGCTGCAGCTGCATTCCTGCTGTCATCACCACCCACCTCTCTGTGTTTTGGCTGCCTGTTGTCCTCACTGCCCTGATCTGTGTGTAGGATGTCCTGTCTGTGTGCTCTGTGCCAGCAGCTGTGCTGGGTCCGCACCCCACGCCTTGCTCATTATCCGGGCACTGTTGCGGCCTGTGACCTTATCACTTGGCCTTGGAGCTCCTCTGCTTCCCCTCCCGTCCCTCCAGGGATTGTGGGGCCTTACAGTTAGTATCAGGCGCGTGCTGGACCATGGCTGGCAGTGCTTCCCCAGGGCTCGCGGGCCTCTCAACCCCTGGCACACCCCCATAACTGGACATTCCGCGAGACCATGGCCCTGTGTGACCTGTGGCATTCCCCGGTCATGCAGTTGCTCCTGAGCTGCCCAGACAGCCTCAAAAGGTGCCTATACGAGTCTGAGCTCCGGTCTCCGCTACTTTGGCTATGAGGCAAGTGCCTGCGACTGCCGGCTGCACGTGGAGATGCTGGGGCTGCGTCCCTTTCCTGATGGGTGCATCCTGGAGATGAGGTGCGCGCATGTGAGGTGGTCGATAGTGGAGACCATGTCTGCTCTCTCTGTGTGCAACCTGGCCACCTACATGGCCTGTCTGGTGGAAGGGGGCCCTGCCCTGGCTGTGTCCTTCTTTGGCTGTGTTCATGGGGCCCGTGGGTACCAGCAGTGCCGTGGGACAGTCTATCACTGGCTGTTGGAGCTTGGTCACCTTCCGTGGCCCCCAGCTGCTGATTATGGCTTGTCAAAGCCCACTGGGGCGGAGCTGGTGGCGCTGGTTGGTGTGTGGTCCCACTCTGATGTGCAGGTGGGGCTTGCTGTGTAAGATCCCTTCGAGGCATACTACCTGGTCGCCCACCACATGGAAGCACTGGGATACCATCAGGGCATGCTAGCTTCAGTGGCCCCACTTCATGCACCTGGCAGGCCACCCGGCCCTGGGCCCCTTTGTGGCCCCCTGCAGCTGGCTGTGAGGCCCCCTGTGCCTTCTGGGTCCTGTTTGCTGGCCCTGCTGTGCGTTCCCACCTCCACCCTGATGCAGTGGGTTGCTGCCTGCTCCCTCCATGATGTCCCAGCCTCGTTGATGTGCTGCCTGTTTCCTGGGGTTCCACTGCCCCTGCCTGTGGCTCTGGATCCCGTCCACGGGGCCCCCCTGTCCGCCTCTGCAACCGGTGTTCCCCTCCATGGCTGTCTTCTCTTGTGACTGTGTCCTGAGCTCCGAACTGCCACCCGGTACCCCGGGGTGCTGCTGACCTTCCAAGGCTGCCTGCGATCCCTCCTGTTCCCGTGCCCCCCCCCTTGGGTGACTGTGACCGCGGGGTTCTGGGGCCTCCAGACTGCCCCTCCGGGCATCCTCCGGGGTGTGTGTGCGTATTTGGTAGGGGAGGGACACCAGGGAGAATACCGGATACGAGATTTACTGGTATCGGATCTCCCCGGTACCAGATTTACCGGTATCGGCATACCAGATCATTAACATTGGGCGTTTTACCAGTTTTTTTACATTGCGGCTGTTTATCACAATGGCCGCAAAGTAAAAAAAATGGTAAAGCACCCAATGTTAAAGATCCGGTATACTGGTACAGGGAAATATCGGATTCATCCAATTAATCCAATACACCCAAAGACCGGCAATATTGGTTCTCGGGAGAACCGGAATTCCCACCCCTAGTCTTTGGACCGGCTACACGGCTCCGGCTCTCCTCCCTCCCATCCTTTGCACCCTCTCCAGCAAGTGGGGTGCCTGTCTTCCTCCTGGACCATTCCTGGGCCACTCCCTGTTTCATGTGGCCTTCCCCTGTGCCTGTGCTCTGCCCCTGGGGTCCCCCTGTTCCAGGACTGGCTGTGACGCTGTGGGGGTGCCCATACAGGCTGTGCTGTTGTGGGGGTTCTAGATGCCGTTCCCTGCGTCCTGTCCTGCCCCTGGGCTGGTCCCCCCCTGCTCCCTGTCCCTGGACCCTCCTCCCTCCCCCCGTTGTGCCGTGTGTGTTGTCTGTCCCACTGTGTTCCCCCTTCCCTGCCTGTCCCATCTGGGTGTGTATGCGCCTGGGCCTGTGTTTGTGCTGTGTTCCACTGTGACCTCGTCTCTGTGCCTGCTTTGTGTGCTGCCTCTGTGGCTCTTCTCCCTCCTCCCCCTCCCTGCCCATTTCCCTTGTGTGGAAAGAGGTAAGTTTTCACAATGGATTTTAGGGCTGGGAGGGAATCCCTTTTGGTGTTTTTGGCTTCGCTTGCCCTCAGCCGGCCATGTCTGCCTCCCGCCCCTCCCCAGTGCCTTCTGGGTGTTTTGACCACTGCTGGGAATCGGCGACACATCTGTTGTGCTGCCCTGGGCCGTGGTCTGTCTGTCTGATTCCCTGCTGTGGCCCCGTCACATCTGTTTGTGGCCTTCCTGGACCACGGGGGTGGTTGTTTGGCTCGCCACTGCTGGGAATCCACTGTGGTGACTCAGGACCGCGTAACGTCTGAAATCACCCAATATGTAAGTTAATATGTAAGTTTCATTACCAGTAACATCCATATGCAATGGCTCAGGAATTCCTTCCTTGAATATTAAGGATGGGAATTTCTGTTTCAAACAGAACAGAAATTGCCTGAAAATGGACCATCTTAATCCGGAATTTTGGATTTTTTTCAGTTGAGGCATTTTGGTTCTTTTACATTAATTTTGTTTCAGGTTTTTTGCATTGTGTCAGTTTCACGGTTTTTTCATTGTGACTTGTTCCCATTGAGTTCAATGGTGGAACAAAAAATCCAAAACCGAAAATCCGAAACCAAAACGACATCTGAAATTCATAAAGAACAGAAAAATCTGAAACCAAAATCCCCCCTGGAGTCCCATCCCTACTGAATACTCCTTCCCTCCCAGCCCTCAAATCCATTGTGAAAACTTACCTCTTCCACCAGGGCTTCCCTAGCTCCTCATCCCCTTAATCCCCTCCTTGGTTTTCTCAGGGTCCCCTTCTCCCCTGTAAGAGATGTTCAGCATGTGCACCTAAACTTTGTGGATACATTCTCGTCTTTCCTGCTGTTCCCTTCCCCTTGGTAAAACCCTTGCACACCACATGCACAGGAAGTGTTCATCGTGCCTTGTGTACCGTGCATATGCAAGATATGGATTGACCCCTCTAGCTTTAATATTTAAAGTATTCCCCTCTCCTATCATGCACAACAAGATAGTATATTTCCCATGAGCCATACATTATTTTTTTCATACTATGAATTTTTACCCCTAGGAATAAGTTCGTATGAAAAGCTGGTAAAATCTGAGGGATATTCTACCATTTTTCTGTATTAAAAAGAAGTTTGGGTATTTGTGGAGGATAAAATAAACATTCAATTGTAAATCAATGTTTAGGTGCACATGCTGAAGTGTGCATGGAGAGCGTGTGCAATTGTGAAACTGTGATTTTCTATGCGTGTGTAATCACTTGTTTCATCCACCGAGTATATATGAACATTTTATTTCCCAGGACTGGAGTCTGACTCTTTAGCTCAAGTTGTTTTAACTCTGGAGACCCTTGGTTAAGTCTCACAGGGTTGGAAATGTACAGATGTCACGTACATGAAAGCTTTTCTTGAACTGGAATCGTTGGGTAAATCCAGATGTGATTTGGGCCTACTTTGGCCTGGGACCCAGCCGCACATGTTAACATGTGCCACCAGATGGTGGCCCAGGATTGCCTGGGTGGTGTTGGGGAATAGCCCGGGCTGTGACCTCCAGACAACCTCCAAGGTCACAGCCTGGGCCAAAGTCCACCCAATGGACCAGAGCAGGTGAGCACATCAGTGCAACTACTGTTTTCCCAGCCAGGCCGGGGGCTTCCATGGATAGCAGTCATGGTTGTGTCTCACTGGTCCATGGCTGCTTGTCATAGCAGGGGGTGGGGCACTGGGAGGACAGCATGGATGGGGCCACCTACACATTTGTTGTGTTCCTGACCTCATCTGGGCCGACAGCTCCCTGGCCATAATCACATCAGGTTGGTGCCTCAACCTGACCGCGGACCATGTCCCTTGGGACTTTCTGCCCCATGGCAGCCTGGGGGAGCGATCCCATGTCTACACACCTTTTTTTTTTACCCCTTGTGAGCCTCAGACAGTTAGAATGAACTTCCTCTGTCTGAGAGAGTAAGCATCTCACATGAACAGTGGGCTATAGATTCAACTCTGTGCCCAGATAATAGAGGCTGCAGGTCTTCTACAATATGTTTTTTTTTTTTTCTCAAGCTGTAAAAAAATCATTCCTTTGACTTGCGAGACCAAGTTCAATTCTCAGTGGCTAACTGGCTATTACGGCAGCTGATATGCAGTGATCTGGTCACCTAATTTTCCGTGCAACACAGTCATTTCAGGAGATAGAATAATTGATTCTGTAGGATAAAAGTATATCATTACTCCCATTTAATAATGGTAGGAGTTAGAAGAATCTCTCTTGAATAATGTTCCATGAGGGAAGTGGCCAGGGTCTCTGATGAAGGATGCTTTAACGACATCCACAATACCTGTTTGGTATCAAGGTGCTGAACTTGGGATATCAGGATCCAAGTCCTGTCTCAGCTATTTTATTTATTTATTTAGTTAGTTAGTTCAATTTGTATCCCACCCCTCCTGCAAACAGCTCGGGGCGGCTAACAACTTCATCATAAAAACAATTTTAAAACAGAATATAAACCATGCATAAAAACACTACAAAAGCTGGGATAAAAAACAATAAATAAATAAGGGTGGGGGAAGATAAAACACCCCCTAACACCCCCCCCCCCCTCAAAAGGCCTGGGCGAACAGCCAGGTCTTACAAATTCGCCAAAATGTCAAAAGGCTTGGGGCCAGGTGAGATTCCCAGCTATGAACTTGCTGGATGGACTTGGGAGTGTTGCTATCTCTCTGCCTCAGTTTTTCCATCTGCAACCTCACAGGGTTGTCACAAGGGTGAACTAGAGAAGGATTGTTAATCACTTTCAGCATTGAAACTGCTGTATAAATTATAAATAATTAGATGGAACGGGAAGCATACTTTGTTACTGGTTTGGTGCATCATCTGAATTTTTGGAGACAGCACACAAAGGGCTCATTCAGACGTGCGTTTAAATCGCACAGCCGCGGCGGCGGCATCGTGCGATTTAAAGCACTGTGCACTTCCGGGTTGGTGTGAATGCACCAATTCAGCCTAACGCGAACTTTTGGAGTGCGGTTTTAAAAGCTGCTTGGAGTAGCTTTCAAAAACATACTCCAACAGTTCGCATTACGCTGAAATGTGCGCTGTCGGTGCATTCACACCAACCCGGAAGTGCGCGGTGCTTTAAATCGCACGATGCCACTGCAGCGGCTGTGCGATTTAAACGCACGTCTGAATGAGCCCAAAGTATCGAGCAGATTAATGCATTTCATGATTTATTGGTTGTTTATTTAAGAGTCGGTTGAGTACACAGTTTTACAGAAACATCGAGGTCTGTTAAACCCAGAAAAGAAAATAATCCAAACCTCAGTATAACAAACCTTATTTATAATGAACCATGATTGGCAGCAATCACAACTTCATGAGCCATTACCTTCAATCGCATATTGTCCATGGGTACTTTCAGACATGACGCTAACCATCCTTTAACCACCCTTGGTGGTTATTTATGCATGTTGCAGGGCTGTATTGGTGCCCTATGCAGCCCTGCAACATGCATAAATAACCACCAAGGGTGGTTAAAGGGTGGTTAGCGTCATGTCTGAAAGTACCCAAAGTCTATTGTAGTGAAGAATACTCTGACAGAATTAGTTTTTTGTCGACTCCCCTAGGAACTTATTATTAGAGCTGAAGCAGGTAGTTAACTCTGTAACTGCGGTTAATAAGCAAAATTCAAGATATCTAGTTAGTTAACCAATTGGTAACCACTTATCACAGCAGCTAACTGATTAACTGAAATAATAATTAAGCCCGGTTTTCTACTAGACACATAAACAATTTACCGCCTAAGAGATTTACCGTTTTTTCCACATTCTGTCATTTCCAATTTACTTTTGGATCAATCAGAGCTACGTCCAACAGATTTGAAACAGATCTCAGAAGGGGAACTGAGTTATACTTGAATCCAGGGAGTACACAGGAACACAGGGATTATGGGTAAATGGAATGAGTCAGTAACCTCGCAACGGATGGGGAAACAGAACATGGCAACGCAATAAATGGCACAAAGCAGTAATGCGGTACCTTGGATAAGCTATCAGTTAAGGAACAGTTACCACTTGGTAACCAATTATTATTGATTTGTTTCAGTTACCACAAATCCAACGGTTGGCAGTATTTGGATAACCATTTCAGTTCTATGTGTTGCACTGAGGTTGTGCTGTATTAACCGAAAAGAACTGACTAGGGGGGAGAAGAGTGTGGGCTCTTATCCTACTCTTGACTTTTAGAGTCAAGAGTAGTCCTACTCTTGTCAATGAGGAGTAGGAGTCTTGTAGGAGTCAAGTTCTACTCTTGACTTTTAGAGATCTGTGACACTTTGCTGGATTACTAAAGGGCAGCATGTTGTATATCTGGACAGCGCTGTGGCGCACAGCTTTACAGCTCCCAGCATCCATCTGTGCTGCCATTAACTTCAGTAAATATCCTCTAAACAAGCCATCATTAGACTGGCTGCAGATAGATTTCTGCATGGATGGTTTAACAGGGCAACAGTGCATTGATTTATGTGGGCCAAGATCAGAGCTGAAATGAGTAACCGGAAAAATTGATATACACAACAAACCTCCAGGACCTGAATTGATCCGACAACATATGGTACAAATGTCAACTTCTGTTCATATAATGTTGACTTCTGGTACAGATTTTTCAACGTTTAGGTTGATTTTTTGCTCTCCGATAGCTATTTTTTATTATTTTCCATCCTTGAAAGTCAACTTCTGGTCCTTGAAAATCAACTTTGGGTTCCGATATTGTTGGTTTCCATCCCATTTTTTCAGTTTTTGACTGAATATACTGATCAGTAATTAATGGGACATAAAAAAATTGGTACTGGACGTTATTAACTTTCGGGTCCCCAGTTAATACCCGGGAAACCCACCAGATGCCTGATGTAATACTCTAACATGCAGGCATTACCGGTGGGTATTAAATTTACTACCCATTTCAGCTCTAGCCAGGATGTTCTCACAAGTGGGACTCAAAATTACTTTTAACTGGGCTTTCTTATTGTTATTGGAAAGGAACACTATAGAAAGATCCGAACTCTGTGTATCTACGATATATTCATATTTATGACTTTTGACTGATTACGTTTGGGAGTTTGGGGCTAGGGTTTGAGCTGGTGTAAATCAGTGTCAATTTATTAGGGATGAAAGAAATATCCAATGAAAATACTCAGTTCAATAAACCTGATACACTGAAATCCCTTAAAAAAATATTATCAAGTATTCATACAGTGCCAGCAGCATCAATGGCTCGAAACAATCATTAATTAGAGACAGGTCCCTGCCCAGAGAGGTTTACAGTCTCAAAGAGACAAGGGAAGGGCACAAAGCAGATAGAAAAAACTATTCATGTCCCACTTCGGGGTTTTCAGTCTTTGTTTTTGCATTTTCATGTTCTTTCTTTTTATTATTTCATTATTTCAGTAAGTATTTGATATTTTGGTTACTTCCTTATTGATACTTTTTCACTTTTGTGGCAGTTAGAGGTGCAATGAATATTTGAAACAAATATATTGTGTGTCAAATTTAGTTGCTTTAAACCAAACCCAACAGATTGAATATTCCTTCTACATTGTACACATATCCACACTGTGGCCGATCCCAAGCCCCGGGGACTAGCGCGTGGAGCACACACAGTGTGCACAGTGCACACATTGGGTATTTTCAGTGACGACTTTGGACCCATCACAGAATCACCCTTTTGATTCCCCACCGGAATCGCCCCGTCATGGCCAGCAGACATGCTGGCCGATCCCAGTGGGGAATCTGGGGGTGGGGCTGCACGGCACAATGCGCGGCCACACAGCCCCACCCCCCACACTCCCCCCAGCCGCCTGCCCTCCGGGAGATGGGCGGGCGCAGTGGCCAATGCAGCCGCTGCATCCGATTCCCACCCGTGGTCTGGGCCACGGCCCGGAATTGGCGCCGGTAACAGACATTGCTGGGCGCCGATTCCGGGCCGTGATTCAACTAACCACGCTTTCGGCGATGGTCCCCGGACCAGCCTCGAAAGCGTGGTTATTTTGATTCCCACCCAAGGTTCACTGTGGTGAACATCTGGCGGGACTCAAACAAACGTTACGGGACCATTCCCCACCACAGGGTATTGACTGTGGTTGAGCGTGATCTCGTAACGTCTGAAAATACCCATACAAGCAGTGCACACTCCTAGCGTGGGGCCTATGGCACGCATGCAAACTGGGTGGCACCATATCTGTGCATCTGCGTGGCTTAGGAGAGGCCCCACTGATTATTTTGATTATGCGTCTTCAGTTTATTCAGTTGGTTTATTGAACAAAATTCAATAAAATATAATCTAATAACATTTTAATAAAACAATAAAAATTGGTTTCTTGAATTATTATTGCAGCACCAAAACTGATAGTCAAATAACCAAACAAAAAGTTAACCAAATATATTGAATAAAATGAATAACCAGATATGTGAATATCCACTTCAGATGTGTCTGGTGTTTGGAAATTTAGATGTCTGAGTAACATCCACAAACACAAAGCTGTCTAATTCAGGGGTTCTCACCTTTTTCCAGTCATGAGCTCTGGAGCGATGTAAGTGACTACTTGGGAGCACTGCATAATTTGCATGAATAATTTTCACAAATATGCATACATTAAGCCTTCCCTCTGTAATTCAATTTAATTCATTTCAAAAGAAATTTTGATAATGAATCAATTAATCCCAGCTCACAATGACTGATGAAGGACTGTTTCGAAGTGCTCCCGAGAACCACTGACAGCTGGCTTGGGGAGTACCTTCCCACATTGCCCGAGCACTCTGGTCCTCCTGGGCACCAGTCTGAGAATCCTTGATCGAATAGATTCATTGGTAGTGGTACTATGTGGGGAGTTGCTTTATTTAATGTATTTGAATGGGAATATGATCGGTCCAAAAAAGATTTTATTTTTTAATTTTATTTTTACAAAATCCTGTCAGTGAAGTGAATGTTGTACCAACTCGCAGCTTGGGCTTCATCTTCGACTCGCAACTTACCTTCAAACCCTACATTGATTCCGTGGCCAAATCCTGCCGCTCCTTCCTCCACAACATTGCCAAGATCCACCCTTTCTGTCCATCTCCCTCTGCCAAAACTCTCATCCACGCCCTAGTCATCTCACACCTCAACTATTGTAACCTCCTCCTCGCTGGCCTTCCCCACTCTCACCTTTCTTCCCTCATCTCTGTTCAACACTCTGCTGCCAGGATCATCCACCTAGCCCGTCGCTTTGACCATGTGCAGCCTCTCCTCTCCTCTCTCCACTGGCTCCCTCTTCCTGAGCGTAGTCTGCATAAGCTCCTCATCTTCACCTACAAAGCCCTTCACAACCTTGCTCCCCCCTACCTCTCTGCCCTGATCTCCCTCCGAACCCGTTCAAGCACTCCGCTCCTCCTCCATCCCCTCCCTCACCTCTCCTGCTCCCCCAACCGCCTTCGTCCCTTCTCCCTCACTGCCCCACATGCCTGGAACTCCCTCCCTGCCCTCATCTGCCTTGCCCCCACCTTCAAGTCCCTCCTCAAAACCCACCTCTTCCGCTCTGCCCTTCCTAACTCCTGCTAATCATCCCCACCCACGATTATCCCCCACCTGTTATCTGTAAACTCCCAACTTACTGCAACCAAGCCAAGAACGTGTACCTGAGCTCTCGCATCCTCATGAATGTTGCATCCCTTGTCTCTCCCTCTGTTCCCCCTTCGCTGTCTCCCATTCCCCTGTCTTTAGATTATAAACCCTTGGGTAGGGACCATGTCTATCTTATTCTTTGTAAATTGCTAGGTACATCGCTGGCACTGTATAAATGCTTTTAATAATAAGAATTTCTTTGGGGAGATACTTTGGGAATGGGATAGACAATGCTGACTCACCCATTCCGCAAGGTGGACACCTGGTAGACTTCTGGAGTCGAGGATCATGGGTAACCCTCAATGCTGCCCGCAGAAGACAAGTCAGATGGCCAATTTATGAGACTCGTGCTCCTATGGATCAGTTTTCGTAGGGATGGGCGAACGCGGTTCAGAAGTTCGGAGATCGGACCGAACTCGAGCAGTTCGGTCGAATGAACCGAACTTCCGAACCGAACTCAATTTTCGAACTGAACCGAATTTCCGAACTCGGTTCTGTTCACCCATCCCTAGTTTTTTCGTGGTGAGCAAGAGCATCTTATCCTCCCACCCACAGTACATGCACCAGGCAGGGAATAATGTTACAAAAAGGGCTCTGCTCACCATTCAACTGCAAGAGTCCCAGCCACATTGCAATCCCCACCCTAGGTTCTGTATTAAGAGCAGGGCTCCAGGTGCAACATAGGTAAGCTGGTCCTAACATGCTAACACTTTGTTCTAACACTTTCCAAGTTGACTCTGTCCACGTCTCCTATTTTCTTTTATTTATTCCTTCCCTGTTCTATCTTTAGTTCTTTTGAATCTTTAGGACTGTTCTACAATTGTGCCTGAATATTGATCTCTCCTCCTTCTCTGAAAAGCCAGATTATGCAGCAAAGAGAAGTTATAAAGATAAAATTGTGTGCTCACCCACACATCCATTTTAGCAAGACTTGTTCTATTAAAGCAAGAGAAACCCATTTTGAAACCACCAAACAGATATTATTATTATAACTTTTCAGGCCACAATAGACTGCATTATGTTTGCTCAGCATAGCAAGGAAGAGGAGATAAGAAGTAGGTCATCAATAAAAGTGCACCAGGGATATTAGCTGTCTTTGCCTTTAAGACAAGCGTTTGAATGTAGCTGGATTCTAATAATCCTCTTCTAAAAAGAAAGGGAAGAAAAGGAATCTGAAATGTTTTAAATTAGTAAGACCTAGTCTGTGTTTAAGGGGAGGATTTTGAAGGCCACCTAGGAATATAAACAAATGACACAACCACAATCATGAAGACACAAATTCTGGTGTGGTCCCATTGACTTTATGGAACTATTCCAGAGTAAATGTGTTTAGGATCACAGGCCTGTAACTCTATGGCCCTTTTTACATGGGCCACGGCACAGAGGGTGGGAAGTCGGTGTGAACCACGGTCCACGACGTGTTTGTGTGTGTAGGGTCTAGGCAGGTGTACACCCATCTACACCCACATCTACTCATCAACACGAATGGAGGAACCATGTTTTTACCGGTTGCTCCGTGCGTGGGGGATGGGTGGAGGTGGGTGTAGAAGGGTGTGCATGGGTGTGCATGCATGCACGAGCGCGCACACACACACACAGAGCCCTGCCGTGGGATTGACACAGGCGGCACCCATGCATGAACACCCAGATTTCCGTGTCAAAAGGGCCTAGGACAGTAACTCAGGTGTCTGGTGGAAATGGAAAGCATGATCCTCCAATGAGTCTTGACTAGAGCTGAAACAGGTACCTCCAAAAACAATTTTTGATACTTCTCAGTACCTCAAATTACATCTGATTGAGTGCCCCAAATACTGACATACCTAAATAGTGTATTTGTGCTGATTTTCATTCCGATTTTTCAATTTCCAGTCCTGGATTTTTTACTTCGGGTCCCAGATTTTTTTGGGGGAAAAAAATTATTTATTTGGGTAATTTCAGAGATGTGAAAAAATAAATAAATCAGTACTTGGGAAGTATTCAGATACTGATTTTGAGACCCCAACAGTACTTAAAAATGCAGGTATTACCCACCAGTATCCAATTGGGTAGCCGTTTTAGCTCTAGTCTCAATGCCAACTGTTAGCATGTTTAGGAGAATTTGCACCTGTTGCTCAGGCGCACCAGACCTTTATGGATTGTGCTGTTGCTCCTAGTTCCAGGGACCTGCCTTTCATGTAACTGATAATTGGCTAATCATCTAATGATGAAATGCTCACTATAAAGACATCCACAGTTCTGCCCAAACAGAGACAGAAGGGAATGTCTCAGAGGGTTGATGCTAGAACCCCAAGACCTGGCCTAGCCCAAAGGAATCTGGCCGGTCCTATTGTGCATGGGCTGTGAGAACTTTCCGACCAAGCTTTTTGGGTGTAGACTCAGTCATGCTCCCTAACTGTAGGAGACCCCACCTCCACAAAGCATTATGCTGTCATGGCACCCCACAGGGGCCATGGCCACATTCGATAGGGGAATTCCTTAGTCCTGCACTTTTCTGATGTAACCCTGCCCCCTTATGGATCACTAGGATTCCATGGTGCTCTATGCAGTATGGGGGTGGGGGGCACTGAAGACACAACGGGCCCAGGGTCAGGTCATCTCGACACCAGGCCTGAGCATAGCTCTGGTCCAAGCAGGACTCTTCTTGAAGTTGGGTGCTATGTTAAGAGCCCCTTAGGTGGCTGAAGCTAGAGAGTTTTTAGCCTCTCTCACACAGAAGATAAAGGCCGGTTCAACAGTCAAGCTTTGAAAAACTCAGAGAAATTTGGACTCCAAGTGTGAAGGTCAGGTAGGGGTTGGCCTGAGTAAGGACTTGGATGAAGGACTTGGAGCCCCGGTATGAATGGTAGGGGTCAGTTGACCCCGCAGAAGCAATACCCTGGGAAAATACCCGACTGGTCTCGGGAAAGGGGTCCAGAGAGCTCTTTGCAGGAACTCTGCACAGGTGGATCTCAAAGGGAAGCTGGACTCTGGTTTTAATTTGGAAGTTAAATGCAACAATTTTGGTGATGGAAATAGGATGCCTACCTCCAGCTAGCCTGTCCTGCAGTGAGCATAGGGAAGCAAATTACTGCCTCATATTCATAGCAGACCGTCATTGAACTAAGCAGCCAGCTAACCCAGAAGCTGTGGTAAAGATTTACCTTTCACACCTCTCTGTGCTTATTTAGACCTTTTTCAGACATGCCGCAACTGCACTGGGGATCGGGGTGCACATCGATCCCCTCCCCCGCATTCCGCTGCATGGAACAATTGCTGTTTTGGCCAATTGCTCTGTGCGTGAGTGATGGGTGGGCGGGCATGTGTGTTTTACAGGAGTGCACACGCACCCATACCCATCCACCATGGCATTCACACAGGAGGCACCCACTCATGCTCACTGCTTGGGCAGGAGTGGGTGTGTCTCATGTGAAAAGGGCCTTATTTTTCAAATATCTCATTGCAAATCTTGTCTTGCTATGCTCACTTGTGAAGATTGTACTGGAACTGGAATGTTTAAACTCCTTTGTACCACACACCTCGCGTAATACCCGCAACTGATAAGCTCTCAGTTACCTGGTCAGTATCTGCATATCAAGAAAGGTAAATGACTATCCAAAATGCTGGGTCTTATTGTTGAAGAATGACTGACTTTGTTTTACTGACCCATTCCCAACTTACCTTGTTACCATTTTAGCATCTTTCTGAAATTCCATGGTTTTGTTACTTTCACCATTGTGCACATACAAAAAAAGAGGGGCCATGGAACAATGAATGCGTGCAAAAGCAGGGGGGGTGGGAATGGTATCTCAGTCATGTTGGGAACTGGTCGGGCACTAAGCAGGCCCTGTTTAGTGTTGGACCTGTCCGAAACAGTTTTGGAGGTACTGCAGTTGCAAATGGATATCCATTTTTTCAGGTACCCGTTTCAGTTCTAATCATGCAAAGTTTTCCAATCCATTTTTATTTCTCCATAATGATGGAGAAAATCCTTTAGTTCTTTCTCAGGCAAGGAATCCTATTGGAGAGCATGAAACTTTTGCTTCAGTAAAGATTTAATTAAAAACTTAAGAGTTTTGTCTGATATCATTAAGAGGTCTTCCTTTCCATATTATCAGTCAGACATGTTCTCCTGCTATAGAGTTGCAAACTAACCTATAGTTTGGCACATGAAAGAGTGTGATGTTGTCAGGCTCCAACCCTCCATCCTCCAGGGTTCTAGAGCGGTGGCTAGTGTGTCCGTGCCACTGCTTCTGCCTGCCTCCAACTCAGACACCATCACCTCCCACCACCCCCGTGTTTCCCCACCCCCTCTCCTGTCTGACTTGCCCTTGTCCTGCCTCCCACCTTCCTGGTTGGCTGCCAGCAAGCATGAAAAGTATGCTGGTAGCACCAGAAAGATGGCCGGAACAGCACGTTGGGTAAACACACACAAGTTTGGCGACCGTTTTGGCCTGCAACCAGGTAGCATGTTGAACCACACACTCCACCCGATGTTGGCCCAGGATTGCCACCAGCAGTGTTTGTGCTAGCCCAGGCTGTGACCTCTAGACAACTTCCCAACCGGGGCAGAGCAGACCAGAGCGGGCAAGCACATCTTTGTGGTCGTGGCTTTCCCCACCTGGTCTGGGGTTCACCATGGCCAGCAGCAATGGCTGTGCCTCATTGACTGCCATGGCTGCCCATCATGGCAGGGAGCAGGGCACTGGGACCACAGCACGGGCAACGCTGGCTGCCTGAACAATGGACTGAGATTTTCTGCCACAGGATGGCCTGGAAAGCAGTGCCGCCAACTTCACGACTGGTTTATTTTTATTTTGTACATTTCACACTTCCCAAAAGGCCGCACATGTGCAGAATGGGTTTCCTATTGACTAACTCTTTTATTTTTAACTTAAAAAATAAATGAAATCTCACACAAAATGGCCACCAAAATGGCCACCCTTTTCCAAAATGGTGCCTGTGCCAATTTGGAACAGGGCTGGATATGCACAGAATGGTCTGTTGGCCATTAAAAAAAAAAAAAATTAAACAAAAAACCCACAAGTGATAAAAACAAAAATGAATGGTTTTGTTTATGAACCCTCACCGATAATGAAGGGGTTTTTGTAAATGAAAACGAAAACAGTGAAAACGAATGATGTGGCTGCTCCACGTGCAGTTGTAATTAGAGCTGAAACATGTACCCACAAAACTAGGTATAACCTTCGGATTTGCAGTATGTGACCTGACCTGACACACCATTGGGTTCCTAGTTTTCTATTTTCAATGAATAACCAGAGAAAAACAGATTTTACCTTTTTCCAGAGAATTTCATGGAAAATGGCAAACAAATTAGAGGTTTGGGAAGAGGAAACAGCGAGCGTGGGGCAGAAAGGACGCAAAGTGGACCTGAGGGAACGCAACCTGAAGTCATGTGCTGGGGGACGGGGGAGCGGCTCTGCATTTGGAGAGGTGCTACAGATCTCCTGAGGGGGACAGGAACACTATGAATTGGCATAGTTACGGCTTCTGGACCTTGGGAAGAGGGGACTGGAGTGGGGGCCTAATTGGGCCCATAGAAGCTTCCTCAGGTGCCATCCTCTATATGGTGCCTCTTTGTGGTTGGCAAAGCAGTGTGAGACCAGTCCGGGAGGAGGCGGCAGCAGAGGAAAGCAGCCTAAAGGCATGTGCTGTGGAGATGCAGGGAGGTGCTCTGCATTTGAAGGGGTACCACAGACCTTTAAATTTTTGGGGGGTGGGGGTACTGTTTGTGGAACAGGTAGCTGCAAAATTGTAGAAAAATGAAAATATTTCAATAAAATGTGGTGTTCGAACTCATACCTATATATATATAGTGTGGTAAAGGAAAGTCAACCAGCATTTACATTTAATTGTAGAAAAACAGGGATTATGGTTTTTTTTAATCAGAGTATTTATATTTTTTGTCACGGAAAACTAGGAACCCTGCTAATCAGTATCCACTTAGTGCCGTATGGGTTACCCAAAGTCCTGATTTACTGATTTCATCCCAGAATACCAACATCCGGTCCCATAATACTGACTTCTGGTCCCAATTTTTCAAGTTACTATCCATATAGTTCAAGTTACTGTCCTGATTTTTGCTACTTTCACGTACCAATTTACCGATGGGTAGCCAATAAATCAGTAAATTACCACGGGTAAAACCCATTTTTTTTTCTGGGTAACTGTGTACCTGTTTGAGACTTGGGTATCCTGTCAGGTGTCCGACATGGTACTCAAAATTGCAGGTATCGCCCACGGTTACTAAATCAAGCACCCGTTTAACCTCTAGTTGTAACAGACTCATGTATACACACTGCGACTTGGTTCCAACGGGTGATCGGTAATCTGAAGCTGCTTTTACACGAGTGCTGTCTGCTCACACCTGTAATCATGTAAAAATGCCATGGGAAGCATTTAGACGCACCTAGACATGCTGTATTTCCAGCTGCGCATTCTTTAAGAGCGCAAATTAAACACCTCGATATCAAGGTGAGAATGGGCGGCACTCGTGTGAAAGCAGCCTATACCTCCAGTGGGGCAACTAGACATCTATATGTAGTAGTATTACAAGGCTATGGTGGGCTCAGTTTTATGTGCTAGTTAATGGCCCCCATACAGTCAACGAGGACCCTTAACACACACCTCCAGAAAGGGCTCCCAGGCAGCCGTGGCTTCTCTCTAGAAAGGAAGTGGCCAGCCCCGGCTCCCAGAAAGCCCCCAACGAACCCCAGGAGCAGCATCAACCCCACCAGGAAGAGTTTTTTAGGAGTGGGTCAGAGCCCACCAGCACTCCACCCCCATTAATTATGAAAACTTCATTCTTTATGAGGCCCTTTGCAAGGGGCCTGAGCAGGACTAGTAAATTCTCAGGATGGGTGGTGGTAGAGGTCCAGGGCCGGGCTAACCACAGGGAAAAAGCCCTGGGCCCTGCTTTTTCTGAGGGCCCTACGGTGGCCTTTATTTTCAGGTTTGGGGGGCACCACTCCTCAGTGGGGCCCCAAACATGACCACCTTCAGGGCACCACAGAAGCTGCCCCCAAAGGGGAGGGGCCACCAGGGGTCCCACATTTTATCTTCCCCCTGAACCCCGCAAATCCTAAGGCCGGCCCTGACTGGCCCTGCCTTCTCCCCTGCTCACTCTGAAAATTCCCTACTGGTGCTCAAAGCACTTGCAAAGGCCCTAGATTCCAGGGTCTGGGTTCAGTGGGGCCCCCTCACTCTGCTCAGCTATGCCCCTGCTTATATACATGCCAAACTGACGTTTACCTACTGTATTTAAAAGTTGCAGTCAATAGGAAACTTCTTCCTGTAGTTTTTAATAGTCTCCTTAAGTGAAAAACATTTCAGGTTTCAGAGGGATTCTCTATTACATCTTATGAGCTCTCCAGGGTATGAGGTAAAAATTATTATTTTAAAATTATTTCTCAGCAGATTACAAGACTATCGCCAGCACGTAGCGTAAGAGTGCAGATAGGACGTTTGTGATACTTAACACAAGGGAAGTGGTTTTTCTCCTCTTGAAGGCTATTTGCCTACAGAATAATACCAATAATGGAAATAATATCAGATCATATAAAGCTGAAGCTTTTATTCTCTGCAGAACCAAGAAGTGATGAGAGAAGTACTCTGGGAATTTTCCCTTCCGATTAAATATTTGAGACATGAATGTCTGGGACAATCATTTTCAGTTCGGAAATTACCTTGCTATCTCAAGCATAGGAGGAATAAAAGACACTCTCTGTATTACAATTAAGACATGAAAATAATATTTTCAACAGGATTTTGTGTTTTTAACAAGAAGGGAAGGTATTCATTATGCACTTTTAGCTTGCTGTTAAATATAGCCAAACCTCTTGTAACTTTGTAGTCACATCGTAAACACTGTGTGCTACCACTGATGTCAAGAGACAGTGCTAGAGCAGCTAAATGGATTTCCTGCTCTGCATTGCTGCGAGTGTTTGCTGGCAAAGCTGCACAGGGGTGGGGGTGGGCTTACAGACGGCGGCACCCCGTGCATATTCTGGCATATTCTGGCTGTGCATTCCCTCCTGCAGCCAGAATATACATGGGGGTGGGGTGGTTTGAAAGTGGCCTAAGTAAGTAGCGAAAACACCAAAGTAACAAAATGCAGACACACCAAAAAATACTGAAATGAAGATTTGAAACTAACCAAGTCAGGAAGCAAATACTGCTTTGTACCAACTTCACTAAAACAGATTCGAGTATTTGTGGCTATTCATTTCAGCTCTAGTTAAGTCCTTAATGAAGAGAGATTTTCTTCCTTAGTACTGGCATTTATGTCTATACTCAGTGAATGGATTTAACAGGAGGGGTCTTATAGAAATTGGCACGGAAGAGGCCGGATACAAAACATTTCTAACTCTAGGGACAAGTAGTCCTCTAGATTTCAATGGGGCTATTTTGTATGTGCAAACACTACACGTATAAGTAAAGGCTTTGGAAGACAGGCCTCTAGTTTACGGAATTTTAAAATGATTCTAGAAAACATGTATAGCCAGCGAGCCTGCTTCTGTGACCTTCCCAAGCCATTTTCATTTATCTGTGGCAAATAGATTATGGTTGCACGGGTGGCTGTGACAGAGGGGATTCTGTCTTCTTTAGTACTAAAGCTACTTATCTTCAACAGGACTATGACAAGATAATATATTATATATTTAATTCTTCCTTGCTTTGAGAATTTTAAGTGTTTTTATTGTTGATTGTAAGCCACCAAGAGTTGCCTGTGGCAGGATGGGGGGAATTTCTTATATATATATTTGAATGGGGATTGCAGAACAGAGATGGATGTGTGTAGCATTGACAGTTTGTTTAACTATCAAGGAAGATCTTTTCACCTTTAATGGAGTAACAATATTCATTTATTCGTTCATTCCATTTTTACCCCACCCCTCTGGCAAAAGCAACTTGTGGAGGCTTATGATTGAACAAAAACAATCAATTCAATAAAAATACATAATTAGAAATATATATATAAAACACAAAACAATATAATCTAACATGTGCATAAAATCCCCTCTCCCTAATCCATCAAACACATCCCCCTTGCCCCCCCAACACCCCAACACCTGACAGAAGAGCCAGGCCTTACAGCTTCATCGGAAGACAAGAAGATCCAGGCTGAGGTGAACCTCCACCAGAAGGGAAATCCAGAGTGACAGTGCAGCCGCCAAGAACGCCCTCCAGTCCGTCCAAACCCGCCAATAGCACGGGACTTAAGAACATAAGTAGTGTCATACTGAGTCAGACCAATGGTCCATCAATCCCAGCATCCTGTCTCCGACAGTGGCCAATTTCAATCACATGGGAGAAGAACCAACAGTCACAATGGGCAATCCGTTCTCCCTTGTTCACTCGAGCTTCCGACAGTACGAAGTTCATCCCGTAAGCTACTTGGTTAATAGCCATTAATGGACCTACTCTCTAAGAACTTATCCAGTCCTTTTTTAAACCCAGCTATACTACTTGCCTTGACAACGTCCTCTGGCAACAAATTCCATAAGTTAATTATGCGTTGAGTGAAAAAGTACTTCATTTTATTAGTTTTAAATCTGCCGGCAACTAGTTTCATGGACTGTCCCCTAGTTCTACTACTGTTTGAGAGGGTAAATAAATAACTGTTCTCTGTCTACTCGTACCACACCACTCAAGATTTTATAAACTTCTATCCTGTCCCCTCTCAGTCTACTCTTTTCTAAGCTGAAGAATAGCTGAACTTCCAAATCGAACTCCATTTTAAAACCAAACCAAACCGAATTTCCGAACTCAGTTCTGTTCACCTATCCCTATAAGAAAATATGCCATTTAGTTCAATGGGGTTTGAATTTCTGAACTCTGTTCGGAAGTTCGGAGTTTGGACCGAACTCAAATAGTTCGGTTGACTGAACCGAACCGAACTCGATTTTTGAACAAACCGAATTTCTGAACTTGGTTCTGTTCACCCATCCCTATTCTATGGAAGCCGTTCCATACCCGTTATCATTCTCATTGCCCTTCTCTGTACCTTTTCTAGTTCAACTATGTCTTTTTTGAGATGGGGTGACCAGAACTGCACACAATATTTCAGGTGCGGTTGCACCATTGATTTTTATATTGGCATTATGACATCCTCGGTTTTATTCTCTAGTCCTTTGCTAATAATGTGTACCATTCGGTTTTCTTTTTTGACTGCTGCTGCACACTGGGCTGAGAATTTTAGTGTATTGTCCACAGTCACTCCCAGATCCTTTTTCTGAATGGTAACTCCTAGCTTAGTACCCAGCATTGTCTACTCATAGTTTGGGTTATTTTCCCCTAAGTTCAGCACCCTGCACTTCTCCACATTAAATTTCGTCTGCCATTCAGATGCCCAGGCACCCAGTCTCATAAGATCCTGTTGCAGGTCTTCACAGTCTGCTCGTGTTTTAACTACCTTGAATAACTTGGTGTCATCTGCAGATTTGATAACCTCACTTTTAACGCCTTTTTCCATTAAACAGCACCGGTCCCAATACAGATCCCTGCAGCACACCACTTTTTACATCTCTCCATTGTGAAAACTGACCATTCAGTCCTACTCTTTGCTTCCTATCCTTTAACCAGTTACCAATCCATAGTAAGACACTACCTCCTATCCCATAACTTTTTAATTTTCCCAAGAGTCTTTTATGTGGGACCTTATCAAATGATTTCTGGAAATCCAGATACACCATTATCTACCAGGTCTCCCTTGTCCACATGCTTATTTGCACCCTCAAAGAATTCCAACAGATTAGTGAGGCATGACTTACCTTTGCTAAATCCATGTTGACTCTTCACCATTAAGCCATGTTTATCAACATCCCCAGCAATTCGTTCTTAAAGGATAGTTTCCACCATTTTTCCTGGCACAGATGTCATGCTTACTGGTCTGTAGTTTCCAGGATCGCCTCTGGATCCCTTTTTAAATATCGGGGTTACATTTTCCACATTCCAGTCCTCAGGTACAGTGGCAGATTTTAGTGATAGGTTACAAATTACTAACAGTAGGTCTGCAATTTCATATTTGAGTTCCTTCAGAACTCTGGGGTGACTGCCATCTGGTCCTGGTGATTTGTTAGTATTTAGTTTCCTCTAGGACCTCCTCCAGAGTCATGTTGATTTGTGACAGCTCTTCCAATTCACCACTTACAAAGTAAGGTTCAGGTGTGGGTATCTCCCCAACATCCTCTGCAGTGAAGACCAAAACAAAGAACTCATTCAGCTTCTCTGCCATGTCCTTTTCCTCCCTAAGCACCCCTTTCAGCCCCTGGTCATCTAATGGCCCAACTGACTCTCTAGCAGGCTTCCTGCTTCTGATGTACATGAAAAAGATTTTATTGTTATAGCATCTTTAGCAAGTTGTTCCTCAAATTCCTTTTTGGCCACCTGCCTTATTAACTTTTTACATCTACTTTGGCAATGTTATGCTCTTCCCTAGTATTTACCTCATTGGGACTCTCCATTTTTTAAAGGATGGCCTTTTGGCTCCAGTAGCCTCCTTCACCTCACCATTTAGCCACAAAGGCAGATGTTTTGTTCTCTTCCTACCTTTTTTAATTTGTGGAATATATTTCATCTGAGCTTTCTAGAAGGTGTTTTTAAATAGTTTCCATGCTGCCTGTAGACATTAATTCTTGCAACTGCTCCTTTAAGTTTCCCTCCAACTAGTTTCCTCATTTTACATAGTTCCCCTTTCTAAACTTATGTTACTGCAGTGATTTTAATTGGCATTTTCCCTCCTGTGAGTATGTCACATTTGATTATTATATATGATCACTATTGTCCAGTGGCTCCAGCATCGTTATCCCTCGCACTAAATCTGCACTCCACTTAGGACTAGATCCAGAGTGACTCCTTCTCTTGTTAGTTCCAGGGTGAGCTGCTCCAGGAAGCAGTCAGTTATGACATCTAGACATTTTATCTCTGCATCCTGCCCTTAGGAGACATTCACCCAGTCTGTATGAGTGCAGATTTTATTGAAATCGCCCATTATTACTACGTTTCTGACTTTAGTAGCCTGTCTAATCTCCTTTAGCATTTCACAGTCAGTCTCACTGTCCTGGTCAGGAGGACGATAGTATAGGCTGACGGCTAAACACTTCCCCATTATACCTGGAATTTCTATCCACAGAGATTCCAGAGTACCGTTTGCTTCTGTTACAATATTAATCCTGCTTGACTCTGTGTTGTCTCTTACATATAGCACCACCCCACCACCAACTCGATCTACTCTGTCATTTCGATATATTTTGTATCCTGGTAATACCGTCTCCCATTGGTTGTCCTCATTCCACCAGGTCTCTGAGATAGATTCCTATGATGTCTATGTCCTCATTTTATTTTTTCCACCAACTTTTTTTATTCATCAAATATATAAAAAACACATGTTACACTTCTAATACCTTACAACCATACAATCGGTTAGTTCTAAATACGATTTCCAAATTCATATGAACAATTTAACCTATTTAATGGCAATATTTATTAACCAGTGAACAGTAATATCCTCATTTAACGCAATACATTCTTATTCTCCCATCTTACTTTTTAGACTTCTAGCATTTGTATATAGACATTTAAATGTATCCTTTTTATTTTTAATCTGTTTATTGTAAGTAACCGTTTTAGTCATTTGGGGATCAATAGAGTTTGACTGTTGCAAACTGATTTCCACCTGGGCTGCCTGGGGATATTTCCTGACTCCTATATTAGAATATTCAAATTCCCCTGAAATAATGGCATCTTTTGCAGCTCTCTCAGCCCAACTCACATGCTGCTCAGCACCTGTTGGCTTCCCCCCAGTTTTTACTTTAAAGACTACGCTATCTCCTTTTTAATGTTTAGTGCCAGCAGCCAGTTCCCCTTTGGTTAAGGTGGAGCCCATCTCATTGGTATCGGCTCTCCCATCCCTAAAAAGTTCCCCTGTTCTAAATGAACCGAAAGCCCTCTTTCCTGCACCATCATCTCATCCATGCACTGAGACTCCGGAGCTCAGCCTCCCTCTGGGCTCCTGTGCGTGGAACTGGGAGGATTTCTAAGAATACTTCCCTGGAGGTTCTGGACTTCAATCACCTACCTAGAAGCCTAAATTTAGCCCCTACAAGCTCCCTGCTACTTTTTCCTAGGTTGTTGTTACCCACACGTACCACAACAATGGGCTCCTCCCTAGCATTCTCTAGAATTCGGTCTAGGCAACGTGTGAGGTCTGCTACCTTCACACCAAGCAGCCAAGTTACCATGCGGCCCTCACGACTACCAGTAACCCAGCTATGTACATTCCTAATAATCGAATCACCACCCACCATGACTAGTCTATTCTCCACCCCTCGGGAACAACCCCCTGGAGAAATATCCTCGGTGCGAGAGGACAACAAATCACAGCAGGACTGGGAGGGTACTAACAGTGGGTAAGGGATATAGTTGTTTTAGGGTGAGGGTGGTGGTGGTGGTGGGGAT
>QEPC01006549.1:10153146-10171629 GCA_003113815.1 Sphenodon punctatus | reverse complement strand
GAACAGGCCGAGTTTATTGAGCTAGGCATTAAGGTCATGTCAAATACAATAAACCTACCCAAAATAATTAAAATACTTAACAGTTAATAAAATACAAAAATTCGTCACCTAAAAATCAAATAAAAACATATGAAATAGAAATATATAATAATCTGAGAAGTGGGACATGTAACACTTCATGACCGTTGCTGGAGAGCCCTGAATTACTGAGATTGAATTGTGGCTGCCCTGGAAGTGAAGGAAGTTAGGCTCTAGTGATCTGCTCCCTGGAATCATTCAGCAATAAAATCAATGGGTGACTGGAGACATGCCGGCCGGCAGGCTTGCCACAACGCGGGATCACGACTTTATCCCCCTCCGGAATCAGGCTGGCCTGTCAACAGACGTGCCGGCTGATTCCGAAGGGGGATTGGGGGAGGGACCGCACGGCACAACGTGTGGCCACACAGCCCCCCCCCACTTCCCCGGCCGCCTGCCCTCCGCAAGACAGGCAGGCGCAGAGGTCAATCCGGCCGCTGTGCCCACTCCGGTCCAGGGTCTGGGCTATGGCCCAGATCCGGCGGCAGGAACAGATGTTACCGTCCGCCAATTCCAGGCTGCGGGGCAGTAACAGACGTTATGATACCACGGTCAATCACGGTGGATCCCCCCTGTGGTGGCCGCGGTACCGTAATGTCTGTTGGGCCCAAAGAGATTCCCACCAGGTGTTCATCCCCGGCGGGAATCTGGTTGACCACGCTTTCAGACTTCCGGCCGCCCGTCTGAAATTACCCAATGTCTGTCTTGGGGGTCTCAAAGTATCTACATGCAAGGCTCTAAACAAAGCTTTTCTGGTCACCTCATAGAGTGGACAATAGAGCATATACTGTGTAAGATCTTGTACTGCTCCCTTTCCACAATTGCATATCCTGTTTCCATAACTAATTCCCTGATAGAGCCCCTGAATCACAGCTGACATCATAACCTGCATTCTCATAGCTGTAAAAGCTTTCCTCATAACTGAAGAGGTTGGATGCCATCAATATCGTGGACCACTTTGGGAGGGAATCCAAAATTTATAAGAAGGAGCAATTTTAAAGTTCTGAGCCATAGCCGTCTGCAGATCAACATCCCATATACGTTGTTTTAGTAAACTCCTAGCTTCCTTGAATGATTTCAAGGGGAAAAAATTCTGCGAATAACCAAATAGTCTAATATTGTTATATACTCTTCTCATCCACAAATGTTTGTCCCTCCTCATATTAATCATCTTTTCTAAGAAGCATAATTTGGGCAGGGATATATTAGGGGAACAGAAAATTGTAATCCAGTAGTTAAGCAAGCACCAGACTGTTCTAGAAGCAACAGATCTATCCCCAGTTTCTAACTGTAATACTGGTGTTGAAATAGAGTTAGGAACACCTAATACAGATCTTTGCAATATATTTTGTACCACTTGTAAGAGTTCAAATGAATGCCTCCCCCACCACCACCCCGAATACCTGGGCCCCATAGCACAATTGTGCCAAGACTCTTGCCTCAAAGGCCTTCAGTGCTGGACAGACTAAGCCCCCCCTCCTTGTATGAAAAACCTTAACAAGGCTTAAGGTGTTGCCAAATGGCTAAGATGGTTTACATGGACCCCAAGACTCTGTCGAGGGAAAAAGAATCCCCAAATAATTAAAAGACCTCACCTGCTCTAAACTGGTACCATCCATATACCATTTATACCTAATAAACCTGGGAACAAAGTACTAATGTTAGGGCATTTTTATAATTAACTGTCAAATTTTCCATTTGACAAAGGGTAATGAATTCAGGTAATAAACGTTTCAACCCTAACCACTATAAAGAAAGCAAAACATCAGCATATGTAAATATAGACACCTTCAAATCTATTCTGGGGGCTGAATAATTATCTTGGCTTTGCAAAGTTGTAATTAGCTTGTTCCATAAAGATTTAATAGAAGTGAAGACACAACAGGCACCCTTGTCTGACCTCCCCCCCAGTCTTAGGGATTTTTGCAGAAAATGTACCTCTCCAATCAAGTCGTATCTGGAAATTTGTGTCTTTATATAATGATTTAATAAGGGAGAGTAATCCACTATCAATACACAGATGTTTCAGTTTGTCCCATAGCATCTATTAATTAAATCAAACGCAGTAGTAAAATCTAAAAAAAAATAAAAAAATTTCATACAATTTCTGCCTATTCTTTACATATAAAATTTCTGCCTATTTTTTGCATAAATAAATAATGGGTTTTGATTTTAATTATGGGGCGGTTATGCCCCCTTTTATCCCTGTTTTGCTGTGTTTTTTTGTAGGGCCCTGTATAGTTTTAAATATGTGTTTTTATTTTTGGAAGCTGCCCCCGGCTGCCTTTGGAAGGAAGGACAGGGTAGTAAATGTCAAAATCAATCAATCAATCAAATATTTCTTTGTCAAATGGGACAATACAAAGCAGAGATCTGTGGTTGCCCTCCAAGGCTAGAAACCCACCTGTTCCTAGTCAGCAAATCATATGTTTCCACTCATTTTGTCAATCTATCTAGTAACAAATGCGAATACAACTTGGCCGTCACACACAATAAACCAACTGGGCAGTAATTACTAGGATCTCTCCTAGTCTCGTAAATGGGAATGATCACTCCAGTTCTCCGGCTAGGGAGTACAATGCCAGTATCATTAATTAAAGAATACAGCCGAGCCAAAGCCTCTGCCCACCGTTCTGGTAAAAGTTTGAAGACCTCATTCAGTATGAAATTAATACCCAGAACCTTTCTATTCTCTAGTCTGCTTATCTAGTCCTGTAATTCCTGAGCTGTAATTGGATCCCACGCGGGCCACTCCTGAAGTTCTAAGGGGTCAGGATTCCCTACTATGCGACTAGCATCATTAAAAAGGGCAAACAAAAAAGAAAATGGGCTTCCCATGTTGAAGAGGCTATCTTGGGCTCATATATCATTGGCTCTTTAACGAAGCTCCATCCATAATCCCAAAAGGTCCTTGTGTCCTTAGCCAGTAAAGCAGCTTGTAAAGGATTCCAGTTCTCCTTAATATATTTAGCTTTCTTAGCTGCTAATAATTTTTTATAAGCCCTATGCAATGTGAAATACTGGGGTCCCAAATCTCTTCCCCTCTACCGCATATGCTGTTGGGTGAACTTTCTAAGTTCCTTTTTAGCAATCATGCAATCTTTATCAAACCAGATTTGTTTCTTACTGGAGGCAGCAGCTGTCCTTAATATCCTGGTTGCAATAATGGGGTAAGATGAGTTAAAAATAATTCCCAGCTGCTAACTGCCCCCTCTATAACCTTCTATCTCAACAAATCCTCATAAGCACCTTTACAGTCAGTCAACTCAAAACCTTGTCTAAACAGTCACTCACATTCATTGCCCACCTAATTTGCACCAACCCTTGACTCTCCAAAGTGCCCAATGGTTCAACAGACTTTCTATATAATGGTCCTTTATCAACGCAAATTCCCATACTAACAGGAAAATGGTCACTCTCAAACCAGGGAACCACCCGGGAATATTCGATAGAATCCACTGAAGATCTTGAGACCAGCATATAATCGAACACAATCCCGCCCTGGTGATGCGTAAAAGTGAAGTTACCAGGGATATCCCCTTAGTTACTACCATTGAGAATTTTAAGGCTGTGAGCAACAGTCAAATTGCATAAGACTTGACCGGCCTTGTTACATTTAACATCCTTGGATATTCTAACTACATTTAAGGGGAGACTATCCCCACAATAGTTTAGACCATTCAGAGTTTTAAATATTGACTCTTCATCAGCATCTATCCAAGCATCGAAGTCCCCCATAATCAGAATATCATCCAATGGGTTAAGTCCTGCCACATCCCATAAGATATTATCTAAATCTTCCCAAACCTTACTCCTAAAATATTTTGATCCCCAAGGGGGGAAATAAGTACCTAATAATACAAGGTTAACCCCCATAGCCCAGAGGCAACATCTAAGTCCCACAATATTCTCCAAGTCACACAGGAGTTGAGAGCAATCAACCTGCATTTTAGAGGAAGCAAACTATGTAATACCTTCACTGGGATCTCCCCTTCCTATTGGCTTTATAGCTAATTTGCTCCTTGACCTAAACCCATCCAGCTCTATGTCCTCCAAGCTTGTCATCCAAGTCTGTTGAAGACATATCAGATCATGGTTTTGTAAAACTCTGAAAGGGTCCTGTTGTTTAGTATGCCAGCCCATAATGTTTCATGAAAGAATCCGCAGATAATCAGCACCCATAGGAGTCTCAGGGGGAGAACAAAACTCTACCACCACCCTTCTCTCTGGCCCCCCTCTCTTGATTCTTTACTCAGTTACATGGGTGGTGACATTGCAACTACATTAGAAAAACCAAGCTCCTCATCCCAATGTTTCCCAGAGTAACTACCATCATCGGCGGTTATTTCCCACCTTTCTTCGGGGGCTGAAAAACTAAAGGCTTGCCAATCTTCTTTCAGTGACTCAGTAAACTGTCTTAAAAGTGCACTAACATAAGTGATTGCTTTATCCAAGGAATCCTTCACCATTACAAACTGTCCCCGATCATCTTTATCTGGACTGGAAAGATATATCTCTGGCAATAATGGAACTGTCTGTCTCACCTTATTAATTCTACATAATTTCTCCTGCAGCATACACAAGCTATTCAAAATCCTATATTGTTCCTCTATTGGAAGTTTTCCAAACAAATTCAGAAGACCTTCTTCTTCAGGGATAGCCTCATTATTGAGCTGTAACTAAAGTCCATCCCCACACTCCATTGGCTGGTCTCCTAAGCGGTCCAACTCATAACTTGAAGTCCGGTCAGTATTAATAATCTCAGGGGAGGTTATAAAATCAATTAAATATATAATCTCCTCTCTCACTGACTTATTCTCTAGATCTACAGTTAGCAACGGGGGTAGTACCATAATTTGACCTGTGCATCTCTACTTCAAGCCCCCCTGAAGTTCTCCCTCTCTGCCATCTACCCACATAAAAAAAGAGGGTTCTCTTGAGTCATAGTATACTCTACCTACTTGTGGCCATAATGGCCTCATCCCAGGCATACAAAATACCCTAGTGGGGCACATTCGTCACCTTGCCAACTCACCTTTCTTCCTCATAACCAACTAAACTAAATCTGAAGATCTTAATTTTAACAAATGTCTTCAGGAAACAAACGTAGAAGGAAGTTGTTCGATATATATAATATCAAGGATATTATATAACTCTGAACCCTAAAATTAGTTGAAACCTCATACCTACTCTGCCAAGAGGGACAAAGCCCTCTTGGTAATGGAAAGATCTCAAAGGCCATCCGATCCCTGATCAGCTGTAAATTAGTTTTGTCAAAACTCCCCTCACTTCTACCCCAACCCAGGGGCAGTCTATGCCAGGGATTCTCAACCCGGTGCTCGGGAGCACCAGAGTGATCAGGCAATGCGTGAAAGGGCTTCCTGAGCCCATTCATGCAAATTATGCAGTGCTCCCCAAGTGACTCACGTCACTCCAGTGCGCATGACGGGAAAGAGATTGACAACTCTTGGCCTATACTCTAACTCCTCTCTATGGAGGCCAGAATCTGCAAGAGGGTCCATTCCCTGACCATTGGACTTACCTATAAACTCATCCCACCCCAGGACTCTGTCCTACCACAAATTTGTCAGAATTAACCTCAGAGGCAGACCTTATCAACTGGGCACCCAACACTCTCACATCAGCAGCCAAAGACCTTAGATGGTTTGAAATATGAGTGAACGTCCTGCCATTCAGGAGGACATGAGCAGCTAACATATCTAACAGAAAAGAATATTTATTAATGGCTTAAGCCAAAAAGTGCATATCTAATGAGATTGTTGTGGTCTTATTAAGTCCCTGCTCTATTCTAATACATTCTTCTCTCCACTTCCAGACTTTACATTACTTCAGACATCTTCAATCTCTGGATCACCACTGGTTCCCTGAACATCAGGATTTAGACATGTGAAGGTGTTAGATAAAGTGAAGAGGGATAGCAAATACTTTCTCTACATCGGGGGTAGTAAGAGAACATTTCGCTAAGAAGGCATCCATTTTTCACTGCTTCAATAGTGGGGAAACTGAGGGGACGAATGACAAACTTTTTCGCTTCATTGCAGTTCCACCATTAATTACCATTCAGAAAAAAATCCTACCCCCCCTCGCCAGCCTCATTAATCCCACCCCAAAACGATGACCAGTAAGAAGACTTAACAGCCATTATCCTCAAGGAACATTTGACCAAAATTCTTCCCTTTCTTCCGCAACTCGAAGATCTGCTGTTCAATATTACAGGGTCACTCTGCATGTAATTATTGGGACTCTGCACCCATGCCTATTCACCTGCCGGTCAGTCCATCATCCTAGTGGGGGTGAAGGCAGCCCAATCCAAGGGAAGGGAGCTCCTCCAAACAGTTACACCAGCCTCCTTGTGAAGGGACTCGGAGAAAGGAAGGACCCACCAAGTCACCCCAAAGGAAAGGAGACTCTGCTGCCACAGCCTTTGCTTCCCGTTCCCCCACAGTGGTGGGGTCCCAGGGGAGAGAGTTCTTCTGCAGCAGTTCACCGAAATACCATACAGAATCACTGGATGGCACCGCCACATCCACCCACCAACGACACTTTGCCCTTTGGCGGTGGCCTTTGGCTGCCACCCAAGGCCACCACCTTCAGGGCAGCACCTCCATTATGTAAGTTACCTGGGGGGGGGACAGAAGGAGAAAAACACAGGTGGGAGAGATCCAGGCAGCAATGCAAACTCCCCTCCCAGACAAGCCTAGCATCAGCCCTGAAGACAAGAACTTTGTTCTGGATGTGAAGGAAGATAGAAAGAACCAGTCCAGAGGGGAAAGGAGGGGTAGATCAAGATAAAAGCAGCAGGTGAGGTGTATGACCTTGTCATCAGAGTGTTGATCCGAAGTGAGAAAGTCTAGATGAAAGTGCGGGAAGGCCATTAAGGAGAGCATTGCAGTAGTCATGGCAGGAGATGACTAGAGCAGTTCAGATGAATTAATGGAGTATGTGGTGACCTGCGATAATGAGGAACAGAAACTGTAACTGGAAGTGTAGCAAAAAAAAGAGAAAGGAATTACAAAAGGGTGGGTGTGCATTGTGCAATGATAGACCTTCAAGGTTTCCAATGCCAACAGAGTCAGTGTGAGTTCTTTTTCACCTTTCTCCCACTCCACCCACCGCTGATCTGACAGAACTCTATTGCAAAACAAGTCCCATCCGTCTTTGATATGTGTTAAGTTTATGGAGTTCTAAATTATTTATTCTGGGATCTTTCTTCTTTAACTGATTTCCTTTTTTATTAATCCAATATGAAGATATAAGTAATCAAGTCTGGCAGTTTACTTTGCAAATTTAATAGAAATAATTATAAAAGAGCCAAAGGGGACTCTATCAGGATAAAAAGTGTATTAGCTCTAGTGAAAAGTAGACGTGATAGCTAAGAATATGACAGAACAACACAGAAGAGGAAAAGAGGTTGTGTTTTTATGCTGTCCTATTTATGCCAAAGTGATTTAGGAAGGAAAAAAGGGGGGAGAGAGAGACAGTACACTCCTAGGTATCGCAAGCACATCCATAGCCAAACCCACTAAATCAAAGACTTGAACTCAGAGGAAGAGCATGGAAAAACATTCAAAATCTGTACAGAGAACTCTATAAGAAATAACTGATGGATCATCGATTTTTTACTAAAAGAAGGCATCAGATGCGACTTCAGAGTAGCATGCTCTTTGCTTACTATACTTTACTAGCAGAAGAACAGGTCTATAATAAGTCAAACATAGTTCTCTTGGGAGAAGAAATTTCTACACAAACTTTGGGAGTTGGTAGGAGAAAATGCATCCAGAATATTAAGTAAGTTCCACGCACAGGCACCTTAGACCTAATTGGATCTGAGTAAAGGCCAATCTAGTCTGACAGGAAACTTCAAAGTAATTAGAAAACTAACCATGTGGTTTTGGAGTCCCAGTAATGTGTGCAGAGAAGACCAAAGGCATTCATAATCCACATCTCTTGTACCACCAGCAGAGTGGAACCACGTAAATAGAATAAAATATAAACTTGATTTACACAGTTTTCTCTTTGCACCCCAAGGTGATTTATTAACAGCCCAAACCTGAATGAGGATGATTAAAAGCTGGCTTAAATAAACTGAACTTCCTGCATGGCCTCAAGGGCATGTGTTTCTGAGATTGGTAGAATAAGCCCCAATCCCAGTGTTTAATTCTTTTGCACTGTTCCTCTTTACCGGTACAAGACAAAGAAGCTGAGCTTCAAATCAAAATTCCAGAATGCCAAAAGTTCAGAAACCTTTTTTTTTTGTCAAAACAAATATTTTTGTTTAATGTATTCATTAATGATCTGGAAAAGGGCATTAAGAGTGAGGTGATCAAATCTGCAGATGACACTAAGTTATTCAAGGTAGTTAAAACACGAGGAGACAGTGAAGAACTGCAACAGGATCTTACGAGACTGGGTGCCTGGGCATCTAAATGGCAGATGAGATTTAATGTGGACAAGTGCAAAGTGATGCACATAGGGAAGAATAACCCAAACTATGCGTACACAACGCTGGGTACTAAGCTAGGAGTTACCACTCAGGAAAAGGATCTGGGAGTGATTGTGGACAATACACTGAAATCCTCAGCCCAGTGTGCAGCAGTAGCCAAAAAAGCAAACAGAACATTAGGAGTTATTCACAAAGGGATAGAGAATAAAACAGAGGATGTCATAATGCCTCTATACAAATCAATGGTGTGACCACACCTGGAATATTGCCTGCAGTTCTGGTCTCCCCATTTCAAAAAACACATAGCTGAACTAGAAAAGGTACAGAGAAGGGCAACGAGAATGATAAAGGGTATGAAACGGCTTCCATATGAAGAGGCCTGACAAGCTAGGTCTGTTCAGCTTAGAGAAGAGAAGACTGAGAGGGGACATGATAGAGGTTTATAAAATCTTGAGTAGTGTGGAACGAGTGGAATGGGAATGGTTATTTACCATCTCAAATGGTACTAGAACTAGGGGACACTCCATGAAACTTGCTGCCGGCAGATTTAAAGCAAATAAAAGGAAGTACATTTTCACTCAGCGCATAATTAACTTATGGAATTTGTTGCCAGAGGACATTGTCAAGGCCAGTAGTATAGCTGAGTTTAAAAAAGGACTCAATAAGTTCTTGGAGAGTAGGTCTGTAGCAGGGGGTCTTCCCAGGGCCACATAGGGGCTCTAGGAGTTCTTGAGGGGAATTAGCTCTACCCTACTGCCATGCCTATTCATCCAAGCCTCAGCTGAATCCCTCTTCAAGGAAGGAGTACCCTCCTATAAGACCCAACACAAGCTGTCCAGAGGGTAACACATGTCATACACAGTCTTTATTAGACTCAGAGTCCACAATCCCTGCGGCTGCCAGTTCAGTCACCTCTATCCTGCAGGCCTAGGTCAGTCCCTCACCGGCTCAGGAGCAACCTAACATCAAACTCCATCCAGCCAGGCCTCAAAGCCCCAGGCTCTAGCCAAGCCTTCCCCAGGCATGAGGCTCCCTCCTGGGCACAACCTCTCCCAGTACCTGGTTCTCCTCTTCAGCACCTTAGAGAGGACCCCTCAGCTCCCAGGCAGAGACTGCTTTCCTCTCTGCCTTGCTTCCTCTTTTGTAGTCAGAGTGGGTGTGGCTCACAGCACAGCACTACTGCCCTTAAAGGCCCAGTTTCCTGCCCACTCTGTCACAGGGTCTCTCCATCTATTTCATCCCAGATGATCCCCAGCTATGGGGCTGGCTCTGCCACATCCCTATGCATGCTCAGCCCTTTGGCTGGTCCACCCAGCCCCCTTCTTAAAGGGGCAGCAGCCTCGCAAGACTGCTCCCTGCTACAAGATCCATTAATGGCTATTAACCAAGTAGCTTATGGGATGAACTTCTTACTGTCGGGAGCTGGGAGTGAACAACGGGGAATAGATTGCCCATTGTGACTGTTGGTTATTTTCCCATGCGATCAAGATTGACCATTGTCGGAGGACAGGATGCTGGGCTTGATGGACCATTGGTCTGACTCAGTATGACGCTACTTATGTTCTTATTTTCATCCAGTTTGTCCTTTTGCTTCTCCATCCATAGCATTGCCATCATCATCCATGCTTTCATCACGTCGAGACTAGACTATGTTAATGCACTCTACGTGGGGGTACCCATGGTGATGGCCCAGAAGCTGCAACTGGTGCAAAATGCGGCAGCCCATTTTTGGGTGGGACTGGGCAGCCAGAAGCACATTACACCAGTGCTCCATTCTCTGCATTGGCTGCCAATAGTCTTCCGAGCCCGATTCAAGGTGTTGGTTTTAGCCTATAAAGCCCTAAATGGTCTGGGCCCTGTCTATCTGCAGAACCGCCTCACCCCCCAGGTACTGGACCGCCCCGTGAGATCATTGGGGGATGCCCTTTTTGTGGTCCCCCAAGTTTTCATGGGGGCCATGTAGGGGAGGGCATTCTCGGTGGCCACACTGAGGCTGTGGAACTCCCTTCCAGTGGGGATGCATCTGGTCCCGGACCTTCCCTCCTTTTGAAAAAGCTGTAAAACTTGGCTGTTCTGTCAGATGTTTGGCAGGGGAGATGGGTAGAGAGTGGGAAAGGAGAGGGGTGGGGAGTGGTATGTTTTTATAATTTTATGGTTTTATAATTGTTTTTATGTTGTTGTAAGCCGCTCCAAGCTGCCTGTGGCAGGAAGGGTGGGATATTAAGTCTTTTAATAAAATAAAATAAAAAATTTGTCCCACCCTTATGGCTCCCACTGCTAACACACCAGTCCATGGGTGTAAACAGACAAAATGTTACTCCACATTAGACCCCATTAACCATAGATTTACCCACATGTCTGTCCTCACCACCAGACATTCACCCCAGGGTCACTACTCATGGTGTCTTCCCGGGAAAGGCTGATGACACCATGCAGGATAATCCAGGCCACCACAGGGTAACGTGCTGTCTTGTGGCTACCTCCCCAGTGTTGGGGGGGGGGGAAGGGTCCACAGGGTGCCCATACAGCCTCCCTTTGCCCCTCCATCTGGTTTAGTGCACGTGTGCATTCAGCAACATTCAGCAACATAGAGTCATGGGCGTCCACGGAGTGACTGCAACTCTAAAATGGAGGAGGGTGGGGTGAGCATGGCAGGGTGGGACACCTGCCTGTCTATTTTGGTCCTGGGTAGATCCTGTGGGTAGCGGCTGTAGTGGGGGCCTCTACAAGTTCAACATCTTCTTGAGTTTGCTCTTGTTTTTGCTCATGTTAACAGAGTTGTAGTGAGCCAAAAAGGGGGTGATTACTACTGGTCTTGCAGGCATCAATATTCAGGATATGGGGGTTGTTAACTCAGAGCTGTGTTCATATGAACAGATGTGGGCAGAGGTGTAACTATCATTGAGCGAAGGGATTCAGTTGAGCCCAGGTCCTAGATTCAAGGTACCATTTGAACATTTTCAGTGTGGGTGGGGGCAATGTTGGCCCTGCTCCAACTTCCATCCACTCTGAAAATGTTCTAGCAATTCTCAGGCCTTTTGCGAAGAGACCTGCCAAGAAGGAAGTTTTTAGAGTGAGTGAGGGTGGACTGTTGTCCCTGTCCATTCTTCAAACTTTCTGACTCACTAGGAGCCGGGGGTGATACCACCACCTCTGCAGGCGCAGCTGACACTGGCCAGGAGTCCCCTTGGGAGGGACATGACATAGAGAGACCTTGCCCCCTGCCCGTAGGGGACACATAATTGGAACATGAGCCTGGGCTGGGCCCCCGATAGTCTTGCTGTGCTACTGGATGTGGGGATGAGAGTTACAGCCCTGTGACTATTCCTCCACATCAACAGCCTCTTATTCTCTGCTTGCTTGAACAAACCCACAGAATGCATTATAGCAGGGAACAAGAATTGGTAGACTCCAATGATCAGGAGAGAGTCTACCACACTACATTTATTGCATTTAGACGTCTGCTGCCTTCTATCCGCCTACAGAGTAGTAAAAAAAGGAGACAACTTAAATGTGGGTAGGGGGGGCTATATTTTGACAGAAACCTTCCATCTTTCCTTCATCTGTAATTCCCATCAAGTAGGAGTTAAAATGAGTGTGTCAGCAAAACTGTAAATCATTTATATAAACAGAAGAGTTGAAGGCAGGGGGTGGGGGGAGTGTGCACATGTTGTCAAGGTGGTCGGGATGAAATAGACAGAACAACATGCTGTTAACACAGAAAATAAGTAAAGTTCTACCTCAGTCAACAATACACCCCAAATTGCTACACTTTTCTTTACTCAAGTGGCTTTTTGTTTTTCTACCAGTTTCAAATGCAGAGAATGTAGGTTACCATGACTACAGAGAATTGCCGTATACTTTTCTATTCGTATAATTGCGGCATACTTGTCGACAACAAACTGAAATATATGTTTCATTTTCACTCCGGAATCTGAAAGCTGTTACCCTAGTTGTACTCAGGACTACTGGTGTTACTCATGAATAACGTAATCCAAGATGAAGTTTCCCTGATGGACAGCAAGACAAAGCACCTTTTAAACCAAGATCAGAACTCGATAGAACAGAATATCTATTTTTGTATTTCCCACTCTTGGAAAGCATGCATGTACATAGAAAGCATATACCAAAGGACCAGTATAAAGTGCAGCTTACTTATGCCCCCCACTTTTGGGATATCACCCTTGTGGAAATGCAACCCTTAGTGTCCTCTGATTTAAAATAGACTTTCTCAGCAGAATCAATGGGTAAAAACAGATGTGGGGCCAGCCCCATGGTGATGGTTGGGAAGTCATGACAGATACAGTCTGGACTGGGTCGGGGTGCTGAACACACATGCCCGCAGCCAGGGGATAGGGGAGGGGGGAGAATGCTGAATGTGAGATCAGTCGTCTGGCCATCCTTATCCCCGTGTGGCACCCAACACCCTGCTCCCTGCCATAGTGGTCAATAAGGCCAGCCCAGAAACAGACATTATAGCCCGCTGTGACCCACTCTGGCAAGCCTTAGCAAGGGTTGTGACTTGGGAAGTTTCTCAAGGTCAGAGCTCGAGCTAGCCACTGACACGGCCCAGGGCAATCCCGGGCTAACATCTGGCACCACCTGCACAGATGTGCAGATGAGGCCCAGGCCAGAGTGCAACAAAGCAGGTCACAGCGGTCCACTGTCACGTCTGTTTTTACCCAATACCTTTGGTACAGCTGGGCCCCCCTTTTTTTTTTGCTTTTGCTTACAGGTTAAGAATGTTTTCTAGAGCTCAATGGAGTATGCACTGAGCGCAAGGCACGCGTGCACAAGTGTTGTGCGTGCATTGCACAAGCCTTGTGCGAGCTTTACGCACCTCATGCACAAGGTACACACAGCATCAGGGGTGAAGCAAGGTTGTGGAGGGCTCAGGCTCAGATCCCAAATATGAGGCCCACTAAGGGGGAGGGACAGCTCCCCTGACTGTGTTCGCCGGAAGCAGTGGGGGGATGAGCCCCTGCTTGGGGCTGCTTAGATCCCTGCTTCCCCAGTCTGTGAGTAGAAGGGGAACACTTGAGGCTGCTTCCCTCTCCCACTGAGATAACTAACCTGTATGTCTCTGGCATAGGAACATTCACTAAGAGCACGATCAGCGTTGCTTTCTAATTTAAAATTACAGAATGGTGCATGGTCTACTGGGAGCTGTAGTTTTGTCTTGCTCATTGAGAGCTCCCACTGCCTACAGAAAACTACATCTCCCAGCAGGGTCGGTCTTACCACAGGGTGACCTTGGGCGGCCGCCTCGGACCCGGTTCTTTCTGAGGGCTCCGCAGTTGTGGGGACACCACTCCCTCTCAGTGGGGCCCCAAACATGACCCCCTTCAGGGCACCCAAGAAGTTGCCTCCAAGGGGGAAGGACCACCCAGGGCCCCCACATTTTATCTTTGCCCTGGGCCCCGCAAGTCCTAAGGCCGGCCCTGTCTCCCAGCATATTCACTGTATTAAAACTAACACAATTAGTAGTAATATTAGCATTGTTTTATATGTATTTATTATATATATTGTATCTATATTATATTTTTATATGATTGTTTTAATTGTTAGCCGCCCCAAGCTGCCTCTGGCAGGAGGGGCGGGATATACAATTTTATATAAATCAAATAAATAAAATCTCCAGGCAGAGCTCAGACAGGCAAGCTCTTGTTCAAGTGGCTAGCAGAAAAGCACAGCTGTGTAGTTTTGAGGAAGTATGTGTGTGGAAGGGAACAAAGAGAAGAGCCATCTTCCCAGCTAGTGTTCAGGGCCCGGGCAAAGCAGTGCCCCCTTGTGGCCTGTTCCCTATGCCACTGCACTGCACATCACATGAGTGGCAACCTGTGCATCATATGGGTAACACTTGCATGCATATACCTTATACACAGCTTTTGTGCAAGGTGTGGATTTGGCCTATTTATTATTTATTATTAATTATTATTATTATTAGCAGTAATAGTAATATATACCTGGTGCTGTACAATAGTAGCTAGAGATGGGCCCCTACCCCAATGGACTTATCATTTAAAAAAGACAAGGATGGGGAGAAAAGGGAAAGGGGAACTTAGGGAAGAGAAAGGGGGACATTCATGAAGTTGAGAAGTCACACGTATACACTTTTAACTAGGGCTGAAACAAATTGTAAAAAAAAATTTTGCGGATATTTCCGAGTTTCCAAGGACTGGCTCAAAATACTCGCTATTTGGTACTTGGTAAAATAAAACTGAGTACTGTGTATTTTATTTTATTTATTTATTTATTTATTTATTTAAACAATTTTATATCCTGCCCCTCCTGCGCCAGGCAGCTCAGGGTGGTTTACAGGGTAAAAACATATAAACCATATAGAATCAAAAACAATCCATTAAAAGAGAAGGCAAACAGAACCAGAAAGACCCAACCCCCTTCCTAACTTATAAGGCATCTTAATTAGTCCCCCTCCCAACCCCCAACCCCATCCTACACCCCATCTCCTTCACCAAAGGCCAGGCGGAACAGCTGGGTCTTACAACAGAAGGAAGGAAGATCTGGGGCCAACCTAGCCTCCACCGGGAGGGAGTTCCACAGCCTAGGTGTGGCCACTGAGAACACCGTCTCCATAGTGGCCCCCCGGGGGACCTCAAGAAGGGCACTCCTGGCGGACTGCAGAGGTTGCTCCAGAGTGTGGGGAACGAGGCGATCCCACAGGTAAGTCAGGTCAAGGCTGTATAGGGCTTTATAGGCCAAAACCAACACCTTGAATTGGACCCGGATTTTCTGAATACTGATATAAGGGCAGGAAAAACCCTGTATGTTGGTCCGAGTACTGGCCCAAGTACCAAATACCGAATTCTTCAGTCACTTGGTACTCAGTAAACTTGGTACTGAGTTGAATAATAAGATACTCGGTAAAAACAGAATCATTTCGAATACCAGATTTCAGCACTAGCTTTAACTTAGTTATAGCTTACCCAAATGGAAAATGGCAGTTCAAGCAATAAATGATATCCATTTACATGCTGCAAAGTATCCATGCTGGTTATTTAGGTTTGGGGTATTTTCTTGGTTTATTTGTTTGTTTCACTTATTTTGGTATTTCAGTCATATTTCACTAATATAATTTTGGCAATATTAATACTCTTGCGGGAGCACAATTGCTAAAAGTGACATAACTGAAATACCAAAATGACGGATAAATAGAACAACCAATCAAAAACCCAATATGGAATAACTAACAATTTGATATTCATTCATTCATGTTTTTACCCTGCTCTTCCCTAATAGGCTCAGGGCGACTTAGAGAATATATTAAAAAAATAAGAGCTAAAAAAATCCTCTTGCCCCCCCTCCAGTCTTTTCCCTAACCCCTCCACCCAACCCCACCCAATCCTATCCCTGCCTGACATATACCTAATCAAACAAAGAAGTCTTCCAGAAGACAAGCTGGCTCACATTTAGATGGATATCCAAGAGGAGGGAGTTCCATAATTGTGGGGCAGCCACCAAGTATGCCTCTCTGTGTTCCCTTGCTGTGGAAACTTCACAGGCAGATTGGACTCACAAAAGGGTGCTGCCGAGCAACTTCAGAGGCCAGGACAGAACAGAAGGGAAGAGTTGGTCTTTCAGATACCTGGGTCTAAGACTTGTCTTGTAGGGATGTGTGACTGTGGTTCGGAAGTTTGGAGTTCGGCCCGAACTCGGCCTGTTCGGATGACCAAACTGAACTTCCAAACCGAACGCTCAAACTTCCAAACAGTTCGGAAAAGTTCGGATGAGTTTGGATGAGCTCGGAGGCGGGTAAAACGTGACTTTGGGTGGGAAAAACGTGACTGGAAGGGGGAGGCAGTTGAGGAGCAGACTTCCTGGCACCAGGAAGTCTGCTCCTCAGCTGCCTCCCCCTTCCAGTCACGTTGCCCAGGTGGTTTCAGGACCCTTCCCAGTTGCCCGGGTGTTTTCAGGGCCAAAAATACTGATACAAAAAAAATATTGGTTTCTGTTTCGGTACCGATAGCAAACCGAACTCCGCCGAACCGAACAGCCGAACCCGAACTCAGGTTTCGAACCAAACGACTGAATGTCTGAACATCCGAACGGTGTTCTGTTCACCCATCCCTATTGTCTTGGTCACAGATATTAATCAGGTATCTAAAGGGCTTCCCCCAAAACGCATATAATATCCACATATAATAAACCCACTACCTATTTCAGCTCTGTTTTTCTCTGTTGTTCATCACATAGCTATCCCAGCTCTAGTGACATTTAACAGACCCATCACACCTTCATTCATTGGCTATGCAATATAAGCACAGGGAGAAATCCTGCAATTATAACTTATGTTGGATGAAATCCTGGCTGCTCTCAAGTCAGCAAGAGTTCTGCTATTGAATTAAGTTGAGCTAGAGTTCTTCCTGTGAATTCACAAGTGATTTTGCCATGAGAATTTACACAAATAAGGGTTGTAGAATCTGTTTCTGGGATTGTGCCAGTTTAGAGATACAACAGGAAGATACACTCCTTCCCTAGCAATATGAAGCAAATATAATAACTGTTGTCAAAGACATCACTGAGATATTTTCCCTAAATGAGCACCCTGAGAATAAGTGAGGCTAATTAAGGTGTCATATGAGATTGTTAATGAAACCCATCTTTAATTGTGATTAATTCAGGATCAGATAATTTGAGTTAACAGGGCTCTGCCAGCAGAACATCTTTGAGGTTCACAAGCCAACACAGAATGACTCACCCAGTCAATTTGGAGCTCTGTTTTGACTCCAATAAACCCATTTTTAAAACATGCAGAGGAAGACAGGAAGGTTGTTAATACAATGAATAATGCCCTCCCACTGCCTATCCCCATTTTACAGACAGACACCTGTATGGTTGGACACCTTGACTGAGTTCATAGGGTCGGTAGTACTCATGCTTGACACAAGAGGATCCGGCCTGTTTGTTGGTTCAATCTCATTTCACAAAACAAACTGAGAAATGTGATTCTTGTCGAAAAACAAGAAAATACTAAGAATGAGTTTCAGGCCCATGGCAGAATGCACCTGCCTCACTCCCTGCCTTTCACTTGACAGGGCGGGGAGTCATCATTGATTCCCCACAGCTCATTGGCATGCAACAGTGCTAGCCTGCTACAGTCCTTGCTCTCATCATGTTAACCTGGTTCTAAGCAAAGACTGGCAAAGTGAAGTTGTATACAGTGGCTGGTATACTATACCTGCCCCTCTGAATACCCTCCATTTGATCTGAAATGAGTACCTACAAAAAAGGATATGCCCATCAATTCTCCAGTACTTAAATCAACCCACAACATGTGGGTACTAATTGGGATTCGATTAGTGCATGTATCAAGTGCATGATGTCCAGAATGTTGGCTTCTGGCACCAGAATATTGACTTTTGATACTGATTTGTTGGTTTTCCATCCTGATTTAACAATTAGGAACCTGAACAATCAGTAAATTGGTAATGGAAATGACTGATTTGGGGGGGTATGATTCGGGTACCCAATTGATAATTGGGTAACCTGCTGAATACCCAACATGGTATGTGAAAATGCTGGTATTACCTGTGGGAACCAAATTAGGTTCCAGTTTCAGCTCTATCTTTTATGCTTTTGGGGTCAAAGGGTGGAGATTTCTAGGGCAGGATTGAACCCCAGAATCCCTCTATTTAAAAAAAAATACAAATTATTTTATTTTATTTATTTATTTAAAAGATTTATATCCCACCCCTCCTGCCATGCAGCCCGGGGCAGCTTACAACAATAAAATGCAATAAAAACAATTTAAAACACTCAGTACAAAAAATATTTAAAATATTTAAAACAGGACTAGCAATATATAAATAAAAGGTATAAGTTAGGTGGGGGAGATAAAACCCCTCACCCCACCCTCCCACCCTCCCCAAAGGCCTGGGCAAACAGCCAGGTTTTACAACATCGTCGGAATGTTAACAGAC
>QEPC01006549.1:10136935-10151101 GCA_003113815.1 Sphenodon punctatus | reverse complement strand
TCTCATTTTGAAGGGACCACAGAACAGCTATTACCTATTGCCTGAAACCAGTAGTCAGTAGGACTAATCCTGCTACCAGAGGAAAAGACGGCATGTTTAATATGGCCCAAACAACATAGCACCAAATTAATCTACATTTCAAGAATTCTGCTCGAGGAGACGGAAAATAAGGAGACCACCTACAAATTGCTGACTCAACGGTTTATCTGCTCCACGATTCCCATTAATAACCAAGGGTTTTGAGGTGTTTCTAATATGTCACAAAGTATTTAAGTATAAAGTTCAGGATAATAAGCACAGCATGAGTCATTAAACCCTACAGCTCTGTGCAGCGGTGTGTTTCCCTGTTCTTACGCTGGTGGAGTATTGTGACTTTAAAGTTAATGTCTTTTTTTAAAAAAAGTTGATGTTAAGTACAAAGAACAGGCCATATGCCATATTATCTTTTTAATTTTCATACAAATTTGGGTTATTCTCCTTTTTATTTTTTAATCATAGGTTCTTTTTAAAAATGACTGTTACAAGAATAGCATTGTCTCTGTCAATGGAAGAGGTTTGAATTTAGCCCCCACTCAATCTAGTTCTTTATGGATGCAGGTTACTATAGTTACCATGGCATTCTGGGTAATTCTCTTTCCCCCCCCCCCATTACAACTGCTGAATGTTTTGTATATAAACAGCTGACTTGCATTTTTCCCTAGCTTTAATCTAAGTTGTCACAGGAACTGCTCCGATTCTAAATCTGCTGATCAGTCTAGGATATTAAAAAAATATACGCCTTGGTGAAAGGATCATAATTCTGCAAATTTCAATTTTTTTCAAAAGCAGCGAACCTTGCTTTTTGGGAAGCTTGAAACAAATTATAAAACTTATATAAGGTGCTGTGATTCTACACCCCACATCAAATGATGATGAGTCCATCCCCTACAAAGCAATTTAAAGTTTATTTGTGTTAAATATTCCAGAACATAGGGAAGAGCAGATTGTGCTTTCTGCCCTATTTCTTATTTTTTTCTGCATTGTTTTTTTAATTTTATTTTATTTATGTATTTCTCTATAAATTTCATTTTACTTGTATAAGATTGTGTTTTGTTTTATTAATATATCAAATAATACTAGAACCAGGGGATACTCCATGAAACCAACTGGCAGCAGATTTAAAGCAAAGGGAAGCACTTTTTCACTCAGCATACAATTATCTTGTGGAACTGGTCGCCAAAGGATGTTGTGAAAGCCAATAGCATAACTCGGCTTAAACAAAGACTGGGTAAGTTCCTGGAGGATAGGTCGATAAGTATATCTAAATCAAACAGGTCAGAGGATGAAACCTCTGACTGTTGGAAACTGGTGGGGTGGAAGTGAACAACAATGGACAGATCACTCCATTATGAGCTCTTGAGTACTTTTATGACATGACCAAGGGGGCCACTATTGGAGACAGGATGCTTGGCTTGATGACCCATTGGTATGACCCATGGCACTACTTATGTACTTATCCTTCCGCTGGCACAGCAAACTGCCCAGGGCAATGGCACACCCTATCTGATGCGACCCCTTGAGCTCACACACCCCATAGACTGGGGGATGGAGCAGGAGCCATGCCTGCTTCATCCCCTGGGCTGCAGTGTGTGTGGGCGCAGGGGGGCGCAACAGCGTGGGTCGTGCCTTTGGACTGTGATGTTTGTTGTGTGCACTGGGTGCATGCGCACCTGAGCACCCATCACCCAGATAACCACTGTGCCTGCCACCTCTGTGTGTGTGTGTGTACATATATGTAGATAGACAGACAGACAGACAGACAAGGGGTGGGACTCCAGGTGAATTATCGGACACTAGTTTTATCGGTATTGGATTAATCTGATATCAGATTTATCGATATCGGTATATCGTTTTTTTAACATTGCCAAATTTTCAGATCTTTAACAATGTGGCCATTTTAAAAATGGCTGCAATGTTAAAGATCCAAAAAATCGGCAACGTTAAAAAAACGATATACCGAAATACTGACATTATTGGTATTATTGGATTAATCCGATATCGACAATTATCTGCATTATCAGATTAATCCGATACCGATAGTCCCATCCCTAAGATACACACACACACACACCTGTTTCCTTGATTTTAATATGACTTAAATACTGAGGTACTACATGAGTGTCTTTTCATAGTAATATCAGAGGTAAGTTGCTGGGACAGAAGAATTTTTAAAAGTGCCTATCTTGATAATAGGTTTCATTTATAATGTATAACTAACTACAAGAGGTCAGCTGCTTCTCCACTTAACACATAAAGAGACAGATCGTGCATTTCTGATGAGCCCCAAACTGGCTTGGAGTTTGAACACACAAGGAATGTAAGACCAGACCATCCACGGCTTCAGATAAAGGTCGAATGATAAAGCTATGCAAATTATTACTCAAGCATATTTCAGAGGAATAAGTCTAAAACTTCATAACCTTGGAAACAGGACAGAAGTAGATTTGGAGTGCATTAGAAAGTAAACATTTCATGAAATGGATCCATTTTTGAGCATAATGAAAATTATCAAAAGATTTGCAAATTTCAATTGGTAATTGCCAGTTTAATCAAAATAATTGCTGAAAGAAATATCCGAAGCAAATATTAAATTTAATGAATTCAGAATATTTGAATCCATTTGAGCGTTGTAGGCATGAAGCAGCGTTTGCTTCCATATCTTGTTTGCAGTTTTGCATCTTTGTTTTTATATCTTTGGGTGAAAGCACACATGATGCTGGGTTGCTGTGTCCTGGGCTGACAGGAACCCCAGGCGGACAGGACGTGAGTTAGGACAGAGCATAAAACAAACATGCACCCCTCCCCCTGCAATGACAGGCAGCCATGGAGGCCAATGATGGCCAGTCATTGCTGCCTGTCATGGTGGAGCTGCGTGAGCCAGCAGACTAGCCCAGAAACACACATGCGGCTCCAGGGGAGTCCACTTTGGCCTGGTCAGAGCGGACTCTAGCCCTGGCTGTGATCCCAAAGGTCTCGGGTCAAACACCTGGTGATACCTATACACAGATGAAGGAGGGGTCCATTAGGGATGGGCGAACATAATGCGGTTCGGATGTTTGGATGTTCGGTCGTTTGGTTCAAAACCTGAGTTCAGGTTCAATGGTTCAGTTAAGCCGAGTTCAGGTTGGTCGAACTTGGTCGAACAGTCAAAAATAGCACTACCGAAACCGAAATGAAACAGAAACCAAAACTTAATCGAAACCGAAACTTAGGGGGTTTTTTTGCCTGAGAAGATGTTTTTCCTGACCCCGAACTCATCTGAACACAACCAAACTGTTCGGTCATTCAAGAGTTCGGTTCGGACGTTCGGTTTGGATGTCCGAACGGACCGAGTTCGGTCCAAAATCCGAACATCCGAACAGCGTACGCCCATCCCTAGGGTCCATGCATAAACGGTCCACAGCAAGTCAAATCAGTCTGGTGTCACATATGTTCTCATCCTTCCCAGTCCCTTTGGTAGTGCTCTTTGGTGTGTTGTTTTAATGTGAATGTGATTTACTGCATTTAAACTAGTCCCATCAATTATATAGTGTCATCAATGTCTCTGGTCCTCTATAGTCATTAACTAGAGATCAGACTCTGCCCAGAGGAATTTACAATCTAGGAGAAAGAAGGAAGGAGAGAAGGGAGAGGGGAAAATATCCTACCCTGATCAAACAGACTCAGGGCAGCTCATAACAATGAAAGTAACAAGATTAAAAAGAATAAAACAAACACATTATACACAGCCTCAAACTTTAATCCTCCTGACCCCCATGCTCACTGGTCTCTTGCCCAGAAGTGTCCACTCATGGTTTGGTTTGAGCAAGGCCTGGCATGTTTTGACATTAGGATTGCAGCATAATTTTTCATTTCATTTCAATTTTAATTTTTATCCCGCACTCTCGCGACCAAGGTCGACTCGAGGTGACTTACATCCATACGCAAAAGTACAAAAAAATACAAATATCTAGGTTTTTTATCCCACATAGGGGAAAACCTAGAAACAACAGTATAATATAATAACAATACTTGGGTCAATCCCACGCAAGGGGACCCCACATCATAGAAAAAAAGAAAACCCACCCCACCATTTTACAGCGACCCATAATGCATCATATTCAACCCAATCTGCCACACACCAGTATCCACTACTAACATTCTCAACCCTGCTCTCACCAGGAATCCCCTACAAACTACTTCCAGCAGTCCCCTGCTGCCACCAGGGGGCATCTTTCATCTCAGCCCCTCTCTCACCGGGAGAGACGAAGGCCCTCTCATCAATCTATACCAGTAAAGATTTACATTCCCTTATCCCACTGATAGTCCCTCCGGCCCCACCACCCAGTCCAACCAAAGGGCACGACCAAAGGGCAGGCCCCTTTGATTGTGCCCCTTTGACCCTGACACATGCCTCTGGCCACCCCCAATGTTATGAGGAGCGGCCCAGAAGGACACCTCCCCAAACCCTGCCCCCGCAAAGGTGGGAGGGGAGGGAGAGTCATGCCATAGCCCCTGGCTGGCCAGATTTCAGTGCCCCACCCCCAGTACCAGTCTCTCTCCTCCGGTGTCATCGGGGGGGGGAGGGGGAGTTCTCAGTTCCTCGAGTGGCCACTCCGCCGCCTCTGGGAGCCCCGACCAGCTGCTGCCCAGTCTCCGTGCAGCCACCCCCAATGTTATCTCCAGTTCATCCTTTGAACCCCCCACACCCATTTGCTGCTGGTCTCTTAACACTTGGTGCTCAAAGCAGGTCATGAGCCATAGCAACTAGTTTTATGAACATTTTTAGATGTGACTCCAATCTTAGCAGACTTCAAAGTCAGCTTTCAGCAACCTCACATGTGTGGAATGTAGATGTGCCTCCCCACACCAGAAGTGGCCCAGCCACCACTGAAAACAGTGGTGGTGGGCAGCTCACACATTCTTTTGAAAATCAGACTTGTCAAACCTCAGCATTGGGGTTTGACAAGTCTGGTTATCAAAAGAATACACGAGTCTCCCAGTGCCACTGTTTCCAATGGTGGCTGGGCCACTTCCAGTGCAGAGAGGCACGTCTAAACTCCAGATGCACAAGGTTGCTGCAAGCGGACATTGAAGTCTGCCAAGATTGGTGTCACATCTAAAAGTGCCCTGTATTTTGAAATATAAGTGTGTAAAGGGATCTCCTGGAAACTTTCTCCTGAATGGAGGATGTGCACTTTCTGTCCAGGCCAGAAGTGGTGGCATAGTAGGAGGGGCTTAATCCCTTTAAATGCAGATCATACTCTTTAGGGAAATACTAGAGGAAGGAACCCCCCTAGAGAATGTGGGACCACTTTTTTGATTTTGATTTATATTTGTACATATGTAAATAGTGAGGAACACAGGGGATCACTTTTGCATGATATTGTAGCTAACAAGAACAGAAAGTTGACCTGTGCCTCCATGTCTGTGGATTATTTTTGGTCTCCAGAGTATTGAGACCAAAGCAGCTTGACAAGGAGAATGACCAGCTTGCTGCTTTTGTTGGTTCTTGGGTTAAAAGTCCGATGACTACAGTCTTCCAGCCTACTCTCCTGCTCCAAGGCAGGGACCCCCTACTCTACTATCTCATTGCCTACAGGATTCAGCATGATTGCTCTAGAAATCTACAAACATTCAGTAAACAACAATATCTGCACCCTAAGACCTCACAGGCAAAGGACACTCCTTGAATGAAGAAGGACATGTTGCACAACAAAACTAACTCTTGTTATATTTAGAATACTATATAGGCTGCTTTTATATGAGCGGGTTGCAGTTGCGCGACCCACTCGCGCGATTTTTCAAAATCCCACGAGGCGGGATTATACGTGATGATGGGCGTGATTATGCGCAATCAAGGCGGTCGTGCATTGTTTGCCGACTGTGAACTAAATGCCTCGATGTGTGAGGTATTTCGTTCATGGTTGGCAAACAATGCGCAACCGCCTTGAATGCGCGTGATCACGTCCATCGTCACGTATAATCCCGCCTGATGGGATTTTGAAAAATCGCGTGAGCGGGTCGTGCAACTGTGACTCGCTTGTAGAAAAACACCCATAGTCAGTTGCAAAATGAGGTATCTGATCACTGAACAGTGCTACAGTGTGACTAGACACAACTTCAAAGGCTTGGAATATAGAAAGTCAACTGAAAATGTGATACGCTGTTTCCAGGTTGGTCCAGTAAAATATTTAAGCCACTGGACTGAATGCTGAAAATGATCACTTTATCCCAGATAGAAATACTAGGATTTTTTTTCCTTTGAGGGACAAGCTCATCTATTCCTTCACTAGAAATTGACATGCAGCGAAGACTCTTCAAATGGAAGATGTCATATCTATTTCTTAAAGAAAGGATTTTCCAAAGCTGGGAAAAGGTGGATCACTGTGACCAATGGCTCTCTCTTTTAAGATCTCTGCAGAGTAGAGCTGAAAGGAATACCTGCAAAAACCGGTATACTCATCAAATTTCTGGAACCAGAATCAGCCCCCAACGTTCAGGTACTAATCACATGTGATGTCTGGAAATATTGACTTCCAGTCCCGTTTTTTGAATCTCCATCCACATTTTTCAGTTTTCCATCCTGACTTAACAATCAGTAACCAGAAGAACTGGTAAATCAGTAATGGAAATGACCAATTTTCTGGAATTCCGGGTACCCAACAAGATACTCAAAAATGTGGGTACTATCCACAGACACAAAATTCAATACTTGTTTCAGCTCTACTGCAGAGCTAGTAGCCTCTTCTTCAAACTTTAGCCAAGCCACAATTACTAGACAGCATCACTTCCTTAACATGTCTGCCATTTAAATAAGGATATGGGGAAACCCAATTATTTTCCCTGGTCCGAGAAAAGATTAAAGGAACAGAACACTGCAATAATTTCAAACAGAAAAACGGAAAGAGTTGCAACTCAGTACCATTCATACACTGTTTGTATCACACACCCCTCTACAAAATAGTACTACAGATCTCCACTGCACAGGGGAAAAACAACAACAACAACAACAACAAAACATTCTACAAATTAATAGGTATCTTCCTCAGGGGGATTACTGGAGAAAGAATGAAGCTTTAAGCCTCTCTCTCAAGAACTCCTCTCTCAAGGATTCCTAAGCAAAGCAAACACAAGTCAATGACCAAAAAAGATAACTAAGGACAAGATGTTTATTGTCAGGGAAGATCCCCAAGTGCCCTTCTTCCTCAGACAGCTTTTAAAGAAGAAGAAGACAAAGAAAGAAACAAGAAAGAAAACTAACAGTTCCTCCCAAAGGCAGATCTGAATGCCGCCTGTGCATTTTCTGAAGTGAAAAAATCCCTAGCGGACAATATCTTGCTTTAAGATTAGGAGCTCTCTGTAAATTGTGTTTATTTCTCTCACAACTATTGGCATTTGATGGCAACAGATGGCTCTAAGATTGAGAAACTGAAAAAAGATTTGTGTCACTTTGTTCCAGTGCATAGGACCCTGATAGAACAAAAGGCATCTTTAGACATAACAAAGATCGGGTGTCAAAACCGCTAAACACATGTTGGCCGTTGTGTGTAAGGACTGGACTATAACAATCCCAACACTAATTTGGTCACCTGTTGAACACGCGATATGAACACCATTGCATCACAAGGGGCATCTTTAGACATAACAAAGGTAGGGTGCCCAAACCCCTAAGCATGTGTTTGGTTGTTGTGTGTAAGCCATAACAATCACAACACCAATTTGGCCACCCATTGAACACCATTGCATCACAAGGACAATTTGTGTGCTCTGGATGAACACGTGGCCAACGTTGTAGTATCTAATGATGTCGTGTGGCGCGTTAGCAGGTACAACATGGGGAATGAGGAAGCAGCGCTTGCGTGCTGAGATTGGGTGGCAAGCAAAACACTGATTTGTCCCAAGATGGGTTGTGTGTCTAAGCAGCGCCACATGGTGAACACAGGACCAAAACGGTGTTCATATCAAGGTCAACACACACATTCAGATGCCCATTGATGTTATGTCTAAAAACACCCAAAGGGATTCCATGAACACTGCTGGGCTTGTCAGGTTAGACTTTGCCCTCAAATAGCATCACACACCTTTGATTATGACTCTGCACAGAACTGAAGCCAGAGAATAAGCCACACAGAGTTTCCAAACCCTTCATTTTGGAAACCAAGCAAGGTATTATTATATTCAATTACATGCTTTCAGTATTGCATTTTTGTGGGGCTGAAATCAATATAATTGTTTGCCATTTTTACAGCATTCAAAGTGCTTTATAGTCCTTAGCTAGTTCAGCTTCATAACAACCCTGTGTGGTAGGACATTAGTCACAATATTCTTTCAGCCTAAGGCATCTTTAGACATAACAAAGATTGGATGTCAAACCCCATAAACATGTGTTTGATCATTGTGCGTAAGCACCATAACTATCCAATTTGGCCACCTGTTGAACACGCGATGTGAACACCATTGCATCATAAGGACAATTTGTGTGTTTCGGCTGAACAGATGGCCAACATTGTATCTATGCCTAATGATATTGTGTGTTGTGTTAGCAGGTAGAACACGGGAAACAAGGCTTCAGCACTTCCGTGGATCGGGTGGTGAGCAAAATACTGATTTGCCCCAAGATGGGCTGTGTGTCTAAGCAGTGCCAAATGGTGAACACAGGGCCAAACCGGTGTTCATATCAAGGTCAAAACACACATTCAGACACGTCGATGTTATGTTTAAGGACACCCCTAACCTACCTCACAGGATTGTTGTGAGGATTAAAAAGTTCTATTTATTAGATAAATGTAAAGTGCCATAGCTCCAAAGAGCCATGGCAGGGGTGGGGTGAGGGGGTGTTGCTATATAAAAATAAAGATTATTCATCATCATCATCATCATCATTTTATAGTTGGGGAACTGCAGCTGAAAGATAGGGTGCTAACAAATGAGAAGATAGCCCACACCAGCCCAATCCCCTAAGCACCTGCCCATTTATTAGGTGCTCAACGCCAATGGCCATGTGGCCTCCACCCACAAGACCCACAGCCCCCACTCATGGTGGGGTCTTGGAGAATGTGGAGCCCACCATGCAGGTAAATGCGGGTTAATGTGTGCCCACGCATCCACATTCCATCAATTAGGTTACGTGCAGTACCCCTTGTGAGTACAGGTCTGCCAGCACGATAGAGTCATGGGTGGAAATCCTAGAGCATCTAAGGAGCGACTGCTTCCTGCTCCTCTCTCTGCTCTCACTCTCACTGCCTGTGGGGGCTGCCTGCATAGAACAAGCCCAGACTCCAGCAGGCTATCGTTTCATTTGAAAACACCCATAGTGTCTTGTCCAAGGTCACCAAATGAGTTTGTGACTAGAGCAGGATTTGAACACTGGTCTCCAAGGCCAAGTCTACCGCCTTATCCACTAAGCTAAACTGCTATTTTGTAGCTGCAAAGATTATTCAGATATTATTCTAAATGAATGAAGATCCAAATAAATATTAATAATAATGCAACATTTACATAGGGTATTTTCAGACGTTACGAGATCACGCTCCTTAGTGATCACGCTTCACCATGGACAGTGAACCACGGTCAATCCCGTGGTGGGGCCAAAGCGTCCTGAACATCTGTTTCACGGGCGCCAGATGTTCACCAGAGTCTATCCCCACATGGGGTCAAAATCAACCACGCTTCTGGAGCTCTCCGCCAGACCATCTCCGAAAGCGTGGTCAGAGAGATTCCCAGCGAGAAACAACAAAAAGTAACGTCTGACCGGCAACCACCGACCAGAATCAAAGGACATGATTTCCAGCTGGGGACAAAGCATGCAGCGTCGCTGCCAGGCAACGAGCAACGAGCAACAACACAGACCGGGGAGGGAGATTTAAAGGGCACAGAGCAGCAGCCGGGACGAGCCACCCTGGCGCCTTCCAGGTGCTTTGACCACAGCCTGGCCTGGGATCGGCACAACATCTGTTGCGCTGCCCCGGGCCGTGATCTGACGGCCCGATTCCCTGCCGTGGTCCCAGTCCCGTAACGTCTATTTGGGGCTTTTTTTTTTACCACGGGGGGTGGTTGTTCAGTTCACCCCCGCCGGGAATCCACTGTGGTGAATCGGGACCACGTAACGTCTGAAATCACCCATAGTCAATAATTTTGTTACTTTGCTTCTGTTACTTCAGTAACTTTGTTTATATGGTAACTTTGTTTTGGTATTTTGGTTACTTCAGCAGTACCATTTTGTGCTATGGTGCACGCATGTTATGCAGAAGTGCTATTACACGATAGTCCCAAATAATACTTCTGGAGTAACCAAACTACAAAAACAAAGTTACAATGGAAACAAAAATGGAGTTATCAAATGCACAGGATAACTGCTGAATATGAATCGGTTACCTAGAAGCGGATATGGGGGTGGGGGGTGTCTTACCAGGAGTAGCAGCAGTGATGGAATGGCCCATCTGCCACTCACAGAACTACATGGTAGCTCCCGCAACCAGCACATTTGCTCTTTCCACTGCTGTGACCTGCCACATTGCTGCTTCCAAGGCCAACATAAATGTGCGGGGCAACAAAGTTACAAGACGGTAACACTGCTGGTGCCATTTTTGAAAAGGGATGCACATGCACAATTCTTTTGGTGGTTGTTATTGTTTTCCTTGTATTTCTCGGCGAGAAAGCAACCGAGACACTGATGGTGCCTCTGATGGTGACACTGTGTCACTGATGGTGACACTGATGACACTCCTTACTGAGATGGGCCGCAGGGAGCACATACAACCAGTGCTCAGAGAATTGCACTGGCTGCCTATCATCTTCCACGCCCGATTCATGGTGCAGGTTTTAGCCTTTAAAACCCTTCACAGCTTGGGCCCTGCTTACCTGAAAAATCACCTCATCCCCTGGGATTTGGGGCGGCCTCTGCGGACATCTGGGGGGGGCACCCTCCTGGAGGTCCCACATTGTCAGTGGGTTCGGACCACCAGGCGGGTATTCTTGGTGGCCGCACCGTCACTGTGCAATGCCCTCCTGGTGAAGGTTCGCTTCAGCCTAAATCTTCTGTCGCAACTGTAAGACCTGGCTCTTCCATCCGGCATTTGGCAGGGGGAATGGGGAGAGTAGGATGAGTTAAGTGGAATCTGGAAGGTTGGGTTTTTTTGTTTGTTTTTTTGGCAAATCAGGATTCATTTTTATACTGATGCTTGGGATTTTATGATTGCTGTATTTATATGTATATTTATATTTGTATCTTCATTCTTATAATGTATTGTTGTTTCTACTGCACTTGTGTTTGCCGCCCCAAGTCGTCTGTGTGCAGAGGGGTGGAGTATAAATTGAAGAAAACAACAACAGCAATAATAAAAAATCCAAAATAAATAAATCCAAAATAAATTTAAACTAAACCAATTTAGACTAAACATGGTTCAGGGCAGCTTACATTAATGTAAAAACATGAATACATATAAAACAAAAAAAATCCCCAAGACCCGCCCAACCGTTTCATCCTGCTCACACTAATGTTTGTCACCGAGAGGAGACCCTCCAATAACATTCCCCACCCCAAGTTAGGGATGCTTTAATTTCTCCTTGCTTTGAGAATTGTAAGTGTTTTTATTGTTGATTATAAGCTGCCCTGGCAGGATGGGCAGAGTAAAAATTTCTGAATTAATTAATTAATTACATAAACAATAAGCCCAGGCCCCTTCCAGACTCCCAAAAAGGGGCTGTGGTGAAAGGACGGAAAACTGGGGGGTGAAGGTGCCGCAGGCTCAGCCCTTAATCTGTCTCAGGTGACAGAATGAACTGGTCAAGGAGAAAGGGGGCTGGGGATGCAAAATTCAATCATGCATAATTTTTACTAACAATGCTGAACATAAATGACTGGATCATACACATATCACCCCATACAAACATGTAACAGCAAAGAATGCCTAATGTGAACATGAAACAACATAACAGCACAGTGGTTGCATCAAATAAGAAGCAAGCATATAACACCATGGAATAATGAAATTGCAAATCCTAGCATACAGTAGGAAGCCAACATGTAACACCAAGAAAAGGCTGATGGAAAAGTGAAGTTACAGTGCAATGGTTGCATCAAATCCCAATATGACACTGGTCTTCAGATGCAATTCGGGGACCTGCCCCTTCTTCAGTAAACCTAGTGTTGCATCAGTGGACAGGAAAAATGCTTTCACAAAGTGTAAATGCAGTAAAATGGAGTCGACTATGAGCCTCTCACACTTCCTTCCAGATGAAGGAGTCCTGTATTGTCCTCCCAAGAGGCTGCCCAATTGTTCCTCAGATATGACAATTTCTGTGAAATAAAGGAGACAGCTTCGCGACCTGAAAGCCACTCTGCTGGGGGGCCTGTTCTAATACCACTCGAATCCAATGGATCCCAATTACAAGTGGTAGCCAACATCTATTACCTCAATGTGCCTCTAACTGTTCATATTAACTGATGGTGGGGTCCCTTAGTCCACGTGGAAAAGGGGAAGAAAGCTGGATAAGCTTCTCCAATCCCAATAACAAACTAGGGCATGAAAGAACAAAAAAACATTTGGTCATGAAAGAAATTATCAGCACATGTAAATGCCATTCACTCTCAGCTGGAAACCCATAGTAATGAAATAAAACTCACCACCAAAATATGTTTGTAGGTCTGTTTGAGAGGCTGCTGTTGTTACTGTCAGTGTGAAGGCTTGAAACATCAACTGCACATGACTGGTTGCTGCTTATTTTATATGGAGAAAACCTGTTGCTAGGCTAATCTCCTACAGCTGTGAATATTAGCCAAGGAATGAATCCTGCTGTAGAAACATGCTTGTCCAGTATAAGAGTAACTACTCTGAACCCATTGGTAATGAAGGCACCAAAAAACCAAACACACCATGACCAGTGAGCCTAGAATGCTATTGTAACCTAAAGATAAACTGACCAATGATTGCTGTCATTGAGACCGCGTGGATGAAGAGTCCCAAGTCTAAAAATCCAATAAACCTCCCTCCTTTGAAGTAATCCTGGGTTGTGTTCGCCCCCTTGCACAACTTCTATACATAGGAACCTTAAATCCCCAACTCTGTGCTGTGAATCCAAGAAATGGGATACTAATGGTTCTTTCAAAACCTGTCTCTTGATATTCCCACAGTGTTCCTGTATTCTGATCTTGACCTGCCGCGATGTGTACCCCACATATAAAAGGCCACAGGGGCATAGAATGACATACACAACTGACTTGGTTCTGCATGTGGAGAAATGATGTAGTGCATATTTAACCCCTGTGCTGGGATTGGTGAATTCTTTAGTGGAGATGCCAAGTGGACAGACTGTGCAATTTCCACATTTAAAGTGGCCATAGGGAATTCTTGATGGAAACAGCTGCTGGTGCTGGTAAAGGCTGCTGGATCTTGGCCCTCACAAGAACATCCCTTAAGGATTTAAGTTTTTTGTATGCAAAAAGCGGTTTTCTCTCACACCCAGGGATTTCATGGACCAAATGTCAATGTCTCAAAACAGCCTCGTGTATTTGGCCTGACCCTGGTCCAAAGATTATGGGACAGACCACCCTTGCGCAGGGTGGTCTGTTTTTTGGGAGCAATAGGGATTCTCTTGGTTGCCCCAGAGCCAGGAAAAAACACTTTTTGAGGATCTTTTCTGGGTACCCTCATCTCCTAAGATTCTGCATACATTCATTGGCCTGTTGTATGAAAGTGACATCATTATTGCAATTCCTCCTAATCCTGATTAGGTGACTATATGGTAGATTGTTCTTCAAATGCACTGGATGATGGCTTGCATAATGCATTGATTAATTTGCATCTGTGTCTTTCCTGTATGTTGAGGTAAATATGCTGTCCATTATAAAGTCTAGCCTGATGTCAAGAAAATGGATTGTGCAAGAGTCGAACTTTTAGTCAAATTGAATACTTGGAATTCAGCCATTTAGATACTGATGGAATTGGAATAGGGCTTCCTGGGGGCCCACCCATAAAAAGAACAGGTCATCAATGTACCTTTTATAAAGAGCAATGTGGTCTAGAAAGGGATTAAAATCCCTGTTGTAAACATATTCCCTTTCGAACCTACCCATAAATAGATTGGCTACTTCGGGGGCCATGGTGCAACCCATTGCTATACCCTTAATTTGTAAATAAAGCTGAC
>QEPC01006549.1:10088949-10106071 GCA_003113815.1 Sphenodon punctatus | reverse complement strand
TCTCTCTCTCTCTCTCTCTCTCTCTGTGTCTCTGTCTCCGTCTCTGTGTGTGTGTGTGTCTCTCTCTCTCACACACACACACACACATACACACACACACAGACACACACACACTTTGGGGAGAAACACGGCAACCACAGTTCTCTCTCTCTCTTGACTTCCTTTCTGAACATCATCTTTGCAAACTCAAATGCATATAATGTTTGATTTTTCAAAGCCAACCAATCTGCAGAATGAACAGCTTTGCATTTACCCCCACTTGCATCCTAAAGCAAGCAAGCAAAGGTGCGTGCGGGGGGGGGGGGAACGATAGCAATGGCAATGCCCAAAATTGACTTTGAAAATTCACGAACGCGATATAAAATTGTCAATCAAAACAGAAGGCCTGATCAGGCAGGGAAAACAAGGGAAGGACATGCATCCTGGCACATTTTGGACCTTGATAGAGCATTCGATGTTGGAGAGTGACCGCAACAAGTATTACATATCTCACATTCCATCACAAATCAGCTTGGTAACAGCGTACGAGCCTGCCTGATGTGACTTCTGTACCCTCACAGGCTCTTATCTGCTAAATTGCCTTGCGGCAACCTCTCTTCACGTCCTTGACCACGTTTGAAAAGTATTTGTCTCTGGTTTCCAAACATCCTAGCAGTCCTACCTTTTGTGGCTTCCAAAGATCTGAGACGGTCATTTAAAAATTATTATTTTTTATTAGCCATCCTCTTCTCCAGACACATTTTCTTGCTGTTGATAAATGACCAAAGATCTAAGAGACTTGGAGGCTGTGGTGCTCATTTGTCAAATGAACCAGTCATGAGTTTAACCGGCTAATGGCAACAAAATTGCAGAGCGCAGTGGGTGAAACGGAATGGTTTGAAAGGACTTACTGTTGTTAAATCAATAAACGCCTTTCCAACGGAAATATCCCACATGACAAATGGCCCTTTTCATGGCACTAGCTAATTATATGGGGCCAGAGTCTGAGAACCATTTTTTCCCTTCTATTTTCTATTTTTTCTACTCCATAATACCACACAATCAGAAAACCTCTCTAGGAGTCCTAGGGCATTATCATCTCCACGTGGCAGAGGCAAAGAGATTATATAACCTGCCAAAGGCCCTTCTAGTAGAGCAGTGTGATGGAGCAGACATTGGCCCTTATACACCCTGTCCATCACCTTGGTCCTGACCCATTCAGGGACTATAAACTCTGGCAGTTGGCACCTACATCTAGCAGAGAGAAGAGCTGAAGCCCAGTTGAAATCCAGAACCTCCAGGATAGCATTCTCTGAAATGCTTCCTGTTCCACACGCAAGGCTCCGGAGGACCGCTGAGCTCCGGAGTCTCAATGTGTGGATGAGATGATGGTGCAGAGAGGAGGGACTTAGATTGGTTAGGAACTGGGGAACCTTTGGGGGAAGAGGGAGCCTATACCGGAAGGATGGGCTCCGTTCCACCTTAACTAAAATGGAACCAAACTGCTTGCCCTAAATGTGGTAGAGGAGTTTCAAAACTAAGATAAGGACATAGAACATAAGAACATAAGTAGTGCCATACTGGGTCAGACCAATGGTCCATCTAGCCCAGCATCCTGTCTCTGACAGTGGCCAATCTCTTTTTCTTGGGAGAAGTACCCAACAAGTCACAATGGGCAATCCATTCCTTGTTCTTCCAGCCCCCAACAGTAAAAGGCTATATTCCCATAACCTGCCTGGCTAATAGCCATTAATGGACCTATCCTCCAAGAACTTATCTAATCCCTTTTAAAACTAGCTACAGTCCTGGCCATGACCACTTTATCTGGCAGTAAGTTCCACAAGTTAATTGTGCACCGAGTGAAAAAATGTTTTCTCTTATTTGTTTTAAATCTGCTGTCAATTAATTTCATGGAGTTTCCCCTTGTTCTACTAATCCTAGAGAGGGTAAATAACCACACTCTATTCACGTGCTCCATACCATTCCTGATTTTCTATCATATCCACCCTCAGTCATCTGTTCACCAAGCTGAAGAGCCTCTCATACAGCAGCTGTTCCATACTCTTGATCATTTTTGTTGCCCTTCTTTGTAACCATAAATAGTTCCACTGTGTCTTCTTTGAGATGGGGTGACCAGAACTGCACACAATACTCCAGGTGCTGTCATACCATAGATCAATATAGAGGCATTACAATATTTTCAGTTTTATTCTCTGTCCCTTTTCAAATGATTCCTAACATTCTGTTTGCTTTTTTGACAGTCACCACACACTGAGCTTAAGATTTCAATGTATTTGTCCACAAGGACTCCAAGATCCTGTTCCTGAATGGTAACGCCTAATTTAGAACCCAGCATTTTATACAAAAAGTTTAGGTTATTTTTCCCTATGTGCATCACTTTGCACTTGTCCATATTAAATTTAATCTGCCATTTGGATTCCCAGTCACCCATTCTCACAAGATCCTCATCCAATTCTTCACAGTCCACTTGGGTTTTAACTACCTTGAATAACTTTGTGTCATCTGCAAATTTGATCACCTCACTCTTCTTTACTCCCTTCTGCAGATCATTAAGAAATATATTAAACAACACTGTTCCTAGTACAGAACCCTGGGGCACTCCAGTAGTTACTTCTCTCCACTGTAGGGATGTGCAAACAGGTTGCGGTTTGGTTCGTGTGTTTGGTTCGGGTATTTGGTTTGTTCGCCGAGTGTCACGGGGAGGGGGGAAGAGGGGAGAGGAGAAGCAGAGGAGTAGAGGGTTAAAGAGACCAGGGCGGTTACCTCTTAAAAGGAGCACGCTATGGGGAGATACAGTGTCCCTCAGGGTGATAGGTGGGCTTTCCCCCCAAATCAGAGGGCAACCCTTTTCATCATTGGGACGTAACAAAGAGGTAACCAATTGCCCCAAAAGAGCAGGAGGTAATACAAAAGGGAAAAACAAGCTCACTGGGATATATCCAGGCCCCAGGGCACCGTGCTGGGAGGGGTGAGGGAGCGAGGGGGACAGGATTAACCCCAGGGGAAAGGAAGGGGAGGGGTAAGGGAAAGGATCCGAGGGGAGATGGGGAGGAGTGCAGGACAGGACTCACACACTAGTTTGGCTTGACAGGAAGGTCTGGAAAGGAGCAAGGGCTTGGAAGGGGGGAACAAGGGAACCCACACCCCAGACTACAATCTCTACCAGGGCTAGAAAGGGGACAGACAAACACAAGACACTCACTCACTGAATCACACAACACGAGGATGGGAACACCAGGATCAATCTCTCAAGCACACTCACAGGAATCACGTATCAAGGTCAGAACACAAGAAACTCCAAGGAAGAGCAGGGGGCCAGCCTCTCACAAATGATTACCGGCGGGGATCCCAAGCCCCGCTGGTAGCTCTTATAGAGAAATCCTAAGTAGCCCCAGGTGTACTCAGGGCGGGGCCCCAACCAGNCCATTTTTTCCCTTCTATTTTCTATTTTTTCTACTCCATAATACCACACAATCAGAAAACCTCTCTAGGAGTCCTAGGGCATTATCATCTCCACGTGGCAGAGGCAAAGAGATTATATAACCTGCCAAAGGCCCTTCTAGTAGAGCAGTGTGATGGAGCAGACATTGGCCCTTATACACCCTGTCCATCACCTTGGTCCTGACCCATTCAGGGACTATAAACTCTGGCAGTTGGCACCTACATCTAGCAGAGAGAAGAGCTGAAGCCCAGTTGAAATCCAGAACCTCCAGGATAGCATTCTCTGAAATGCTTCCTGTTCCACACGCAAGGCTCCGGAGGACCGCTGAGCTCCGGAGTCTCAATGTGTGGATGAGATGATGGTGCAGAGAGGAGGGACTTAGATTGGTTAGGAACTGGGGAACCTTTGGGGGAAGAGGGAGCCTATACCGGAAGGATGGGCTCCGTTCCACCTTAACTAAAATGGAACCAAACTGCTGGCCCTAAATGTGGTAGAGGAGTTTCAAAACTAAGATAAGGACATAGAACATAAGAACATAAGTAGTGCCATACTGGGTCAGACCAATGGTCCATCTAGCCCAGCATCCTGTCTCTGACAGTGGCCAATCTCTTTTTCTTGGGAGAAGTACCCAACAAGTCACAATGGGCAATCCATTCCTTGTTCTTCCAGCCCCCAACAGTAAAAGGCTATATTCCCATAACCTGCCTGGCTAATAGCCATTAATGGACCTATCCTCCAAGAACTTATCTAATCCCTTTTAAAACTAGCTACAGTCCTGGCCATGACCACTTTATCTGGCAGTAAGTTCCACAAGTTAATTGTGCACCGAGTGAAAAAATGTTTTCTCTTATTTGTTTTAAATCTGCTGTCAATTAATTTCATGGAGTTTCCCCTTGTTCTACTAATCCTAGAGAGGGTAAATAACCACACTCTATTCACGTGCTCCATACCATTCCTGATTTTCTATCATATCCACCCTCAGTCATCTGTTCACCAAGCTGAAGAGCCTCTCATACAGCAGCTGTTCCATACTCTTGATCATTTTTGTTGCCCTTCTTTGTAACCATAAATAGTTCCACTGTGTCTTCTTTGAGATGGGGTGACCAGAACTGCACACAATACTCCAGGTGCTGTCATACCATAGATCAATATAGAGGCATTACAATATTTTCAGTTTTATTCTCTGTCCCTTTTCAAATGATTCCTAACATTCTGTTTGCTTTTTTGACAGTCACCACACACTGAGCTTAAGATTTCAATGTATTTGTCCACAAGGACTCCAAGATCCTGTTCCTGAATGGTAACGCCTAATTTAGAACCCAGCATTTTATACAAAAAGTTTAGGTTATTTTTCCCTATGTGCATCACTTTGCACTTGTCCATATTAAATTTAATCTGCAATTTGGATTCCCAGTCACCCATTCTCACAAGATCCTCATCCAATTCTTCACAGTCCACTTGGGTTTTAACTACCTTGAATAACTTTGTGTCATCTGCAAATTTGATCACCTCACTCTTCTTTACTCCCTTCTGCAGATCATTAAGAAATATATTAAACAACACTGTTCCTAGTACAGAACCCTGGGGCACTCCAGTAGTTACTTCTCTCCACTGTAGGGATGTGCAAACAGGTTGCGGTTTGGTTCGTGTGTTTGGTTCGGGTATTTGGTTTGTTCGCCGAGTGTCACGGGGAGGGGGGAAGAGGGGAGAGGAGAAGCAGAGGAGTAGAGGGTTAAAGAGACCAGGGCGGTTACCTCTTAAAAGGAGCACGCTATGGGGAGATACAGTGTCCCTCAGGGTGATAGGTGGGCTTTCCCCCCAAATCAGAGGGCAACCCTTTTCATCATTGGGACGTAACAAAGAGGTAACCAATTGCCCCAAAAGAGCAGGAGGTAATACAAAAGGGAAAAACAAGCTCACTGGGATATATCCAGGCCCCAGGGCACCGTGCTGGGAGGGGTGAGGGAGCGAGGGGGACAGGATTAACCCCAGGGGAAAGGAAGGGGAGGGGTAAGGGAAAGGATCCGAGGGGAGATGGGGAGGAGTGCAGGACAGGACTCACACACTAGTTTGGCTTGACAGGAAGGTCTGGAAAGGAGCAAGGACTTGGAAGGGGGGAACAAGGGAACCCACACCCCACACTACAATCTCTACCAGGGCTAGAAAGGGGACAGACAAACACAAGACACTCACTCACTGAATCACACAACACGAGGATGGGAACACCAGGATCAATCTCTCAAGCACACTCACAGGAATCACGTATCAAGGTCAGAACACAAGAAACTCCAAGGAAGAGCAGGGGGCCAACCTCTCACAAATGATTACCGGCGGGGATCCCAAGCCCCGCTGGTAGCTCTTATAGAGAAATCCTAAGTAGCCCCAGGTGTACTCAGGGCGGGGCCCCAACCAGTCACTGAGCCTCCTCCCAATGTCTGTATGTTGGGTCGTTGCTAAGCAACAGCCCTCAGGGCATGAATCTGTGGCCAGCTGTGGTAACCCTGACACCGAGTTTGGATTCGGCCGTTCGGTTCGGTCGTATTCGGTTCGGGCGTTCGGAAAAAGTATTGCGAGAGCGCGTGATCATGCCAGAAACTGGAAATTCAAGTGCGTGCGGAACTGTGTGGCGAGAGAGTGTGTGTTTGGCTGGGTGGCTGTTCGGTTCATGTGTTTTGGTTGTTTGTGTTTCGTTTGGCTGTGTTGTTTGGCTGGTTGGTGAGTGTTGGTGTGGGGTGGATGACTGACTGTGTATTTCGGTTGACTTGGCTGCGTGTTTAAAAAAAAATGAAGAAAGCTGTTGTGCTGATGCCATGGCTGGGGACCAACATGGTATTCTCAGAGGAGGAGGAAGAGGTTGCTGCCCCTGGACCTTTGGTGGTGGTGGCCAGCTCCTCAGATGAGGAGCAAGCATCAGGTACAGGAGGTGCTGCCAGGTTTGTAAACTTTTTTTTTACTTTGAGGGCAAGAAAAGCTCTATCCGTTAGAGCGAGCTCACTAGCATGTGGGTAGGTGCGTGGGTGGTGGGCATCAGTCAGGCACAAACAGTGGGCATCAGTGGGTAGCAGCGGCTGTCTGCCACAGAGAGAGAGGGTACTGTAGTGTAGGGGGATCTTCCATCAGTCAGGCATGAGCACGAGCAGCACCCCCACCCAAACATGTGCCAGGCTACCAAGGGTCTCCACTCTCCAGTTGCCATCCCGTTCCCTATGCACCCCCAAATAAGGGCAGGATTTTCACATGCCAGCCACCAGGGTCTTTCCAGTTGCCATACATAGCACCCCAGGGAGGGAAGGATTTGCACGTGCCAGCCAGGGCCTTTCTAGTTGCAATCCATAGCATCCCCTAGCACCCCAAGGAGGGCAGGATTTACACGTGCCAGCAAGGGTACTTCAAGTTGCCATCGCTACTAGCACCCCAGGGAGGGAAGGATTTGCATGTGCCAGCCAGGGCCTTCTTAGTTGCAATCCCTATAGCACCCCAAGGAGGGCAGGATTTGCCCGTGACAGCCAGGGTCTCTCCATTTGCCATCCCATTCCCTAGCATCCCCTAGCACTCCAAGGAGGGCAGGATTTTCACGTGCCATCCAGGGTCACATCTCCCATTGCCATCCATAGCACCCCAAGGAGGGAGGACTAGAGGCAACATCATAAATGCATGATATTACTTAAGTGTTCTTAATGTGTTCCTATTACAGAGAGGAATCGGATGCCGGCCCCAGCGCTGGTGCCAGGCCAAGGAGGACCCCTAGGCAGAGGTCATCAGTGACACCCCCAGACATTCAGCGGAGAAGGTCGAATGTCTGGAGGTTTTATGAGATGGGTGACAGAATCGCCATATGCAAGGTAAGGCACGGGGACTGGAACAACAGGGAATGAATTGCCCTATGACCTGTTAGGAATGGAAGTCCCCTGTAGAGAGAGATTGGCCACCCAGTCCACCCACTTGTGGAGACAGAATGCAGGCAGGGCTTGACAGACCATTGGTCTGACACAGTATGACACTTCTTATGTTCCTATCTTTTTATGCTCTTTAGATCTGTGGCAAAAGAATCAGGAGGCAGAGAGAGGGGACCACATCGGGACTCATTGCCCATATTGAAAAGCTCCACTGCCTGATGGTGAGGCAGCAGGAGGACTCTGGCATGGCCATGGACCCTTAGCCTCAGTGCCAGAAGAAGGGGGGGGGAAGGCAACCCGGAAGCGCCGGCATGTAAGCCCTTCCCCCTCCTCCAGCCCCAATGTAGAGTCCCCTGGTCTGCTGCGGGCATGACCTTTCGGGCCAATCTTGAGAGACCTGGCTGCCAAATGATGAGGGGCGTATGCTGTATGGAGAACCGCGTGATGGAACAGTTCCAGCCACTCGAGGTGGAGAAAAAGGTGGAGGCGTACGCCCAGTACATCTCCGCCGAGATGAAACACCTGGAACTGTACCAACAGGTGGTCTCCAGGTGGCATCGGGACTTGGAAGGGGCCGTGGAGTTTGCTGTCTCCCATGTGTATGAGATTGAAGAGGACTGGGTGGATGCCCCTCAGCCCTGTGCTGCGCCCCAACACCTTCTGCTTTCCCCCCAAGTTCTGGGGGACAGGCCCAGAGACTAATTGTTTGTTTCCTTTATAAGTTTCTTTTAAATGTTTGGTTTTGGTTTTATAATGTTGTTGTTGTTGTTTAAATAGTTTTAATAAAAGTTGTTATATTTATTGTTATGAGCTTTGTTTGACCGGCCCAACCTTTTATCCCTATGTGCTGAAGTTCTGGAAGGCAGGTGACAGAATCTCATACAGCTTGTTGATCCCTACCAGCAGTATCTAGCTGGCTTCACATGTAGCATAGTTAAAGTATTAACCCAAAGATGTGCCAGGCAGCATCAGGGTCTCAACTTGAAGACAGCCCCCCAGGAAGGGCAGGGCTTGTGTCTGTGTGGTGTGTCAGAGAGAAAGAGAGACAGGCTCCTTGGCAGCAGGTGGTGGGTGCTGGTGGTTAAACAATGGATTTCTGGTTTCAAGGGTACAGAACCCTTTGCACAGACAGCATTTTTTTGTGCCCAGTAGGTGGGGTCCTTTGGCAGCAGCAACTTCCCAGGGTACAGAACCCTTTGCACAGAGAGCATATAGGCCTGGGGGGTGAGGGCCTTTGGCAGCAGCAAACATTGTTTGCCGGGGCAGGCAGGCAGCATGACATGAGCGGCAATCAGGCAGGCTTTGAGCTTGGCAGCCTGGGTGGGAAGACAGACTGCATGGCATGAGTGGGAGCAGCAGCATCCATCGCATTTCCTGGGTACAGATCCCTTGGCTGGTACAGACAACATATAGGTCTGGGGGCCATTGGCACTAGCAGCAGCAGACAGTGGGTTGCCAGGGTACAGAACCCTTGGCACAGACAGCATATAGGCCTGGCCTGGGGGCCATTGGCACCAGAATCACCAGACATTGGTTGACAGGGTACAGAACCCTTGGCACAGATGGCATGCCAGGTTAAGCGCCTCATTGGAGATCTTCCTGCCTGGAGGACCATCATCCCCCTTCCCCCCGAGAATCTCATTAAGGCTCCTCTGGAGACTATGGACCATTGTGGTCACTTGGCTGAGGGTGGCAGTGGAGCTCCGTCACGGCCAGGAACGGTCTCAGGAGAAAGACTGTGTGATCGAGAATCTCCCATTCCTCCCTGTTGTACCCTGGAGGTGCCTCAATGTCTGTCTCCAGTTCCAACTGATGCAGGGCAGCTTTCTGCTCAAGAAGCCGCTTGAGCATCAGGAAGGTGGAATTCCACCTGGTGAAGACATCCTGGATGAGCTTGTGCACCGGGGACCCTTGCTCGGCCTGCTTCTCCACTAGGAGTTTGCTGCCCTACATGCTGCTCTTGAAGAACCCCGCCAGCTTCCTCCCCCGATCGACCAGGGAGCTAAGGGTGCCTGGCCCAATCCCCTTATCCCCCAAGTCCAGAGCATCCTTGACCACAAGATGGAGGGTGTGTGTGGTGCAAGGGATGCTTGTGAAGTCCCCGTCATGGACTGCCTTTATGATATTGGCCGCATTGTCCGTGACCACACACCCCTTGGTGAAGGCCGCGCCTGCTGTGACCCACTCCCTCACCATGGTAGCCAGGGCTGCCATGAGGTTCCTTGAGGTGTGGGAGCTGTCCATGACTTGTTCCTGAAGCAGGGCCCACCTATACCCTCCTTCAGGAGCCCTCCTGCCACTGCCAAGCGCTGCCTCTGGGTCCTGCCACCAGTGTGCAGTCACTGTCAGGTAGGTGTGCTGGGCGTTCCTGGAGGACTACAGGAAGTGGACTGTGCCCCCCCAAGCCCCTGCCAGCTGCTCCCTCACTCACTCCTTCAAAGCCCTGTGCAGCTGTGGCACCACAGTCCGACTCACGGTGGAGCGAGAAGGCAGCTTAAACTGGGGAGCCAGGAATCCAATCAGCCACTGGAAGCCCTTGTCCTCTACAATAGAGAAGGGTTGCCCTTCGAGCACAATCATCTCAGCCAACAGGCGCTTGGCTTTCTCCTGAAAGAAACCACACCGCCCTCCAGCACCCAATGGCCTTGGCAGCTGCCCCCACCCCAGCTCCTCCATGGTGGACTGATGCTGCTGGCGAGACTCCTGCTTCTGTTCTGCCCCCGTACTGCTCCTGCTGCTAGAGGCAGCAGCAGTTGGTGCGGGACGCTTGCCTGCTGAAGGAGCCGGGCGACTGGCCGCTGCTCCAGTCGGGAACCTGCTGGCATCCACTTCCCCTGCCTTCCTGCTGAGCAGCAGAGCACTGTGGCTCTCCATTGCAGTTGTCCCAATGTTGGTGAGCTTCACCACCTTCTTGCAAAAAGTGCACTGCACCACTCTGGGATCATCTGCCCGCAGCAGCTTAAAATGTTCCCAGACTGAGGATTCCCCCCCCCTCCTGCCTTCTGGCCCGCCCCATGTGACGCACTGCTGCCAGCGCTGCTGGGAGGGGGAGAACTTGGTGGCTCTGGCGACACAGCTCTGGAAGGAGGCTCAGCCATCGCCTCAGCTGCAGACATCTCCTCTGCGGCATTAGTGTCTGCCTCTTCCTCAATGTCCCCGATCACGGTGATGTCCCATGAAGGGGAGCACTGGGACCCTGAGGCTAGGCTGCCTGTGCCTGCCATGCTGCTGGCACTCTCCCTGTGCCCCCCTCTGTAGCTGCTAGTGCTGCTGCTACTCCTCTCTCAACTGACATTGCCCGGGGGTCGGGCCCTGCCTCTAGCAGCCGAGGTGGGATCCACCAGCTCTGGACGGCTGAGGATCGCCTCAACAGTGGGGGACATTGGTGGCCATGGAGGAATATTGGAAGCAGCCCCAGCACCTGCTCCAGCACCACCAGCAGCAGAGACAGACGCAGCCTCAAGTCCTGCAGGCCTTCCAGTGCCCTGCGTGGCAGTGGAGGAGGGCACTGCCAGGAGGTGACACTGAGCCGCTGAAGCCTGTTGCCCTCAAACAGGCCGGCTGAGTTTGTGTGTGTGTGTGATGTGCTCTGCCTCTGGCTACTGCTGCTGCCTGCTGCCACTCCCCTTGCACGGGCCCTCCCGCCTCTGGCATGTGCCCCATTGCCTCCCATACGGGCAGCAGACCGGCCTCTCCTTCCCTTCTCCATTTCTCCCTCCGAAATTATGGTTTTATGTTTTTTTTAATTTATTCAAATTTTTATCTAATATTATATCTATCTATCTACACTAAATCTAACTGCTATTAACTATTATAAATGCTATGAACTAAATGGATTATCTATTAAGTACACAGGCCTACTCCTACAAACAGTAAAACGAAATCACTAACGCTATCTCTATCACTAAGCTAACTCCTACACCTCTCTCTCTGTATGTATGTATGTATGTATGATGGGGGGAATCACAAACAACACAAGGAGGAATACAAAACTGAAATGAAACCTAAATCAATCTAATAATCCTACTCTAAAAAAAACAGGGGAAGGGAAGGGAAGGGAATCTGGGATGGAATATATGGGAGAGGGAAAGGATTTAATGGAGGAGGGAGGGAGGGAGGAAGATTGAACACAGGGAGGGGTACAAACAAAAAATAACACCTAAATCTATCTAAACTAAGCTAATAAATGAATGGGTAGATGGGTTGGATGGGTGAAATGGGGAGCTGGGAACTGCTGGAAGAGAGGGAGCCTTCTGAAATGCCTGCTGTTCATGAACAGTGACTAGCTCAGAAGGTGCTGGGAAGGGGGGAGGCAGACAGTTTTGTTTCTTGCTGCGCCTGCCTCACGACAAGCCCCATTGGCTCTGTGCAGCCCAGCCCGTGGCCAACCGCAGACTGTGAAGCTAGTGGTCTGAGGTGAAAAGGGATGGTGATTGGGCAGGCTGGCTGCTACTCCAAGCCTCTCCACCCCTGGTGCCTAGAAGTCTGCTCCTCAGCTGACTACCCCTCCCTGTCACGTTTGACCTTCCAGTGACACTTTTTTTGCCACCCGAACTCACCTGAATGCGATCCGGACTGACCGAACTGTTCGGTCATTTCGACGTTCGGAATTTAGTTTGGTTCGGTAAGTTCGGGTTTGGGTTTGGTTTCGGTCATCCAAACAGGCCGAGTTCAGGCCAAACTCCGAACTTCCGAACCGTGTTTGCCCATCCCTACGACGTGGCAGAACCTGGGGCCCACCTGGGGATCATCTCGCAACCGTTATTGGGGTTCCCTGGCTTGTAGAAAGGGATGTGAGATGTTCTTTTTATATCTTTATGCTTTGTATTTAATAAAATAGCTTTCTTGGCACCATTATGTTTGAGTTGTCACTGAACTGATCCAAAAGAACAAACAGTTTAAAGCCAGGAGCACCCCCCCCCCCTCAGTTTTTTGGTGTCTGGCTGCACACACCAAACATTTCATTAGGGGGGGGGGGGTCTGAGAGAAGTGTGATCACCCTGGCTGCCAAACACCTGATGGGGGGGCGGGGTTGGAAGAGTTTCATACCCCCCTGATCAGCTGTTTGGTGAGCTGAAGGAGCACGCTCCTCCAGCAGCTGCCTACCCACATCCCATAGCAACCACCTACCCACTCCAGAGTATATACAGGCCCACATCTGGCAGTGAGGGAACAAATGTGCCGATGAATCCCGGGCCAAATCGGGAAAACATTTGTTTTTACACAATATTAACAGTAGGGCAGCCAAATGATTCATTTTTTAGTTGATTGGTTACCTTGCTTTCAGTCAAATGACCAACTAATTAACTGATTAAAAACTAGGCTACTACAGAACCTCAAGTCAGATTCCAACACCTCAAGTCATTGACCACAATCCCAAGCAGAATCTTTGTGGGATCCATGCAGCACAATGCAATCCCTTTGGAGATGTGTTGGGTTTGCACTCACGTGTGCACATGTGGAGCATGGATCGGCCCCACTGATTTTGGGCGGGGGGGGGGCTAGCTAAATAATTGATTTATTTTTAGATTTTTTTAATGTTTAAAATGCATAACATTTTAAAGTATATTAGGTATTGTAAGAGTTTAAATTATTTAAAAAATTGAAATATTGGCCCTTTTTACTTTTAAGTCTCTATTTTAATCTGGGATCGATGTATGAGTGGAATGATCTGACTGGTTGCCTGATGAATGCTTTCAGCCTTTATTCAAACTCCTCGAGAACAATGGAAGTTCAGTGGTTCCTTGCATTCACTCCCTTATTTGCCTTGCCCCCCTCTGTAGCTGCTAGTGCTGCTGATGCTGCTGCTATTCCTCTCCCTACTGACATTGGCCAGGGATCGGGCCCTGCCTCTAGCAGCCGGGGTGGGATCCACCAGCTCTGGAATGCTGGGGATCACCTCGACAGTGGGGGACATTGGTGGCCCTGTAGGAACATCACAGGAAGCCCCAGCACCTGCTCCAGCACCACAAGCAGCAGAGACAGATGCATCCCCAAGTCCTGCAGGCCTTCCAGTGCCCTGCGTGGCAGTGGAGGAGGGCACTGCCAGGAGGTGACGCTGAGCCGCTGAAGCCTGTTGCCCTATAGCAGGCCTGCTGAGTTTGGGGTGTGGTGATGTGCTCAGGCTACTCTGCTGCCTGCTGCCACTCCTCTGGCACGTCCCCTTCCATCTCTGGCACGTGCCCCATTGCCTCCCCTACGGGCAGCAGACCAGTCTCTCTTTCCCTTCTCCATTTCTCCCTCAATAATAATGTTTTTATATTGTTTTTTTCGCATTTTTAATTTTTTTTAATTTAAATTTTTAATCTAATATTATATATACCTATCTACACTAAATCTAACTACTATAACTATTCTAAATGCTATCAACTTAATGGATTATCTAATAAGTACAAAGGCCTACTCCTACAAACACTAAAAAAATCTTAAACACTATCTCTATCTCAGCTAACTCCTACAACTCTATTATCTCTAATCTATCTATCTATCTATCTATCTATCTATCTATCTATCTATCTATCTATCTATGGGATGAGGGGAGGAACACAAAGAACACAGAGAGGGATACAAAACTGAAATGAAACCTAAATCAATCTAATGCTACTCAAAATGAATTAAAAAACAGGGAAGGGAATCAGGGATTGAATACATAGAGAGAGAGGGAGAGGGAAAGGATTCAATGGAGGGGGGAGGGAGGAAGGAAGGTTGAACACAGGGAACACAGGGAGAGGTAAAAACAAAAAATAACACCTAAATCTATCTAATATAATCTAAATAAATGATAATATGGAGGTAAATGGGTTGGATAGGTGAAATAGGAGGAGGATGACAATGGATTAGGAATAGGAAGGAACAAAAACTTCTGGGAGAGGGAGCCTTCTGAAACGCCTGCTGTCAGGAACAGTGACTAGCTCAGAAGGTGTTGGGAAGGGGGGAGGCTAATGAATTTTGTTTCTTGCTGCGCCCGCTTCACCGCAAGCCCCATTGGCTCCATGCAGCCTAGCCCGTGGCCAATTGCAGACTGTGAAGCTAGTGATCTGAGGCAAAAAGGGATGGTGATTGGACAGGCTGGCTGCTACTCCAAGCCTCTCCACCTCTGGTGCCTGGAAATCCGCTCCTCAGCTGACTCCCCCTCCCTGTCTCGCTTTGCCTTCCTGTGACATGTTTTTCCAACCCAAACTCACCCAAACGCGATCCGAACTGACCGAACTCTTTGGTCGTTTCAACATTCGGAAATGAGTTTGGTTCGGTCAGTTTGGGTTTGGTCGTCCAAACAGGACGAGTTCGGGCCGAACTCCGAATGTCTGAACCACATTCGCCCATCCCTACTCCATTGTGATAACGGACCATGAATTGATTTTCAAATTTCCAAAGCATCCCTTACTGTAAGTCTGCTTTGTTAAAATAGATAGGCATATACCAATTCTGCTCGATTTTGGTATTCATACCAAATATTTGTTCCAACTCTATTTTATCAATCAATCATCAACCATCATCAACCATCATCACCATGAAGCTATCAAATCCAACCCCAAATTTGTCAGATTTGTTATTTGTATGGGCTGGGCTTGTTTTTTACAAATTTCAATATTTGCTTCAGATATCAGTTTCAGGCCAATGTGAAAACTGAAATTCTGTTTATAAATAGAATATTGCTTGAAAAACAAACTAGTTGATCTACTGAAGCTATCATGATGATACTTGATATTTTTGTCACCTATCCTTGTTTTACATCATGGGTCATACTCCATTACTTTTTTACTCCAAGCACAAAGTCAAATTTGATTAGGAAGGAACTATAATCTGATGACACATGATGAAAATACTATTTAGAATGCGTGTTTAATGTGGCCTTTTGTACGGGTGCAGTTTGTTAGGTTAATGAATTTAAAAACTGAGATAATTTTTTTCATGTTCCATGGGTAATTTGGCATGAAAGAAATGTATTAGTGTGCAATGTTGTCTAGAAAGGGGAATTTCAAGCAAAACGAGCAATTAATTAAAGAAGTCGCTATAGCTGTACATGCCCTTTCTTGATCTTTACATGGCTAAATGCTCTTCAGAAACTGTACAAGCAAAACGAAATAATACAAATTGAAATATGCTTCCTGAAGAGGATAAAATTGTACCGATCGGGAGTTTTCCATTTCTCTCCAAATTCTTTCAACCATCCATCTGCTGTATTGCATCACGCCAAGGAACCAGAGCCAAGAAGTAACACAGTGGACTTGTGCAGGGGACGGAGAAGAACAAAATTTTGCAGGCACAAGAGACCGTTAACTTTTTTTTTGTTCTTTACATTGTACTGAGATTGTAAGAGTCCTTTTGACATTTCATGAATAGTTTGGAGTGAAATTTCACAGGCAAATCAATTCTTTCAAAACCCGGTGTGTTTTTAGCATGTCTTGACAACATTTCGAACCAACTCTAAGTAGTACCCACAGGAAGCACCCTTCCGCCATTAAAATCAATGCCAAAACTCCCATTGATTTTAAATGGAAGAGAACGGTCCTGCATTTGTGAGAATGAGGAACATTGCACATTTTTCTGTTTTTAAGGCTGTTCTTAAATGGACATGGTTAGGGGGGGCGAGTCCATGTGCACTGCGTGGAGCACCGATGGTCATCTGGTAAGTTGGGGGGGTTACATGGGCCGCGATAGATGTGCACCCCTATCCATGCACTGCCCCCGCACAGAGCATCCTGGGTTTTTCCCTGATGCTCCATGCATGGGCATGAGTGGGCAGTGTATGGGTGATGGGAGCATGCACCCACCCAAGCCATCTTCAGATGGGCACTCAGGTGGGTAGGGGATGGGTGGACGTGTCCTATTTAGAAACAGTCATAAAGTTAGTTTCTCAGGTAAAGTCCTGCTGGATAGGTATGATGAAGAGATCATTAGTGTTTGCCTCCCACAGTCCTATTCATTTCTTTATCTTCTTTGGAACCACACCAGTGGTGTAGTGACCACTGAGTGACCCTGGCTTCATGCTGAAGGCTGCCAGGCACCAGGGGTCACTGAGCCCAGTTACATTTATTTTTCCTTACGGTGGGTGGGCCACCCACTCCCGCTGCTCTTCAGTTTACCTCGGCAGGGGGGCCACCATCTTAGGAAGCCTTGTCCCTTTCTGTGCAGTCCGGTCCCCCCCACCCCCCTGCAGTGCTGCGGCTTGAGTTTGCACCTCAGCGGCTGCCTAGTATCAGCCACTGATTCAAGCTACAGTACCGCTGGGGGGGGGAACCAGACTTCACAGCAAGGGGCAACGCTTCCTAAGGCAGCCCCCTGCCTGCCCAGGGAGAGTAGAGAGTGGTGGGAGTGGGAGACCCGCCTCAAGCGGCACCACAGTCACAGCCACCGCGCTTCAGCTGCTGCTGTTGCTTCACACCACAGGTATGTGAAGGTGGAAGTGGAAGGTGGGGAGGGCTTGCTGGGTAGACAGGTGTGGCATGGAGCCCATTCCCACCTGAATGGGTCTGGGGCTCTGAGCCCACTGAATCCAGAAACATGGATCTTCTTCCTTCTCTGAAGCCCCCCAGGGAGCCCAGAATCCTGCCCCAGAGCATAGATAGTTTTCCTTTATCTGTTCCATGGGGGGCTGTGTGTGTGTGTGCTGTGCGTGAATGGGTGTGTGGGTGTGCATGTGTATGTGTGTGCAGGCACGTGTGGGACTGCCGCTCTGCGCAGTTTGGGGGGGGGCATCATGAACTAATTATGGAGCTGGGGGCACAATGACTACGGGTTGGGGACAGCTAATTATTGGGGGCACAAATGAACTGGTTATGGG
>QEPC01006549.1:10067789-10087965 GCA_003113815.1 Sphenodon punctatus | reverse complement strand
AAAAATCCAGGCTGGGCAGGGTGGGTGGGGGGTGTCCCCCCTTCCACCCGCGCAGCCTGGGAGGGGGAGGGGGGAGGAATTGTATTCCATTGATTTCAATGGGGACACAGTGCCCGATTGAAATCAATGGAATAAAACCGGTACCGGATACCAGATTTAATCCAAGAATCCGGTTCTTTGAGAACCGGAAAACCGGTAAATCCGGTATCCGGTAATTGCCCCGGGGTCCCACCTCTAGTGAGCACAGACAACCTCCATTTTGAGGAAAGGCAAATGCGCCTTTAAAGTTAATTCACATGCACGCAAGCTGGGCAGCGCCCCTAAGTCTTGTCCTAGGCTGGCCAGGGAAGACAATGGGGATGGGGGGGGGGGACAACTTGACTTCTCGGCCAGGGGCCCCTTCCACACTAGCTATACCCCTGGACCACAATGCAAGATTACTATCGCCCGTGGTATGTTGCTAATTCCATGTATATCCCATCGTTCACTAGTGTATAGAATGCTTGCCTTTTGACGTCAAACTTCTTCTACAGAATCATGACCCTACAGTGACTACTGCGGTCTAGCTCCAAGAGAGTCAGTGTACCTTCGTGTAGAAGGAGTTTGAGGCTGGGTATGAGAGACTGAGGTTCAAATCCTGTATTTGTTTGTTTGTTTGTTTTCCTGCATTTTTATACCGCCCCCTCCTTCACAATAATAATGCACAAAGGTATAAAGGAGCAGTGAAAATCAAAACATAAAGCAACAATACACTACTCCATGTAACAATAAGTTCCAAAAATTTACTGATTAAATGGCTGGAGAAAATATCAGAATGCCATATACAGTGAATGTATATGTAACATGTAATATTGATGACACCTTACACCAAACTCTCTAATGTCCTCCCCCAAGGGCTGCATTTACACATTGAACAGGAGAGGGGATAAGATAGAACTTTGTAAAACTCCATACGTGAGGTCCCAGGGAGAAAATGAATACTCACCCAGCACCACACACTGAGTTCTCCCGGCCAGGAAGGAGCGACATCATTCAAGAACAGTCCCACCCACCCCTGCCTGGTCCCACAAACGAGTCACCAACAACTAATCATCAATGGTATCAAATTCAGCCGAGAGATCTAGTAGAATCAACAGGATCAAATGACACTGATCCAACTCTCGGGAGAGGTCATCAACCAAGGCCACAAGTGGACTCTCCATGCCATAACCAGGGACCCGAGTTGACTGCGTTGCTGCAATTTGCAGTGATTTTTTGCAGAATCAGCCAATCCTCGCAGTGACAGACTGAACTTGCAGTGACACTGCAGTGGGAGCTGTCTGCAGGATCTTTAAATCCTGGATCAGACATAAACTTGTCGCCTGATCCCAAACTAAAACTGCTGCTGCTGCAGCTGCAATCTGTCTGGGAGGTGTGATCATGACCCGAGAGTAAATAGGCCCCTGGGAGATTAATTGTGGGTGGGTGGGATCTGAAGGCCCTATGTTTGGGTAAGGGAGGTCTGGGATTTTAATATGAGATGGGAATTCTGGGCTGCTGAAATTCCAGAGGATTTGAGTTGTGCTTGATTAGCAAAGTTGTGATTCTATGTCAAACCTGTTGCAAATTTGCTTCCCAGCATACATAGTTATGCAAATCAAGTTAATTATGCAAATATTCATGATTGCAGTGAATGTGCAGAATTTGGCTTCACTGGTTGCAGAATTTAAGATTTTTTGGTGCAGTGAACTCGGGTCCCTGGCCATAACTCGGATGAAAGCCAGACTGAGAGGGGTCCAAGAACCTGATCTGAACAAAGAAACATCTAGTCTCCAGGATCTCGCTTGTGGCATACTGAAAGGTTTGATTCTGTCTCCACTGTTATTTAACATCTATATGCAACCCCTGGGTGAGGTCATGAGGCATTTTGGTGTGCATTGCCACCAGTATGCTGATGACACTCAGCTTTACCTCTCTTTTTCAACAAGGTCCTGCAATCTCAGCGCTTTCCCAATGCTTGTTAGTAGGGATGGGCGAACGCGGTTCAGCAGTTCGGAGTTCAGCCTGAACTCGGCCTGTTTGGACGACCGAACTCGAACACGAACGCAAACATACCGAACAAATCGAACACCAAACGGCGAAATGGCTGAACAGTTCGGTCAGTTCGGATCGTGTTCGGGTGAGTTCGGGTGGCAAAAAAAGATTCACTGGAAGGTCAAACATGACAGGGAGGTGTCAGTCACTGAGGAGCAGACTTACAGGCACCAGGGGTGGAGAGGCTTGCAAGAAATGAAACTAATTATCTGCCTACCCCCTTCCCAACACCTTCTGAGCTAGTCACTGTTCCTGAACAGCAGGCGCTGAGTAGGATTTTTAGATTGCTTTAAGTTTCATTTCAGTTTTGTAATGAAATGAAACTTAAACCATAAACTGAAACCTTGTGTTATGCACTGTACAGACTCATTGAGTATGTAATGTATGTATTTCACTACAGACTCCTCTTCTGTTTGTGATTCCCCCCCATCCTATATATATATGCATATATATATCCATATAATATCTATATATATGGATATGGATATGGGATAGATAGATAGATAGATAGATAGATAGATAGATAGATAGATAGTAGAGAGTTGTAGGAGTTAGCTTAGTGATAGAGATAGCGTTAGTGATTTAGTTTTAGTGTTTGTAGGAGTAGGTCTGTGTACTTATTAGATAATCCATTTAGTTCATAGCATTTAGAATAGTTAATAGCAGTTAGATTTAGTGTAGATAGATAGATATAATATTAGATAAAAAAATAAATTAAAAAACCCATATAAAAACAAAAAAACCAAATTAAAAACAAAAGAAAACCATATAAAACCCAATAAGAAACCAAAAACCATATAAAAAACAAAAAAACACCCATAACAACATTTCCTGAATGGCCAAACAGCCGAACCGAACAGCTGAACGGCCATTCACGACCGAATCGAACAGCCAAACCCGAACTCAGCGAACTAGCCGAACTGCTGAACTAAACGGACGAACCGAACGCAGCTAAACTGAACTGCCAAAGCGAACGGCTGAACCGAACGCAGCCGAACCAAACGGCCGAACCCGAACCGCGATCTGTTCTCCCATCCCTACTTGTTAGCAGTGAGTGACTGGATGAGGCTGACCAGACTGAAGCTGAGCCCTGATAAGACGGAGGTGGTGTTGGTGGGTAGGGCACCTGAAGCGATGTCCCCACTTGTGGAGGGGATCCGCTCCCTGCTGGCCCCACAGGTGTGAAGTTTGGGGGTCTTGTTGAATCCTGGCCTCCACCTGGATTGTCAGGTGGAAGTGGTGGCAAAGGGAGCCTTTCGCTAATTACAACTTGTGTGTAGGATCCAGCCATATACCTCAAACTCCGACCTGCCCAACCTCATCTATGCATTCATGACCTCAAGGCTAGATTACTGCAACGTGCTCTACATGGGACTACCCTTGGTGATGACTTGGAAACTGCAGCTGGTGCAGAATGCGGCGGCCCATCTCCTCACGGGGACGGGTCATAGGGAGCACATTACACCAGTGCTCCAGGCTTTGCACTGGCTGCCTATAGCATTCCAGGCCCGATTCCAGGTGCTGGTTTTGACCTTTAAAGCTCTACACAGTCTGGGCCCTTCCTACCTGAGAGACCGCCTCACTCCCCGGGCCGTGGAGCGACCTCTGCGATCTGCCAGGGGAACCTTCTTGGAGAGCCCCTCGGTGAACCGCGGGGCCACGATGGAGAGAGCATTCTCGGTCGCACCGCGGCTATGGAACTCACTCCCAGAGGAAGCTCATCTGGCTCCTAGTCTGTTGGCCTTTTGCTGGGCCTGTAAAACCTGGCTGTTTGTATGGGCCTTTGAGGGTGGGAGGGGAGTAAGGGTGGGGATTTGCCAGTGGTCTTTTACCTCTTTGACTGTTCATTTTTAATATTTTAGTAACCCTTTTGTATATTGTGTATTGTTATAACTTATTTTGAAATGTGTTGTGAGTCGACCTGAGCTGCCGTAAGGCTGGAGGGAGTGGAATATAAATGATTAAATAAATAAATAAATAAATAAAGTGAGGGGTCCAGCCCCTCCCTCCCTAACCCAATCCCATTGCCCCCCTTCCTATAGGGAGAGCAGCACATTTCCTCAACCCTCTCTTCCCCTATCCTACCAAACACTCCTAAACCACACCCTACCTCACCATGCCTAATATCTCACTATTAACCCAATCAAAACACACAGCACAAGGATAAAACCTATACCACCCCCAATATTCTTAAAACATCCCACCACACCTTAAGTATTCAACCCCCAACCACCAGGCACAGTAAGACCCCACACCTCTGGGCCCTACGCCGTAGGTTGTGTGCCAAAGGGCCCTTTGGTGCGCGGCCTACAGCGTGCGCCTGCAGCACTGTCAAGCAGCATACCGCTTAAATTAAAGCCCCTTCAGTCCTGAAAGTCTCTGGAAGGGATTCCCCAGCCTGGCCCATCCCCCTCACAACAGGGGACAGCTGTTACCAATCCAGAGGGAGGGGCACAGATCCCAGTCCTGATACCCAGGCAAGTAGATAGTAGGAGGGTGGTGGGGTGGGCAAGAGGCAAGTCTCTCCAGCTCCTTAACCCATCTCTTGCTCCCCGCACTGTGTCCTGAGACAGCTGAGCAGTGCGCTTCTTAAAGCCCCTTCAGTATTTGAGATTAACTTCATGAATGGCCTTCGGCAAGTAACTTTCAGTTCTCCATCTGTAAAATGGGAACATTTTACCTAGAATCATAGAATTTGATGGGACTTCTAGGGTCATCTAATCCAAAACCCTGCTTTGATGAAGGACATCTACAGGTAAAAAGTGCCCTCCGTAGGGTTGTTTTGAAGGGGAACAGGATAAGGAATGTAAAGCACTTTGATAACTGGAAATGAAATAGAAATGGTAAATAATAATAGTTATTGGGCTTATTTACACAACATGTGGGGCAGGGCGGGGCGGGACTCAGGTTATAGAGTGCATGCATTGCATGTATAAGGTTCAAGTTCAATCCCCAGCATCTCTGATGCAGGATCTCTGGTAGCTGCCTGGGTGAGGTCTCTGCTGGAGATCTTAGAGATCCGGATTTGAAACCGTGCTACCATGTCAGGTTGTGACAATATTGGGCTAAGATGGACCATTGCTCCGACTCAGTTAGGCAGCTTGTTATATACTTATATACCTTGAGCCTCAGGGGAAAGTGCTAGGATTGTGCAGAATGCATATTATTTGATTTCATTCTTGGTTTTGTTTACAAAAACCCCTTCATTCTGGGGGGTTTTGTAAAGGACTCGACTATTTTTATTTTTTTCAGTTTATTTTAAATTAAAAATATTTTTTTTAAAAATAAAATAATTACTGTGCATGCACAAAATAGCCACTTAGGCTGTTCGGCACATGTGCAGGCCTTTTCCAAAATGGCGCTAGCAGTAATGAATGAAATCAAACTAAAGTCATTTGCTTATGTATTTGTTTTCCTTACCTTAGTTACAAATATGAATGGGGCTCCATTCATTTTCATAATGAATTAAAGCAATATGAATTACACACCCTTAGAAAGCACACACTGTACCTCATGTTGTCATCCATTGAGCTTTGTGTGAAGGTTGTTCCCATCCCAAGCAAACCCAAGCAATCCCAAGCAAACCAATTCCAGGGCCCTGGAATTATTTAGCATAGATTTTCTAACTCAGCAGACAATTCACTCAGTTCACTAAATACACGTGAGAAGGCAGCATCAGAGCTGGGGCTACTGTGTGAATGAGCCCTAGTGTGTGGGCCCATGAATAAAGGAGATTCTGGCACAAAGACAGCTCAGCAGCAGCCAAAACTGACATGAACCTGGAGGAGACCTTTCCATGTGAATTCAGAATTCTATGTACGGGGAGCACACCTTCTCTCTCTGCTAGTTCATTGTTATAAGCCAGCAGGCACCATACTAGATATACCAGCTCCAACAGTGTCTCTTTATTCAAAACCTTTGCCTTTTCAAATGACTAAAATGTTACTATTTCAATTACATTCAGTATCTCAGTCCAGCATTAACTCTGAGTTCCCTTGTTGCTGTGAGTTCAGAGCCTCAGGGCCAGAATCCCCAAAATACAGTCAGGTTTGGACAGGCAAAAGAACAAATAATTTTCCTCGTGAGGTACAAATTTCCTTATATGTATAATCCCAGGATGCTGTTCTTTGGAATTGCATCCACTATTTATTTATTTATTTATTATCATTTTTATGCTGCCCCCTCATGCCCACGGCATCTTGGGGAAGCTAACAATATGGTAAAACAGTAAAATACATTAAAAATCAAACATCACTTTAAAAAATAATAATTAAAAACCAACCCAAACCCTACCCTCCAATTCCCCCAAATTCCCCACCCCACCAATGTCCCCCATTTACCCCTCCCTCCCCCCCTACCCTCCAAAGGCCTGGGCAAACAGTCAAGTCTTGCATGCCCGCCGAAAGGCGAGCAGACCCAGGGCCAGGCGGGCTTCCTTCAGAAGGGAGTTCCACAACCGTGGCCGACCACCGAGAATGCCCTCTCTATGGTGGTCCCCGACCTTACATGGGGGACCTCCAGATAGGCGCCCACAGAGGATCGGAGGGTCTGTCCTGAGTCACAGAAGGCGAGGCGGTCCCTGATATAAGAGGGGCCGAGACTGTATAGGGCTTTGTATACCAATGCTAGCACCTTGAGCTTGGCTCGGTACTCTATAGGCAGTCAGTGCAGAGTACAGAGCACAGGTGTTATTTACTCCTGTCGACCCGTCCCCATAAGGAGACGGGCCGCCGCATTTTTCAACAGCTTCAGCCTCCAAACCAATATCAAGAGAAGCACCATGTAGGGTGTTTTCAGATGTGATGGGGCGGCCTTGCCCCGTTCCGAAAACAACCCAGAGATTCCCCACTGGGATCACCCAGGAATGGCAAACAGACGTGCCGGGGATCCCGGCAGCGAATCAGGGAGGGGACGTGGCCGCGCGACGCAATGTGTGGCAGCATGGCCCTGCCCCCTCCACACTCCCTCACTGTCCGCCCTCTGGGGAGATGGGTGGGCAGCGAGGCCAATGCTGCCGCAGCGCCTGGCCGAGTTCACCACGGCCCGGAATCCCGCCATGGATTCTGGGCCGTGATAGTTGACCAGACGTTACTTTTTATTGATGCCCGCCTGGAATCACTTTCACCATGCTTCAGCCGATTTTCCCACCGGGAGCCCGGGAAGCGTGGTTGAAATTGACCCCATGTGGATATTCAGTGTGGCGAACATCTGGTGGCCGCCGAACAGATGTGCAGGGCACAGTGACCACATGTAGGTATTCAGCGTGGTTCACTGTGATCTCGTCACGTCTGAAAACACCCCATGCTGAACAGACGTGCAGGGCACAGTGACCACATGTAGGTATTCAGCGTGGTTCACTGTGATCTCGTCACGTCTGAAAACACCCCTAGAGCGTGTTGCAATAGTCAAGCCTTGAGGTAATCAAGGCATGGATGAGAGAGGCCAGGTTGGGTCTGGAGATATATGGGCGCAGCCTCCGCACCAGATACAGCTGGCAGAAGGCGGCTTTAGCCACCGCCTCCACCTGCCAATCCAAGCGGAGGTCTGCATCCAAAATCACCCCCAGACTCCGAACCTGCTGGGCAACCGGAGGGCAGACCCCCCCAACAGGAGGAGCCGACACCTCCTTCGCCCTCCCCACTAGCATCACCTCCATCTTATCTAGGTTCAGCTTCAGTCTGCTCTGCCTCATCCAATCCGCCACGGCCTCCAAACACGGGGAAAGTATCGAGACGGCAGAACCTGGGTCCGTTGAAAAAGAGAGGTACAGCTGTGTGTCATCAGCATATTGGTGACAACACACCCTGAACCGATCTCCCCCAAGGGCTGCATATACACATTAAATAACAGTGGACACAGAATGTGGTTATTTATTGTGGTTAACTTCAGTTGAGTCATTCCCACTTTACTTGAGAGCTAAATTACCTGTTTACATAATGTTTACATGAATGCTTGCTCCAGGACAGAGCTGGTCAAACCTGAAATACCGTTTTCGTGGGAAATTTCCACAAAAGAGGAACTGCACTCAGAATTTTGATCACCATTTTTTGGCACACTACCATGTATGCACAAAACAGTACCCTCGATACTATGCATGCAAAAAACGGCAGCTACTTTACAACAAAAGGGCAATGCCCATGTTGCAGTATGGCCTCTGCCATTTTATTCTATGGAGACTGCCATTTCGGCAGGCACAGTACCATGGGTGCCATTTTGTGCATGAGCAGTACCACCCTGAAAATAGTGCCTGGAATTCTGACCAAACCGTGAAACAGCGTTTGTGCCACACTTCGCTGGATTGACCAAAGCGACCAGATTCCATCAAAAATGGAATCAACTGAAGATGGACTTTCAGCCCTACTCCAGAGCTAATTACTTTGTTAAAAGACTCCATATTTGTGAAGAAACTTGCTTATAGCCTCTGAGATCAGGCACAGCATTTTGTACGGAAAGTGCCTTAATTTTATTGGATCTGAAACAGGTAATGAGATTGTTTTCATGGATATTATTCACATTTTGGAGGAGCCCTTCAAATACCCAATCAATATCTAAAATTAAGAAATGGAAACTTAAATGTCCAACTTTTGGGGTACTCTGTTTAGGTTGGGTTTTTTTTTTACTTGGTTATATCACATTTTGAGTTGTTTTGCTTTCAGCAATTGTGCAGGCACAGCAATTTAAATATTGCCAAAAAGGAATAAGACGAATAACAAAATGACCAGGCTGAAAAGCCAAAATGGGAAAATCAAAGCAGACACTCGACGGAATATAAACGGATAATGGTTTTGACCCAAATTGCCATTTTTGGTGTGTGTTGTTTAGATTCCAGGAGTTAGCCCATTTTGGGGGTACCTGTTTTAGGTACCCCAAAATTTTAAATTTTATAAATTTTATATATTTTGAGATTAGGTGGCTCAATACACTGTTGCTGGTAGTGTATGAAAAACAGATATACCACTTCAAAATGTGTTTAAAGCAATGCTATTTTGCCACACACCAAATATCAAAGCTCAGAATTAATACCTGAGACATTGTTTCCTCCTATTTGTAGGCCTAAGTATTATCTTTCACTTCATTCCCCCTCTGAAACTATGTATGTCTTTGTTAAATGGGCAGCATACATCAGACAGTTTGCCTGAGGGCAGAAACTGTAGTGACTACATTTACTAGCTAATGAGAACTAGAGGAGAGACTAAAGAAGGAACAATAACAAAAAATAAAATAAGACTCAGCTATTTCCTTCAGGTAAAAAAACCCAGCAACAACGCTGATAATAGTCTTCCAAACAACTGTTTAGGATTTCTACAAGAACGTAGTAAAAACATGAATATATTCAATGCAGTAATAATAGAGATGAAATTAGTACCCACAAAAACGGTATATCAATCGAATTTCCAGTACCTGAATCGACTGAAAAAATTTGTGTACAAATTTAACTCAATTCAAATACCCGATGGCCTGGAATGTCGATTTTTAGTCCTGATTTTTCTGTTTGTTCTCCTGGTTTTTTGGTTTCCCATCCCTGTGTTTACCAATCAGTAACTGGAAAGTCAAACAATCGGTAGCAGAAATTACCACTTTTAGGGTGTCCAGGTACCCAATTGGCGTCTGGGTAGCCCATAAAATACTTGGCATGGTACTAAAATATGCAGGTATTACCCACAGGTACCAAATTAGGTACCTGTTTCAGCTCTAGTTAATAAATAGGAAAAAGGTCTTTGAGGTTTTAGGGTTAAAGTGCTATTGAGCCAGTGTGGTCTATCTTAGCTTTGGAACTGGAGGAAATCTTGACTTTAAATTCAGGTTTCATGGGGTGGTCTTGAGAAAATGACTTCTCACCTGTAATGTGGAGCGCTGTGGACAGGATGATACTTCCCTCCAGGAGGACACCAAGAATGGGTGAAACTATGGTCACTTTCTCATGTTACATGGAAAGGCGGGAAACTTCTGTGTGGGCAATCGTGGCTCTATTCACAGGGGACATAGGGTATTTCCAGACGATCACAGTGAACCACAGTGAATACCCACCTGTGGTCACTGTGCCCTGCACGTCTGTTCGGTGGCCGCCAGATGTTCGCCACACTGAACACCCACATGGGGTCAATTTCAACCACGCTTCCCCGACTCCCGGCGGGAAAATTGGCTGAAGCGTGGTGAAAGTGATTCCAGGCGGGCATCAATAAAAAGTAACGTCTGGTCGACTATCACGGCCCAGAATCCACGGCGGGATTCCGGGCCGTGGTGAACTCGGCCAGACGCTGCGGCAGCATTGGCCTCGCCGCCTGCCCATCTCCCCAGAGGGCGGGCAGCGAGGGAGCGTGGAGGGGGCGAGGCTGTGTGGCTGCACGTTGCGCCGTGCGGCCCCGCCCCCTCCCTGATTCCCCGCCGGGATCCCCAGCACGTCTGTTTGCCGTGCCTGGGTGATCCCGGTGAGGAATCTCTGGGTTGTTTTCGGGATGGGGCGAAGCCGCCCCGTCACGTCTGAAAACACCCATAGTGTCCGTGGGAATGTGCCATTCCACGTTTCTCCTGAGAGAACTATGAGTGATTTCAGACATTATGGGGCCCGTTGGCCCTGTACTGAAATCAACCCATTCGTTCCCCGCCGGGGTCACCCCGTCACGCCGTGATCCCGGGCCATTGTGAGCGGCCAGACGTTACTTTTTTTTGGTCCCTGCCGGGGGTCTGTTTGACCACGCTTCCCAGGACATTCCCCCGGCTAGCCCTGGAAGCGTGGTTCAAATTGACCCCTTGTGCAGATTGACCGTGGCGAACATCTGGCAGCCGCCAAACAGACGTTTGAGGCACAGTGACCACAGGTGGGTATTCACCGTGGTTCACTGTGATCTCGTAATGTCTGAAAATACCCTATGTGAACATAGGCTCCAAACTGCTGAGCGTGGCCCGATCAGATGGTCTGCGGATCCCAGGTGAAGGCGCAGCTGCGCCCACGTGGGACCTGCACAGATCCACATTGCCAGCACATTGTGCCACATGCAACCACAGCTTGCGGATGGGGATCTGTGAGCCGTAGGCTTCCGTCCGTTTTCTGAGCATTATACACCATTTTTTTAATTTAAAAAAATTAGAAAGTAATGGGAAGGGCAGGATAAATAACTAAACTAAACTAAACTAAAAGACAGGGGATACCTGACTTGGCAGCAGCCCCTTTTTAAAGGATCTAAGGTGGTTGGTGACAAACTGAACACTTATCAGAAATGGGATGTGACTGCAAAAAAAAATAAAAAATGCTGATGCAATTTTAGGCTGCATTAACAGAAGCCCTCTCTCAAAGTCAGTGGAATAATTCCACTCTACCCAGCATCGATCAGACCTTGCCTGGAGTATTGTGTGCAGGCTGAGGCACCTCATTTTAAGAAAAACATTGACAAATTGGAGTGGGTTCAGAGAGGAACTACAAAGATGACTAAAAGGCTTTGGAAGGCAAGTCTTACTAGTAAAGGTTGAAGAAACTCTCTTTGAACCTAGCATAATGTGGGTTTGGGTTAGAATCAGGTCCTTGATGATGCATCATGCAACAGGTGCTAGTATTTTCTAGGGAAGCATTTAGAAAACAACGCAATCAATATTCTCTCTCTATTTCCATGCTGTTGCACTCAGTGAATTCCTTTGCATTATTTTACATCCTACAATCTTCGTAATTATACCTTGTTTCGAATCTCACACTGAAGTCGAACAGTTTAAAAACATTTGTTTCAATGTGTTGACACTTGATGTCTTCCTTCCTGCAAAACACTAATGCAATTGTACTGTTACAATGATGTGGAAATGAAATACTGGTGTTCCTCCTTACACCTACTTAGCAAGAGGGAAAAAAACTACTCTTGGCCAGTGGTCAATATCATGACGCCCGCACCAACCAAACTACCCATAAATATTGTATTAAGAATAGGGATGTTTTAACAGTTGTAACAGGTTGCAAAACAATCCATTTTCTGCAGTTCCCCATATGTGTTGGTTTACATGCCGAAATCCAGACACATTGGGTGTTTTCAGACGTGACGAGATCACAGTGAACCACGCTGAATACCTACATGTGGTCACTGTGCCCTGCACGTCTGTTCAGCATGGGGTGTTTTCAGACGTGACGAGATCACAGTGAACCACGCTGAATACCTACATGTGGTCACTGTGCCCTGCACGTCTGTTCGGCGGCCGCCAGATGTTCGCCACGCTGAATACCTACATGTGGTCACTGTGCCCTGCACGTCTGTTCGGCGGCCGCCAGATGTTCGCCACGCTGAATACCCACATGGGGTTAATTTCAACCACGCTTCCCGGGCTCCCGGCGTGAAAATCGGCTGAAGCGTGGTGAAAGTGATTCCAGGCGAGCATAAAAAAAAAGTAATGTCTGGTCGGCTATCACGGCCCGGAATCCCCGGTGGGATTCCGGGCCGTGGTGAACTTGGCCAGATGCTGCGGCGGCATTGGCCTCGCCGCCCTCCTGTCTCCCCAGAGGGCGGGCGGCACGGCAGCATGGAGGGGGCGGGGCCGTGCGGCTGCACGTTGCACCGCGCGGCCCTGCCCCCTCCCTGATTCCCCGCCAGGATCCCCGGCACATCTGTTTGCCGTGCCTGGGTGATCCCGGTGGGGAATCTCTGGGTTGTTTTCGGGATGGGGCGAAGCCGCCTCGTCACGTCTGAAAACACCCAATGAGTACATCTTTGTTTTATTTATTGATAGATTTATTTCTTGAAGTTAAAGATATGTGTGTCTGCTTTCAGTTATTTTTTTTGGTTTTTTTTAAAGAATGCACATACCAAAGTTAAATCATGAGAACATAAGAAGTGCCATACTGGGTCAGACCAAAGGTCCATCAAACCCAGCATCCTGTCTCTGATAGTGGCCAATCTCAGTTGCTTGAAGTACCCAACAGGTCACTATGGGGCAATCCGTTCCCTGCTGTTCACTCCTAGCTCTCACTCCTAGTAGGTCTGGGGAATGTAAGAGCTTACATTCCCCAGACCTACCTGGCCAATAGCTGCTAATGGGCCTATCCTCCAGAAACTTGTCCAGTCTTTTCTTATTAAACCCAGTTATACTACTGGCCTTGACCACGTCCTCTGGCAACAAATTCCACAACATAATTGTACGGGGATTGAAAAAAGAAATAATACTTTTTTATTTGTTTTAAATCTGGTACCTGAATTTATCAACCAGATAAATTCTCTTAAATGCTAATTACAGTGAATACATGCCAGCTTTACTTACACAAATGAAGTCTTGGAGAACTCGGAGCATCACACAATCAATAGAAGCAGATAATGCAAGTGAGCAGTGGTTAAGGAATGGATACCTTACTCTAATTAGCTTATACTGGGAGAGAGGAAAATACTTCTTTCTTCCTTTTTCCCTTTTTATCAGTAGTGCTGAACCAAAAAGAGCTATTCATGATTTGATGGCAAATCCAGTCATGTCAGGAACATTTACGAACATTCAGTAGAATTTTCGAGTCTGGGACACATTTTGCAATTCTGTCGCTTTTGGGATTGCAGGGGGTGACCATCATTTTCAACACTTTCTGCACTTTCCATCACTTCTGTGTCTTGGCATTGTTGCTTTTCCTAATCCTGTCCACATGTCTCTTTCTCTTCCAAGGGGGTGAGAAGGAGGAGGTGGCACCTGCTGTGTTTGGTCAATGTATATTGTCTTGCCTCCTGGTTCAAAATGGCTACCTCTTTTATGACATCAATTGCAAAAGTCCAAAGACTTGAACTAACAACTGTCTCGTTGCTTTCCCAACGTGTGGAGGCCATGGCGGATTGGATGCACCAGAGCAGACTGAAGCTCAATCCTGAAAAGATGGAAGTGATGGTGGTGGGTAGGGTGATGGAGGTGCCAACTCCTCTGGTGGGTGGGTGGGGTCTGCCCTCCCATAGCCCAGCAGGTTCAGAGTCTGGGGGTGGTGCTGGATCCGGGCCTCCGTCTGGATCAGCAGCTGGAGGCGGTGGCTAAAGTCGCCTTTCGCCAGCTGTTTCTGGTGCGGAGGCTGCACCCATACATCTCCGGGCCTGACCTGGCCACTCTTATTCACGCCTTCATCACCTTGAGGCTAGACTACTGCAACGCGCTCTACGTGGGGCTTCCCTTGGTTCTGATTCGGAGGCTGAAGCTGGTGCAGAATGCAGTGGCCCATCGCCTTACAGGGACGAGGTGACAGGAGCACATTACACCTGTGCTCCACACTCTTCACTGGCTCGCCTTACGCGCCCCAGGGTGGCCCCTACGGTCTGCTGGGGGCACCTTCCTGGAGGTCCCCCATGTTAAACGGGGGGCCATGATGGAGAGGGCATTCTCGGTGGCCAGGCCGCAGCTTTGGAACTCCCTCCCGGAGGAAGCTCGCCTGGCCCCGGGTCTGATGGCCTTTCGTCAAACCTGTAATACCTGGCTGTTCGCCCAGGCCTTCGCAGGGGAGTGTGGGAGGGGAGGGTAGGGAGGGGGAATGTTTGGGGGGGTAGTTTTTAGATTATTTATACTGTTGTTTTATGTGTTTTATTGTGGTTTTAGTGTTGTGAGCCGCCCCGAGATGCCATGGGCATGAGGGGGCGACTAATAAATGTGAAGAATAAATAAATAAATAAATAAATAAATTAAAATGGCTAGCTGCCGGCAGAAGGGAGTGCTACCTATACAACATCCATGGGGGAGGAATGTAGCCCCAAAGATTTATATCTACTCATTCCTTAGTAAAGTGACCCCTTCATTTCTTGAGAAAACCATAGGAGTCTCATTGGTGGGATTTAAGGCTGGTGCCCCCTCCCCCCCACCTTCCGTTAAAAGTGCCACACATCAAGTCACTCTTCACCTTCCAGAAGCAGTTTATGACCTTTTTGTTTGACCAGACATTTGACAGGTGGGAATAGGATTGGGTGGGGTTCAGGGTGAAAGGATTGGAATTAGGGTGGATTTTTAAGGAGATTTCTAATGCTTTTATGTATCTTATATGTTTTAAGTCACCCTGAGCCTTACAGGAAGGGTGGGGGTGCACATTTAAATAAATAAGTAAATAAATAAATGCAGGGATAGAGTCTGAAGGTTCCAGATACAGTTTGGCTAAATTTCCTGCAGATAACACTAATTCACACTCCTGAGCAACCCCAGCTGGTAGGCATGGGCGAACAGAACGCGGTTCGGATGTTCGGTCATTCGGTCGTTCGGTTCAAAACCCGAGTTCGGGTTCGATAGTTCAGTTCAGCCGAGTTTGGTTTCGCCAAACTTGACCGAACATTCAAAAATAGCGAAACCGAAACCGATCCAAAACCGAAACCTAATTTTCGGCCCTGGAAAGACGTTTTTCCTGCCTCCAAACTCATCTGAACTCATCCGAACACGACCGAACTGTTCGGTCGTTCAAGAGTTCAGTTCGGACGTTTGGTTCGGACATCCGAACTGACCGAGTTCAGTCCAAACTCCGAACATCCGAACTGCATTCGCCCATCCCTACCAGCTGGTCTGGTGAAGAGAAGATTAAGAGAAGACATGGTATCAGTCTTCAAATATGTAAAGGACTGCTACCAAGAAGACGGCAAGGGGAACTCTTCTGTGTCGCTACAGAGGACAGGTCTAGAAATAATCGGCTCCAACTACAGGAACATAGATATTGGTTGTTAACAAGCGTATTGGTGGCCTGCTCAGGTGCACTGTAGCCCACAGGTCACTGCCATGTTTTTTGGAGCCAGACCAGATGTTTCCCCAGATTCCAGAGACTTCTGGGATCACAGCCCGGGCTAGCCACCAACATGCCTAAGAAATGGCCAAAAGCAGGCCACCATGTGGTAGCCCTCTGATCACATGTGATAGTCCGCTATCCCCAGCCTGTAGTGGGCACCATGACGATCATCATGTCGGTTGTCATTGGCCGTCATGGCTTCAGCCTAGTAACCAAATAAACTCAACCAAATTATCCAAAACAGATACCTGAGGGGAGTGGGATGAATATCCACTCCATCAGATTCAGTCTGAAGCGGCCAAGTCAATGGATAATATATTTGCATTGAATATTAATTTCTCCCCTAACTGAAACTCAGATTTCTCACTGCATTTGGGAAGTTTGTGTGAGAAGATTCCTAGCCGACACAGTTAATTTACCTCTCTAGAGCGGCAGATAAGGGTAAGATCATTAAGCTGGACAGATTCAGACTGATTTACATGTAGTCTCACACATGGTAGGTAACATTTCCTAGTAAACGTACACCAGGTAATGAATAAAAAGAAAGGAATAACTTGAAACTAGCATTGTGTATTGACTAGGCTTTTGCATATAGTGTTGTAGAGTTTATGACATTGCTCTCAGAGGGCTAATTATATAGCATGATGAATGCACCCAGGAACTGGCTCATTAATGGTCTCCCTCCTTCTTTGGCTGTGTGTTTTAAAGTGCTACTTCAATCACAATGTGATCACAAAGCCTTAGACAACAGAACGCCGGCCAGATGCTGTTAAGAAACCCACAACATCTTCATTAAGTAGCCCCAGGAGATGCTGCATTTCTCCAATGACTTGGCAGGCAGATTAATGTATTGATCATTGCAAAAAGACTCCTTCAAAGAGCTTGCGTAATGCCATTGCATATTGCCCAAGAGTTGCTCTTCCTCCATTGTGTGGCTGATAATGCTATCGTGTTTAATGGAATGGAGCTCCAAAGGAAAGATGACACACAGAGAAGAAGTTGAAAACAATTCGTTCTTGCCTTGTATTGTCTATTAGGAAGCCTGTACCCTAAAAACAAACCCCTTTACCTAGATGCTAACTTTATGCTTTCCTGAATTAGGCTCTGCCTAGATCCATTAAGTCTAATTGCCCCTTCCAAGATAAGGACATTCCCTAAATTGATATTAACCACCTACCCTCACACCTACAGGGAGTTGTCCAGAGAAGGGTGATCTTTCATGTGTTGTGTGTAAACTGGAAATATTTATAATTTTAATAGGCAAAACTCAAATCTGAATACTATGTTTGTTTATTCCTGGAGTAAGGTAAACAGAGTGAACGAGACCAACTTGAACTTTATAAAGATTAGAAGCTTGTGTTCCAGTCTCCAGTCCAATCTGGTCTGAAACCTGAATCAAGCTCTGTACAGTGGTCTGGTCTGTATACGGACCAGTCTCTTGGACTATTATTTTCAGTATCCTAAGAACGACTTGACAATACAATGCATGGCCTGTCTCCTTGTGATTGGAAGTAGATCTGAAACAAATAGTAAATTTGTTGTTTGAGGTTAATATCTGCCATTCTGAATAGTTTGGCAGATATCCGGCCATTAACCAATGACCTCTAACCAGTGATCCCAGCAGGGATTCCGGGCCGTGATCCCCATCCAGACGCGACGGGCCCCTTCATCCCCGCCGGGAATCACCTTCACCACGCGATCGGCGCCGGCGCCACGGATTCATCCGATTGCGTGGTGAATGTGATTCCCGGTGGGGATTGAATGTGGTAAACATCTGGGGGGGAACTTTCGGTTCCCCAACAGATGTTACGGGACCATTCCCCACCACAGGGAATTGACTGTGGTTGAGCGTGATCTCGTAACATCTGAAAATACCCTCAGTAAACAACAATAAAGTAAATGACACACTAAAGTATTACATTATAATGCAGTAAGTGGTAAAATTGTTAACTGATTAGCTGCTGAACAATAAGCAAATATAGTGAGTTAACATTTTTTCTATTAAAAATAAAATTTCAAAAAAATCACTTTGCATGGCGAGAATGGCTGTTGGACCATTCTGGGCATGCGTGCCCTTTTCCAAAATGGCGCTGGCAGCATTGGCGCCATTTTAGAAATAGGATGCACATGTGCAGAACAGGCCCAGTAGCCATTTTGCACATGGGTAGTGATTTAAATTTTAATTTTTTTTTAAATAAATGAAAAAAACAAACAAACAGCAAGGCTGTTTACAAAACCACCCCAAAACAAAGTTTTTGTAAATAAAAATGAAAACAAACGGGATGCCTTCTGCACACCCATCACAAATACCTCTTGGTAACATGATCCATCTTGGGCTGGATGAAATACTGCCTATCTGGCTGATTACTGAAACGTGACAGATAACCATTTCAAGTCTAGGGGGAACCACAACTGAGGACTACTCTCTGAAACCCTACAGACATCACCTTCATGTCCTTCCTTAACATCAGTTCCTTCTGCCAACCCTGCCCTACATTGATTTCATTGCCAATGGTTCCTCCACACACTGGATAAGCCACAAGCTCTTTGGGACTAAGAACATGCTGTCCTCTTTATTCCTCAAGGAGTGATATACAATTCCATCACTTTGTGTCGAATCATAGAAAAAACAACACAGGATTTCCAATAAAACTGTACAAGGACATCCCTGCCCCCCCCCTCCCGAACTACATCCATCCAACAAGTAGTTCTGTGAAGCAATTGCCTGCACAAATGAGGTGAGCTTTCCTAATGGGGGGGGGGAAACAAGGCTCAATGGGAACCAGTAGGATTTTCAGGCTACGAAAGGGATCATATCTGCCCTCCATGGGTACCTATTGTTAGAAACCTTTGTGATCTTATTTGTATTTGGACCACCTGCCCTTCTCCCAAACTTGTTTGAAATTGGTCTGTGGGATCAAAGGTTATTAAGGGGATACACACACACACACATTGATTGCATAAGCCAGTGGTTCCAAAACATTTTGCACGTGCGGCCCTATTTTGAAGCTTAAATATCATGCCGCAACCCCACACAGCCACCAAGTCATGCACACTCTATAACATTTTGGTAGGGATACTGACCCCATCTTGCAAATGATGTGACCCCACCCAGGATACCACAGTTTGAGATTCTGTGGCATAAGTCTTCCATAGGAAGCCAGGCTAACAAGGGGAATGAATACAGAGAGAGTAACTGCTTTCAAAGCATGGAAAGATGGTGTGACTTATTGGACCAGGGGCCCGTGTTGTTTTCATTTTCATTTTTTATTTTCATTATTTACATATGTCATTTTTGTTTTCAAAACAAATTGTCATTTTTGTTTTTGCTTTTGTTTTCATTTTCCATCAGTTTCTATGGAAAACACATTGTTGGTTGTAACCTTTTTGTTTTTAACTATATTTGGCTAAACCCTGGAGTTATTATACCTCCAATGGATGGGGTTATTTCTTCCAAATTCCAAAAAGATTGGATAAAGGACTCCAATAGTAGAAACAGTTGAATTATTTTATTTTGCAAAACTCTTCATATACATTCTTATCTGTAACTTCTTTGCCTCACATTTAATGTAGATTAAACTTCACACATTTATATCCCTTCCCATATTTGCTATCTCTGTCAACTTTCAGAAGTATTGATTAAAGAGTCCTGGTGGTATAAGCAATTAACTTATAAATGTATGTCTGACTGTAACATATTTGTAGTCCAACCAGTGTACATGAAATTTGTCAGGGCTGTATATCGTGCCTTCTCAATTACCTATGCCAAATATCAGAAAGATGTGATAAAGGTTCCCAATTTTATATGCCTGCACAGCATATGCAGAGAAGGAGCCTATGCCAGGGATTCTCTTACGTGTCACTGTGGTATACGATTGGTTTGTAATGCCAATTGGGCGGCAGAAAGGTCAACCAAATAGCCTCATTCTGTGCTGTGACCATCCCAAAAACCTTCCCCCACTTGTTACTGGGAAGTCAGAAGCATCTGTTTAGGAAAGAGTCAATAAAGATTCTCTTATGTCCTCTGCCACAGTGCTGCAGGATGTGATTGTGATAATTGGCCAGTCTGAATGTGTAAACTATGGGTGTTTTCAGATGTGATGGGGTGGCTTTGCCCCATCCCGAAAACAACCCAGAGATTCCCCGCCGGGATCACCCAGGCACAGCAAACAGACATGCCGGGGATCCTGGTGGGGAATCAAGGAGGGGGCGGGCCCCACGGCGCAACGTGCAGCCTCATGGCCCCGCCCCTCCATGCTCCCTCACCGCCTGCCCTCTGGGGAAATGGGCGGGTGGCGAGGCCAATGCCGTCACAGCATCGGGCCAGTTTGACCACGGCCCAGAATCCCGCCGGGGATTCCGGGCCGTGATCGCCGGCCAGACGTTACTCTTTTTTTGTTCTGGCCGGGAATC
>QEPC01006549.1:10020397-10067719 GCA_003113815.1 Sphenodon punctatus | reverse complement strand
GTGGTTGAAATTGACCCCATGTGGGTATTCAGCGTGGCGAACATCTGGCGGCCGCCGAACAGATGTGCAGGGCACAGTGACCACATGTAGGTATTCAGCGTGGTTCACTGTGATCTCGTCATGTCTGAAAACACCCTATGTCTCCTAATTTCTGGGATGCTGTTTCCAAAGTACCGGTTATGTCCCTTCTCTGCCTGCCTGAGTGTCGCCCCCTATGCCCGCCTCAAAGCCACTACCGATTGGTCCTGTAAAGCTAGAAGCATGAAGCAATTGGCCAGTGAACGTGTCTGTCAGTCTTTTGGGTTGCTACACATCCTCCATCCTACAGCCTCTCTCCCCCTGCCATGCCAGGTGCCTGCCTCTGATTGGCACTGCATGTGCTGCTATTTATCTGAATAATGGTCTTCAAGAGGACAATTTCAATTGCTTGTACAATTGGGTCCCTTTATCAAATTCTCCTATAGTTTGGCAGGAATGACAGGATAGATAGGTGATGCATTCCTGCCAAATATCTTGTAAACAGGGTGGAATATAAAAATGTTACAGCTGTAAATGTATTTCCAAGTTAATGTCTTATACCATCAGAACCCTTCATCCAATCTTTCTAAAAATTGGCAGATATGTTGAGAATGGAGAGGGACATAAAATTCACAGGTTTCATGCAAATTGAATAGAAGATAGAGAAGGTATAGCAGTGAATGTGCATGGAGCTTTTCTTAAAATCACAATATTCAATTCCTTCTACAATTGGTTCCCTTTAACTAATCATTTTGAAAATTGGTACACATAGTGCCCTCCATTGTGGGTACAATATTCCCAAGTTTCATCAGAATTAAATAAGAAACAAAAAAGGTATAGCCAGAAATACATCCCCCTCCCCTTGTTTCAAAAACAAAACGTCGTTTTCTTTCTATTTTCATTTGTCGTTTTCAATATTGCAATACCGATAATGAAAACATCAATTTTTATTATCATTATTGTAATAACAAAAACAATATGCACACCTTTAAGACCTATGTTCTTTACAGGAACTGCATCCAAGAACTGACTGTATGCAAACCAGCAGGCTGCAGTTGGGTGTAGTGGTGGGGGCAGTAGCTGGCCAAATACACTTCTGATTCATTCCAGTGGTCTGTGCATGCTCCTCCAAGGAGGCTGGCCTAGATTTTGAAGTAGACCTCCAGGCCCCCTCACCATCTCCTGCCCCACTCCTTCTGCCCCCACCCCCAAAGATTGCCCATCACTGTCTCTTCAATGCTGCTATCATCCACCAGCCACTATCCCTGCCACCAGGCCCCTCCTTCACTCCCACCACCTTCCCTGGCACCCAGGTAAACGAGAGAAATGGGGGAGAGGATTTGTTACCCAGTGGGGGACTCTCGTAGTTATGGAAGAAGAGCCCAACAAATTCACAAAGGGTTTCCTGCATGCCACTCCCCATTTCAGTCCTAGTAACTGCAGTTAGTGTAAGTAAGGCCTGAAACAAGAATTCTCACAAATGGGAATTCCCATCACATTCTTGGTTTCCAATACCATCTCAGGCAAATCGAGAAATTATTGGTACCCGACAAAGTCTCAGGTAAGAAGTCGTTTCCCAATTTACTTATACTGTTTGAATTCTGCTTGCCATTTATTGCTTTTCTGTTAGTTTCAAATCCCGAGACGTAATGTAAACAAAATACCATATATCTTCTATCTTCTTTGCACTCCGTTCTTCCTTGTACTTTTCACTTTCACCTTTTCACTCGGTGGGGCCAATCCCATGGCCCACAGATCCTGTGCGCACCACTATTGCAGGCACACTGTTTGCCACATGGAAACCGAGCACATGCAGGCACGCGCGGGTGTACATGCCATATTTTCAGCACCATCTCCCATCACTGAAATCACAGCAGAAATGAGATAATTACTTGAAAAAATGCACGCACATGAGCAGAACTTCACGTAATCCCCTTGATTTTGGCTGATAGAGGTTATCTGCCTCCATCCTGTCTCATGTGCAAGCAGCCTAAGACCACATTCACACCTGTGTCGGCAAACTGGCTCCGTGCAGATTTTAGCTCTGGGAGAAAATGTGAGAGCCAAAATCTGCGTGGTCAGCCGGTGTGAAAGCCCCCCATCCCCCACAACGCGGCTTTGCCAGAGATCACCCAGAAGTGTACAGAGCTGGATTTCCCTGCTCTGTACTCTTCTGGGCGATCTCTGGTAAAGCTGTGCAGTGGGGCTTTCACACCAGCCAAACTCCACGCGTGGGGCTGGGGGTCTTTCACACTGACTGAGCTCCATGCAGATTTTGGCTCCCGCAAGCCAAAATCTGGGTGCTGCCGCAGATGTGAATATGGTCCAAGTCTCCTTTATTGAAAAAAAAAGGGGGTGGGGGAGGAGGCACTGTTTTTATACTATGTTTGGGCAGGCAGGGGAGGTTAACGGGTGGGTTGCTCACAATGTTTGGCTCAGAAATGTAATAGACAACTAACAGACAGAAATCCAGAAATAAAACAGGATCACCAGTAATGCAGTCAAAGCTAGGCATGGACGGTGGAGGGCCGTACGTGGATGCCTCTAATTTAAACACTCTGAGAGAGCTCTCAACAAAAAGTTTGGAAAGAAGATAATTTGACGTCATTCAGTATATTATTCAAAATGCATGGGCTCGCCAAAGGGGAAATATTTACATCCCAAATCATATTAATTCTAAGGAGAATGTATTTTTAGGAGGTGGCCATAACTGGAAAAAACTAAACCGTGTGCAAGTATTGCTTGTCGATAGTTGCAGTGCCAGCAATTGTCCAAGTCAGTTAAATTATGTTTCCTCAATGCAACAGGGGACCAATGGAGGCAAAAGAAAGTCTCATTAATCAGTCATCATCCTCATCTATTGAGGGTGTGGAGTAATGGCGAAGTATGCAATACTTGGACAGGGAGACTGGGGGAGATTGGGTCTCGCCTTACCCAGAAACTCACTGGGTGACCTTGGGCCAGTCACATTATTCTCCCATACTAACCTACCTCACAGGTTTGTTGGGATGATTAAAAGTTGTGTTCAGCTGTTGTATGTAAAGCATTCTGAGTGCCATGGCAAGGGAGTTCTTTATTAATAATAATAATAATAATAATAATAATAATAATAATAATAATAATTATAGCTCTATTAGTAATGCAGTAAAAAGTAAATGAATAACAGTACATGGTAATGGTAAATGGAAAGTCAACAAATCACTGTATCTTGCAGTATTTCAAGAATTGACAAATTGTATCAAGTAAATGGTTGGGAAATCAATTCCATTTCCTGAGATGGCAAATTTACTCGCAAATAGCAATTTAGCCTCTCGTTCCATTCCTGTAGAATGATCCGACATAAGGAAAGGGTTAAAGTCACAATGTAAGATGCCTTTGCAGTGGCCCAGGCACTCTAATTACTCTAATTATTTCCTGCTTTCAGATCATAGGTTACGTATTAATAGCTGAGCATAGTAGGGGAGTGTGTGTTCTCTCTCTCTCTCTCTCTCTTTTTACAGCAATATAGATATCAATTAAAGAACAAATTAGTTATACCTTTTGACTTGTGTGCAAAGGAGAGAATTGCTACTGTATTAAAGAGTTCTTAACTACTGAGTAGTCTTGGTAATTAGGGAGCTGTCAAAGCTTGTTATGTTATCTTGTGGCAGTGAGCGTGCAAGGGTCCTCCTCACCACTCATGATCTGAGTGGGCCGCTGTTAGTATGCAGTAGCCGTCTGCAGAAGTTCAAAGGGTAGAATTTAATTATGACACAAAGTTCTTAATTTTCAATTATTATGGCACTAGGGAACTGCCCTTGAGAAAGGGCAGATAAGAGACATTTTGCCACTCATACATGTATGAATAAATAGCAAGCAAGGAAGTATTTGTAGGTTTTCTTCTTATATTTATTAGCAGAGATGCAAGTCAAATTAAAATTGGCTATTTGTTTTTAAACAGCACTGCCTTTCTATCTGCCTCCCCTTCCTGTTTTGCTTCCTTCAGAGCAAATGCAATGATTCTGAATGTTCTGTGACCCTAGAGCAACCTTTTCCTTCCCTTGAAGCAGCTGGAACAATTAAAACTGTTTATTTATATTTATTTAATTATTTCAATTATTTATACACTACCCCTCTCACCAATGGTGACTCAGGGTGGCTTCCAATATAAAATGTCAATAAAATAACAAATATAAAAACAACATACATAAAACGTATAAAACAGGTCTGTGCAAAAATACAAAAAAAACCCTCCCCCAACCTGACTAACCCATCCCCTCCTCCCCCCCTTCCCCCACCAAATGCATGACAGAAGAGCCAGGTCTTAGAGTTTCATCAGAAGGCGAGGAGATCTGGGCTGAGGTAAATCTCTGCTAGGAGGGAATTCCAAAGCAACGGCGCAGCCACCGAGAACATCTTCTGGTACGTACAAACCCATCAATAATATGGGATTTCCAGGAGAGAGGTCCTAGATGACCACAGGGGCCACCCTGTGGCCCAGGGGATGAGGTCATCTTCCAGGTAAGCAAGGCCCAGACCGTGAAGAGCCTTCAAGGTCAACACCAGCACCTTGAATTGGGACCAGAAGATAATAGGCAGCCAGTGCAGCACTCAGAGTACTGGTTGAATGAGCTCCCTGCGGCCTGTCCCAGACAAGAGACGGGCTGCCACATTCTGCACCAATTACAGCTTCCAAACCATCACCAAGGGCAGCCCCTCATAGAATGTGTTACAGTAGTCTAGCCTTGAGGTGAGAAATGCATGGATAACTTTGGCAAAATCGGAGTCCAAGACATATGGGCTGAGCCTCTTCACCAGATGTAGTTGGTGAAAGGCGTTCCTGGCCACAGCCAACACCTGAGAATCCAGGCATAGCTGTGAATCCAGGAGCACTGCCAGGTTCTGCACAGATGGTACCAATGTAGGATGAATACCCCCGAATAGGGGCAACCTCCTCCCCCAGATCACCACTGCCCACCACGAGCACCACCTCTGTCTTATCGGGATTGAGCTCTAATCGGCTTGAACTCATCCAGTTTCCCCACAGCCGCCAGACATCGGGACAGAAATGAGATTGCGGGACCATGGTTGGATGAAAATGACAAATACAGCTAGCTGGGTGTCATCAGCATACTGGTGACAACGAACCCCCCCCAGCTGCATACAACCTCCCCTAGAGTCTTCATATTCACAAACAACGGAGGGGACAATAAACAGTCCCTAACACCACATGCTGAAATCTTCCGGCAAGATAAGAATGGAACAACTGCAGGACAGTCCCATCCACCCCGGCTAGATCCCACAGGCGAGTCGCCAACACTTCACAGTGTCAAAAGCCGATGATAGATCTAGTGGAACCAGCAGGGTCATATGACCCTTATCTAGTTCTTCCAGAAGATTGTCGACCAATGCCAAGAGTGCTGTCTCCTTGCTGTAATCTTGCCTGACGAAAGCCGGACTGTGTGGGATCAAGAAAGCTGATGCCGTCCAAATGAAACTGTAGCTGCTGAGCTATTCAATAACCTTCCCTAAAAAGGGAAGGTTAGAGAAAGGCTGGTAGCTTGCCGGGGCATCAATGTCAAGTGATAGGTTTTAGAGGAGGGGCCAGACCACAGCCTCCTTGAGGCAGTCCGGTACCCTCCCCTCCAGAAGGGAGGCGTTGATGACCCCCCGCTAGCACCGACCCTAATGTCTCCCTGGTGACTTTCACCAACCAGGACATGTGAGGGTCTAATTCACAAGTAGTGGATTGAACAGTCCTCAGTGCATGGGCCGCATCAGCGGGTGTCACCAATTGAAATTTATTTATTTATTTATTTATTTTGTTTTAAACATTTGTTAGTTTCCCCCCCATGCCTACGGCATCCCGGGGAGATGTACTAGTCAATTCAATAAAACATGTTCAATAAAACAATTCAATTCATAATAAATAGCAATTTTTAAAAACACTTAAAACACAATAATATAAACCAACAGGTTGGGATAATAAAATGAAAATAAAAGGTCGGGACGCATTAAAACTCTAACCCAACCTCCCACCCTCCTCCACAAAGGCCTGGGAGAACAGCCAGGTTTTACAAGCCCGCTGGAATGTCAAAAGGCTAGGGGCCAGGCGAGCTTCATCCGGGAGGGAATTCCAAAGCTGCAGCCAGGCCACCAAGAATGCCCTCTCCATCATGGTCCCCCGCTTAACACGGGGGACCTCCAAGAAGGCACCCCACAAATTCATCCCACAAATCCTGACCAGACAGGGCATTCCTAACTTCTGGCTCCACCACTGTCTCAGAAATGGCGGAGTCAAAGTCATGCTCAATGCGAGCGATTTTCTCCACAAAGTACTTCAGAAACATGTCACAGCGGGCCATGGACAAATCCAGTTCCAGGAGGATTCTGTGGCTTCCTAGCATATCAAACCATCAGCCAAGCAGACAGGTCTTAACTCATTTTATAAATAAGTTACTAGGGCTTAGTGCCCCAGCCACTGGGCAGGGTGGAGGCTGAGTAAAGAATGATACAAACACCGAAGAAAAGATGGTCCCACTCCCTGCTTCAAAGGACTGACAAGCCATGGACTTCTTAATTAGACATCAGTCATGAATCTAGGAGTTAAGACAGCCAGGTGGGATGGGGGAAGAGGGGTTTCTGTCATTAGTCCCAACTATTCACACAATGAACTATACCACCAAAACTGTGTGAACATACCTGTCCTATTCTGGTGCTACCTCTCTTGCTGATCCAGTCGAACATTCTAGTGGTTTTTAACTCACTTCAAACTCCGGACTGCCTTGATGGAGCGGCTTGACCGCTCACTTTAAACTACAGAATAGATTGACTGTCCCACTCACTTCACAGAATGGTATTATAATTTAGACAACCAGGAACGGAATACCTTAACGTCAAACCAGTGGTCGTCTAGCCACAGAAACTGGCCTGATTATGATGGTGATGTTTTTTCTGAAAAGTTAGTTAAGAATGATTTCAGAATGGTAGATTGTGGTCATTTAAAAGCAGCCTCTGTGTGAGAGTATACAAAGTCATACTATGATTCACCAACTCTTCTAGAGGAGAGGAAGGAAGAAACAGTAGGGAGATCCCAAGAAGGATGCACAAAAGCTTTTTTAGACTCAGAGTCCTTGTAAAGTTTAATTACAAGACCCCAGCCTCTCCCTCTGCCAGTTTCAATGGGGAGGAGATAGGAAGATGGACTGCATTACACTTATGGTGGTGACTGTTGTCTACGGCTTCTGCATGTACGGTGTAGGCAGTGACACAGCTGGAAACCACTCCTGTATGGTGATGGGAGGTGTGTAAATGTGGGGAGGGAGGACAGGGAAAGGCCAACACACAATACTGACCTGCCTGCCCTCCCTCTCTCTGGCTGATGAGTCTGATTGATGCAGAAAACAGCTAGGAAAGTCATTCCTAAATGGTTTGTCTATGCGACTCCATGTTGAGACTTAAATGATCCTATAAGTAACCCTAGACATCAACAGTGGGTTGCACAGTCGATAAAGTTCCCCCCCACCCTCACCCCATCCAAATGTTCTTGTTCTAGACTAAATTTTAAAGCTACCAAGTAAAATCAGTTGCCATAACATCCTACACATGGCTGTACTGTGTACCCAAGTTAAATCAAATACTATCCAAATGCCATCTATGCCCAGATTAAATCAAACTTGAAAGCCCCACAAATGACAAGTTAAAGCAGAGGCAATCAAATGCCATTGTATGCCCAAATTAAATGCCCATAATATCCCTCCCATGACAAGGAAATTCTCTCTCTCTCTCTCTCTCATACACACACACACACACACACACAATTATTAAATTTTTTGTGCCAGGCACAGTGCAGATGCAAATAAAATAAATAAATAAATGCATACGGTTACACCAATAGGGAGAGGTCACTAGCCAGCAGCTGTCAACTGTAGCATTAATTACATTTGCAAAAAAAAATTCAAGCATACATTTTTTTCAATACTTATATTTCTTTATTTTCTCCTTGCATTCATCATTTTCTTCATCATTCCCCACCACCCCATGCTTTCTTGTTTCCTGAATCTATTTCAACATTAGTTATGACAGCAAAAATATCTCTGATGGCCAATTTTTTTAATTAATTTTTTTAAAGAAATAAAACAATGTGTTTTCTTCTTTGATGGATTCCATGCAAGAATCGTCCTCAACACTACGCACCCTGGGGTAGTCTCAGACAAGACAGAATTACTCAATAATGATATTTTTATGCCAATAACCAAAGCAAACACTTTAGAAGACGATGTGCATTTAGCAATGAGGGGCTCTGACACTTCATACTCTCCGTGAAGGAAATTGGCTGTGTCATTCCAACCGATAGTGGTTCCTCAAAAAGTGGTGGTTTTTTATTAAAAGCAGAGATTTCAGGATCATTTATAGTGAACGGGCTACCTTACCCTCAAGCATCAATATAATATTTTTTTTTATTGTCTCTAAACTGCTGTCTGTAGTAAGATACCTTCTGAAAATATGTTACAACTCTTGACAGGAACAAATTGTGTTTTATAACCTAGTGTACAGGAGGAAAAAAAATATAGAGGGGAAAAATAAAAGACATTTAGGCACTTATCCCCATGCTGTCTATCATCTGTTATAAACCATCAAGGTACTGACTACCGCCTCTGCTCTCCCAGGCATGCCAGACTTTATCCCATCTTCCTTACCCATGTGTTAAGTCAGGCAGGAAATGGGTTAATTTTCCAGCAAGAAATGAAGCATTAAAAAAATTGAGGGTCATGACTACTGGAAGACTGATTAAGACAAGCGTTCTCTAAAAGTGCAGGACAGTAGGCCAGATAACCCTGTAATATAAACCTGGACAGGAAGCTGGAAGACCACCAGGGAAAGTCAGAGCCTAGAATTCGAGGGCTTGCCTCAGGGCGTAGGAGTGTGCCATAAGCCATAGTGGGGCTTCTCTAAAAGGTGGGTGGCAGGGGCCAGGTAAGAGATTCTGGAGGACATCCTGAGCCAGTGTGGTGTACTTGATAAGGTGCTGGACTTGGTCCTGGGAAACCAGGGTTCCAATCCTACCCTAGCCATGCACTCACTGGGTGGCCTTTGGCAAGTCTCAGCCTCAATTCCCCATCTGTAAAATCAGAATGTATGTTGTCTCTTCCTATGTTCCCGTCACTCTTCTTCATCTTACAGTGTAAGCACTAGGGATGTGCGAACAGAACCGAGTTCGAAAGTTCGGTTTGGTCGACCGAAATATTCGAGTTTAGTCAAATTCCAAACTTCCGAAACGAGTTCGTACATTCAAAACTGGGGGTTTTGGCCTTCCGAACTGGTTTGGATTTGACTGAACAGTTCGGTCGAATTCGAGTTCGGTTCGAAAGTTCGGTTCGGTCGACCAAACTATTCGAGTTTGGTCCGAACTCCGAACTTCCGAACCGCGTTCACACATCCCTAGTAAGCACACTGGGCAGGGATCTAATTCCAGAATCTGTGACTGTAACGTGCTGTGTATGCCTATTAGCACTATAGAAATGATTAGTAGGACAAGAAGTCTAGGTTAGGGCTGAAACATGGTCTTGATATTCTCGCTTTTGTTTTCTCAACAAGAACCAGGGTTCTCCGCTAGTTCTCCTTTGCAAGATTTAGTTTGCCATTGTCAGCTTTCCAAAATGCCTTTAAAAAGCTAAAATTAAATAAAAAAGAAGTATGAAGTAAAAACACAAGTTTGGCAGGGAAACTGGGCAATCAGCACTGCCAGTAAGCTGGAACAGAACAAACCATGGCCCTTTTTACACAGACGCTCTAACACCCATAAAATGGGTGTTACATTTCATTATACATGTTGGAGGGCACCACTGTAGCCAATAACCATGGGCCCTGTGCACACATGATGCCTCCACCGAGTTCCTCTGGGCAGAAATGGGTGTTGGCCAGGGGGTGGGGAGCATTTCCCTGGGTGGGGGCGTCTGTGTAAACGCCACTTTTGGTGGGTGTTGGTGAGTGTCAGCTCCCGGCCAACACCCATCTCCACCCACATCCACCCACGGAGCAACCAGCAATGCTAGGAAAGGTACTAGGAAAGGAGAAGCCCAAAATTTCATTTCTCCAAATGGCACTTCTGAATTCTTCTCGAACTTTTTCTACTTTTTCTAAAGCAGTTTGGCTGGTGATTTGTTTTTTTGCGGGGGAGGGGGGAGAGCAGGGCAGGTTGGAGAGGTGCTAGGTGAGGCTGAAACTGGTACTAAACTTAATACATGCATTTTGTGAGCACCACATCAAGTATTCGATGGGTTACCCAGGTACTGATTGGGTACCTGGAAAGCAAGCCTGAAAAATCAAGAGCTGCCGGTACTGATTTTTCAATTGTCTGATTCCCAATCGGTATATTGGTGCAGCAATCTGTATATATTGAGTCAGAAAACCAAAAAATAGGCACAAACATTTTTTTAAAAAGTTGAAATGGAACTTGGCTTTTTGGGACCGGAAGGCTGATTTTACGGATGGGAAAGCCATAAATAAGTGTTTTAAGAGGACAATTGGGAGGTGGGAGTAAAAAACCTGGAAGCAGTTCTCCTGAACCAGAAGTTGCCTAAAGTCAACACTCCGGGACTGGAAGTCAACATTTTGGGACATCAGGTACCTGAATCAGGTCATAATTGGGTACCAAATGATGCCCTACTGATTGGAATACTGGAAATTCAACGGGTTATCCATTTTTTGCAGGTACCCTCTTTCATCTCTGTCTAGTCCTAGGTTCTGTGCTGCTTTCTGCTTGCCCAAGCCCCTTCCCAACAGCTGGCTTATAAAATTAGTAGACATTATACACACGCACACACAAAGTTTTTTCCTCATTTTAAATCCAAAACGTGTAGGCACTCATTCCCATTGCAGGTACTCGAAGATTCAGATACTATTCACTGGTAATAAATTCACTACATGTTTCAGCTCTGCCTACCAAACTGATATTTGACTTACCAACTCTTTCTGTCCACCCCATCTCTTTCTACTATTTAATCATTTCTAAAGCTTTTGGAGTTCAAAGTGTCTTATCCAGTTCACACTCATAACAACCCTGTGAGGTACATCATTACTATCCCCATTTTCCAGAAGGGGAACTGTGGCTGAGAGACAATGACTTGCCCAAGACCACTCAATTAATTTATAACTAAGGGTATTTTCAGATGTTACGTTACCACACTCAACATGGTGAACCCCCCGTAGTGGTGGTGGTGGATGGTCCCGTAATGTCTGGTTGGTCGCCGCCAGATGTTCACCACCGGCAGTGAGCAAAATAACCACGCTTTCGAGGATGGTCCAGGAACCATCCCACCTGTTACCGTCGCCAATTCCGGGCCGTGGCCCAGATCCCAGGTTGGAATCAGGCACAGCGGCCAGATTGGCTGCTGTGCCCACCCGTCTCCAGGAGGGCGGGCGACTGGGAGAGCATGCGGGGGGTGGGGTTGTGTGGCCACACATTCCGCTGTGCAGCCCCGCCCCCCTCGCCCCCCCCAGATTCCCCACCGGAATCAGCCAGCATGTCTGCTGGACGTGACATTTTGATTCCGGCGGGGAAGCAAAAGGTGATTCCGTGATGGGGCCAATAGGCGCCTTGTCACGTCTGAAATCGCCCTAAGATAAGATGTGAGCCCTGCTCTCATAGGTCAAAGTCCAATAAAGTATCCATGAGGTTACACAGGCTGATTTCCTAATGTGTGACCTTTCTTGGTTTCTGACCGCATCCCTTAGCTTGCTCCTCAGTATTCAACCAGGAGACTCTATGGTTCTAACTAAGCCCATCCCCCCTGACCATACACTTGTCTGCCTCTGTGGTTTGGGACCCCATTGTTGGACCTTAGGCTTCCTGCCTGTTACAGTTAGCTGTTGCTGTATCCACATTGCAATGGAGTAGGTGTATCTACCTTACTATCCTCTTCCTTTCCCCCATGCTTTTACGGACTTCATGGCCTGAGGTAGCTGTATCTCAGTGTGTAGGCTTACATTTTAAAAATGTTCTCTTTGTGCCTGTGGGACTACAGGAAGAGGAACTGTTTGCCATAAACTACATTCAGGGGCAGATTGTGAAAGGAGAGCAGGTAGCATATGTCTAACAACATGTTCCAGGGCATGCATCCTTCACTTCAAGGGTACTATTTTTCTATTTCCATGGCTGTAGAATGTATCAAAGATAGAGAGCTCAACTTCAGTATGATAATGAAACTTCAAATACAAAGAAATATATTAAACATGATGTGCCCTATAAAAGACATTGTTAAGACAGTAATAACATTTCTCTTCACTGGGATGAAATGTGTCGATTTGCAAAGAACAGGAAATATCCTATCCTCTTCCTCATATTTTAGGATCCCACCTGCTATGTTTGCTGTTAGGGCTCCACTGAATAGGTGCACTAAGTATTCATGAGGATTTCCGACGTTCTGAGTACCGAGACCGAGTCTTCTGTCGTCACTTGGAACGTTTCCCCGAGGACTCAGAAATTGGACTTTTGAACTCTGGACCTTGGAAAACCTTTGAACTTAGAACCTTGGAACTTAGAATTGTGGAAACTTGGAAACATGTAAGCTCTGGGGTGGGTGGGTGGGTTGCACTTGGGTACCCCACCAAAACATAGCATATCAATCAAGTTTCAACAAGTTTGGGCAAATGGCCCCATGCGTGCCACTAGCCAGCAGGCATAGCCACAAGAAACCAGAGACGCAACCCCCCAAAACAAAACAAAAACCATGCCTACCTTGGTCTGTGCCTCCCTATGCAAGGAAAGCTCCCTCCCCACACACCATAAATTAACCAGGAAGTATCCTCCCTGTACCCCAGCTGAGCACATCTTGGTAAAGTAGACCTACAGCAAAAGTACAGTGCAACCCTCCCCGCACCCAACCCACAGCAAAAGTGAGACAATCACATTCACAAGACAAACCAAAAGTGCAACTGCAAAAGCCACATGCCAAAGTCTACCAAACCCACAGCATGGGCCTCTTGGGATCAAGTAGAGCAAGCAGCACCAACTTTAAAATATATATTTTTTAAAAGCATGGTGTTAGTAACCCCCAGTATTGCCCCTATGGACAGTCCAGGCCAGGTGCCTCCCCCACAGCTGAAATACTCACAGATACAGCAGTGTAGCACACAGCCAAATTCACCAAAGAGAATGGCAAAAATGCCCAAATAGCCACTTTTATTTTGCCCCTGTCAGCTAATCAAAAACTGTCCTGTGCTTGTCCATCACTCACCTGTTCCCTTCCATTATCCCCCTCCCTACCAAATATAGCACTACGTTTCATTTCCTAGCTCAGAGAAGCTAGGGTCAGGTCTGGGTCACTTCAGTTATGAACACATCCATCACTTGATTGAAAGTTTCAAACTTTTCGAGTACAGGACCTTGATCCTCGGAACATCAGGACTCAGAAACCTAGAATCAAGTACCGTGATCCTCGGTGAATTCAGAAAAAAAATGAGTACCAAGTTTCAGCTCTATTTGTATATGTATTGTGTTATCCTTACTGTAAGCCACCATTTTGAGATAGGGTGAGGTATAAATTAAGGGTGAAACAAGAAGCTAAATTGCTTCTTGTGAGCATTTCTTCTTATGTCAAGTACTGAGGTCTTGGTCCCAGTACGAGTTCTCAGTGAGAAACATTAAAAATAAAATAAAATAATTGAACATGCACAAAATGACCACCCTTATCCAAAATGGTGGCGATAGCATAGATGGTTATGGGTGGCAGCCATTTTCCACATGCACAAACAACCCAGTGGCCATTTTGTGCATGTGCCGTATGTACAAACTCGATCACGATATCCCTGTGCTCAGTTCGTCCTGGGACGAACCCAGCACCAGGATTTTGAAGAAACATTGAGTAATCTCAATACTCCATTCCAACCCTTGTATAAACCTATACCTCTACTACTACTGCTAACCATACTGATAATTCATACATTCATTCCCACCAAAGAACCTCCAAATTCATCCTTAACACCATTGCAAAATTTACTTCGAGATAAAATGAATAGTAGTAGATTTTCTTCTCACTAGGGCTGAGATGACAGTAAGTGTTTCCATTCTGAGGGGAAATACTAAGCTTTCAAGAGCACTTCCAAGTGTTCGTCAGTACTTCATCAGTCTCCGGAGATTCTGCGCTTCCAAGTTCCACCATTGTTGTTCTTGTCACCTGTGATTTTTACATCATTTCCTGTTCATTTCATCACTTTCTGGCATTTTTAGTCATTTTTGTCACTTTCTGGGACTTTTTTGTAAGTTTTATGGCAAGTTTTAATTAAAAATTAAAATAAAATTGCTGTGCCTAATGGGTCCCTTTTCACATAGACACTCTAACACGGATAAAATGGGTGTTACATTTTATTATGCATGTTGCAGGGCACCCATAGAGCACACCTGCAGCCCTGCAACATGTATAATAAAATGTAACACCCATTTTATCAGGGTTAGAGTGTCTGTGTGAAAAGGGCCGTGGTCACCAGACCATTCTGTACATGATTGACCTTTTCCAAGATGGCAGCAACGCTGCCACTGCCATTTTAGAAAAAGGTTCATGCTTGCAAATGGCCCCAGTAGCCACAGTGATTTTAATCACAGTGATTTTAAAAAAAAAAAATAAATAAATAAAGGAAAATGAATGGCTTATTTACAAACACCTTCCCCCCCTTGAAAAAAGATTTTTTTAAATTTAACCCATAAAATGAAAACAAAAATGGAAAAGGTAAGTTCTGCCGCCTCCCCGTTTGCTTGTACGCATGAGTGCCTGTTTCATCTCGTTCATCTCATTTTGCTTCATGTCTTTGATTTCTTCAAGAGCTGAAAGGGTGGAGGGTTTATTATTTCAATGGAATTATTGTTGTTTGTGGTTTGCCATTTGATTATCCAAATATGAATTGCAACCTAAATGACTACCTGAGTATCTGTTCTTTTGGGCATCCCACTTTGGCTGCATTAGGGGGTGGGGAACCTTTTCCCTTCCAGGGGCCGCTTTGAAAATGAGTACAAACTCCAAGGGCCACATAAAATTTGGGTACAGGGCTGCTTAACGGATATGAAAAGGAAGGTCCACGTCATTGGTCTGTGCCATGGATCTGTCCACTATCCTTACAAATTGAGGCCAGATCAGAAACAGATACCTGATAAAGAGATCAGTTATTAACGGAACCACCATTTTCAATTAAGGTAATGTATGTTTAATGAGTGTCTCCATTTTTTTCAGATAATTTCTTTGCTTCAGTGTTTCAGTCTCTTTGGGATCTTATTCTCTTCAGATGTGATTTTTTTTAAAAAAAACAACGGATTGCGGTAGAGTACTCCCTAAGGTGAGTACTCTACCGCTGAGCCCCCGCTAGGCCCCCACCCCTTTCCCCTGGCTCATTCCCTCCCCCTCAGACTCTCTCTGACCACTGGCCCCCTTCTCTGCCCCCGCCCTTGGAAACTGCCAGCGTATTTTGAGGGTCCTTGAACCTGCCCAAATACTTGGGACCGGTCCTCAGACCCTCGGAAAGACTTGTGAATATTTTTTAAGGATATTCAGTCCAGCCCTAGTTTGAACCAGAGGAAGCAGCACAAACTTGGTAGCTGCCAAGAGGTCACAGTAAATCAGGGATTGAGAAAGGAGGACAGGGCAGGAAACAGGAGGATGGGAACTAGACAGAAGATAGGAGCAGGAAAAAGGCACACAACAGCATAGTCAGGTAGACATCACACAGTCCAGATACTTCCTGGTTCCTAAAAGGACCTTAAGTAGTTTGGATAACCAATCAGGAGAGCTGGTCAGGGAAACGGATTGCTGTTAGGGAGATGCAAGCCTGACGTGTGGACGGTTTTCCAGGTGATGAAGGTAACTGCTCAGGATCTTGAAGGTGTGGAGGGAACTGAAAGGCAGTGGCTTGCGTATGGCAATCACTGAAGTCAGGGGCTGAACACAGAGCACCCAGTACTATATCCTAGGGCACTACCCACTGGACTACAATGGGCCTATGTTACTGTGCCAAAAGAACAGCATATTCGCATAAAAAAACTTGGAAGGTTTGAAGACTCATATAGCCCAACTCCTTACTCGAAGGTAGGATGCCCTGTTCCTGCAGAATATCATCATGTCCCCTTCAATCATCTATTCTAGGATTGAGATGAGAGCAAGCATCTCTGTTCTACAGGGAAATACTGACCTTTTGGGAAGATTTGCAAGTGTTTGTCAGTACTTCATCAGTCTCTAGTGATTCTGCACTTCTGCCATTGTTGATATCGCCATCTGTGGTTTTCCATCATTATCTGTCAATTTCATCACTGTAAAGTCTGTTACGAAACCTCCCCGAATATGAACACGTTTTTGGAAATGAAAATAAAAACAAAATGGAACGCCAATGGCGGTGCCTTCGGCACACCCCTACTATTCCCTCGAAGGGCATCCCAAAAATGTGAATGGTACCTATGAATAACAAACCCACTATCCGGTTCAGCTCCGGTCTAGTGAAGTCAAAGCAAAATTCGGGACTTCTGAAGAGGAGCATGTTCATAAGAATTTCCTGACAAACTGAGCTGGTAAAGGGCAAGGACGTGGGGACCGCTTGATGTCTTTCATACAAGGCAAATAAATAGCTATAATTGAGTCTCATGAAACAGCCTTAATTTAGTGGGGGAGGGGACAAATAGCCATACTTGAAAGTTTACGTAGCATGAGGCGTCGCGCTAAGAAGCTGTGCTATTAAGGTATTCTTTTCTGATGTATTTTTAAAACATTTAAAATTTATATGAAAACCCCAGGAGCTACCTTTAAAGTTATTTAGCATGAAAGGCCAATAAAAAGCTCCTTCGGTTTGAACAGCATGATGCGATATTTTTCGCAGCATGTATAGTTAGCCAATTCTTATATTCAGTAGCGTTTGGAACAAAGGCACAGGGCTTAATGCTCTCTGTCAAATCAGGAGAGAGAGAGAGAGAGAAAAGCCAGTTCACAACTTGCTATGATTTACATGCATTGCAAGTTTAACCCAAAATGCAATTCTCCTCTCCGAGGATGATGGACCCACAAGCGTTAAATACAAAGCAGCTTGATTAGGTTTCCATTGTTAGCCACCGATAAACAAAATAGCAGGCTAGTGCATGCTCTTTACTTCGCAGGCGTATAATAACAGGCTAATCAGAGCAGCTGCACAAGAGTTCAAGGCTGGTCAATCCTGGTGCTGTTGGCATGGTTTTTTTCAGAGGGGCTATACAGCTGTCTGCATTGAAGGCGGATGGAATGAATGCAAAGGGAAACAATGCATTAGATCACTTTCAAGCAATGGGTGGAAAGAAGTAAATTTACATGCTGACCTTTCATCCCATCATCCCAAGCAACCCCCCGGCAAGTAAAATTATGAAAACAACAGAGGTTCTCTTGGAGGGTACATCTATATAAAATGCAACTGATTCAGCTAGCATTACAAGAAGTGCACTACACAGAGGCATAACCAAGGTGTGAAGCCACATGAGACAGGAAGGTAGGCAATAACCCTCCCTGGACTTCCAGGCCACACAATGTAGTGTTATCGTGTGGCTGGTGGCGACCAGAGGTTCCCCTGCCCTGGGACGAGGCAAACAGCTGGTTGCTCTGCGACATGTCCTCAGAAAAATTAAAAGGACGCATTGTGGAGCAACCTTGCCACACATGGGATAAGGCTGCCCAGTCTACGGCAACTCTTATGCCTGGTCGAGCTTACCCTGCCACATGGGGAACACCGCTGCGGGACCTTGAACGCTATTGCCCATCGTCCAAGGCCATGTCATGACCGGGAGCAGGCTTCTGGTCAGGCCGGGAGAGGAAGTCAGAGCTGGGAGAGGTGGTGGCAGCTCAAGCAGTAGCCACCCCGCCCCGTTTCCTTACGAAAATGTGCCCAGCTCCCTGCACCAGCCCTGCAATATGCTGGCAATTGTCCGCCATCGGGCTGTGAGGGGATTGGACCCCTGAAGCTTCACCCAAGGTCTTTCAGCTGGGACATACATAGGGGGCACTTTCCTTTGGGGGGTCACAACTAGAAGGAGGACAATAGAAATGAAAAGAGGATAGAAATGAATGGGGCACCTCAGGGGACCTGGTTTTGAATAGGCGGGGGAGGGGGCAAGCTCCCCTTCTCTCCCCAGACCATCCTTGGTTACACTCCTGGCACTGGGAACCAGCTGAACAAAGGAAGATGAGGTGTCCATGTCTCAGTGGCACTCACAGTAGGAAAAGATCTTGCGTCAGTGCAGCCTACTAGACAAGTTGTTGGACTTGAACCAGGGGGACCACGGTTCTCATCTGAGCCTTGCACTCCCTCAATGGCCTTTGGCAATTTTCTCTCTCTCAGCGTCAGTTCACATCTGTAAAATGGGAATGTATGCATCTTTGTCTCTCTCTGTTCTTTCCTTCCTTGTTCATCCTAGATTAAAAGTCGCCAACGGCAGGGGGCACCTGCACATTGCTGGTGCTCTGTAGCTAATAAATACTAATATTAATCTTAGAGCAATGCCCATCAAGTGGACTGAATTAAAGACTAATGTAGTTTGCTTATTAATTCATATTTGGGTTTTGCTACCTTTGTATAATTAAAGGTAATGGATGGACTTTATCCTTTTTGACCCTGGTTGTAGTCTTGGACTGTACAATATCCCTGGGCTTTCATTGATCATTTATCTACTCTTCCTCTGGGCTGTTATTGTGACTGAGACTGTTGGTTCTGTACATTTGTATTTTGGTCCTCTTGCTTTTTTGCTGTGGTTTATAGACTATGAAATATATTGTATTTTACACCCTTACCCTGGGATTGCAGGTTTTTGTCTGTCTACAATATTGGAAAAGGGCATAAATGAGCAGAATGGCTTGGCTGGCCATTTTCCCCATGCTCTGTGTTTTTTATATATTTTTTCTATTAAATATCTTTTTTAAAAAAAAATATAATTGTGCATGTGCAACATGGCTGCTGGACCATTCTGTGCATGCAAACCATTTTCTAAAATGGCCAGCATCATTTTGGGAAAGGGCTGCCCATGTGCAGAATGACCCAGTGGCCATTTTGCATATGGTCAGTGATTTTTTTAAAAAGTGATTTTAATGAAAAAGCAATAGCATTCTCCCCCTCACCCCCCCCCCCCGAATAGTGGGGTCATTTGCATTTTTTAAAAAATTAAAGTTTTTTTGTAAATGAAAATGCAAACTAAGATAAGAATGGGATGGGTGCCTCTGCACACCCCTAGTGGTCCATGAACTGGAAGTTCATCCCTCCTGGAACAGAGAAACAAGATTGGTCACTGCCTCAAGTTCCTGCCATATGGAGCCTCCTGGTGGGTAGGCTACTTCCCTTTTCTTTATTAATTATTATTATTATTATTATTGTTATTATTATTATTATACAAACTGGATCAGACTTCCACTCTCAATGCTACTTATGTGATGAGGGTAGAGCTGAAACAGGAACCCACAAAAACAGGCACATTGGTCAAATTCACCGAACCTAATTAGACCTGAACATTTTGTATTCTTTTCGGTATTCAAAACAGTGTTTGATCCAGGACCCGAAATACCGACATTTCAAAATACCATTATCGTCCCAATGTTTTTACTTCCAGTCATGAAGTTAAGAAATACGTTGCGGTATTTTTGGGCTTTTCTGGTAATTTCAAATACTAGAAAAAACAAAAAACAGAACTTTGGTTTTGGGTGGTCGGATGGTGTTCAGGTTCAGATTCCTGATTCGGCACCCCAAAATGCAAGTATTACCAGTGGGTACCAAATCAGATACCCATTTCAGCTCTAGGCTAGGGAGATACACCCAAGCACATTCCCTTTGTTCCCAGAATGGTTGATAAATGCAGGTTTGTGGAGAAGAAGTGAACCTTGTAACTGGAGGGAAGGAAAGAAAAATTGTAAACCGAGCTTTGCTAATTTATGGACTAATAGGCAGCATAAACACGGCTTTGCTATGAATGGAAGTTTTGAAAGATGCATGCAAAATATATTAATGCATGACTCTCTGCTCATTACATGGTGAGACCTGTCTTACATAACTCATTCTAATCAAGCATGAGGGGGTTGTCAATCTTCCTGTGCGCCTCTCAGTTAAGTGCTTCTGTGACTAATGCCATCAACATGCAGCCAAATGCCATTTAACTGACTCCCAGTATTAAGAGAAACACTTAACTAAACAGCTCTTTCTAGAGTCAAACTGTAATCTTAGATCTAGCTACAAATTTGCCTCCTCGATATGGAAAGTCTTGTCAGGACCCAGAACCTTGAACTTACCTGCCTCACTCCTGGGGCACCAAAGCAGCACCTGGATCTACACCACCACACCGGCTACCTAGACCAACCCACACCTGGCTGGACTGATCCTCCTCAGTTCAAGCCATTGCCACCACCACCCACCACCCCATCCCAAGCAGCTTGCGCCTGCCCCAGTTGTGCCTTTCAGCCTCCTGCTTGACTGCCAGCCAGAATATAAGTGTGGCACTGGGTGTTTTTACACACACATTTCTCCTGCATGTTTGCTGTTACATCCTGAACTTTCTGTGTGTCTAAACCACTCACCCACATCTGGCTCTTTGAACTTCTGCATAGAACTTCTCCCAGAACCTTTGTGTGTAAGAAGTTCTCCTGGTAAACTGCTTTGCTCCAGACCGCTGTGGTCACTTGGTTTCCATGGCAAGCCCTCATGTCTACAGCTGTGGCTACTTTAGGTTGCCTCAGGGCAGGGTTTGTGTTCTTAGGGGTCCTGTAACTAGGGCCAAACCTTGAACCACGATCAGCCTTGCTACACCCCAGCATCGTCTATCTTTGTATGCCCGTTACCCACATTCTTGTCCACAATTCTGTCCTGCCTCTTCTTATCTCCTGGTCCTGTCTCTGATCCAGCCCTCTGCCTTAATGCCCAACATGTGTCCATGTTCCTGACATCCCATGCTGTTTTTTCCATAGCAGGACATGACTATTTAGCAAAACTATGATCAGGAGAGTACTTGAAGTTAAGGAGATTCCTATAGTGGATAGTAACAGCATCAGGTAGCACTTTAGCTAACCGAGGGGAATATCCACCTTTTCAGATACCTCCAGCTGGCCTCTGATGGGGTCCCCAGTCCCCATCGATATCTGGTGCCTGAAAATGCAGGTATTACTTGGGCATCCCAGGATTCCACCGGACAACTTTGGATGCCTCAGGATGTCACCTCACCAGCTGGACTGCTGCTCATCTGGAGACCTGACGGTTCCCTCCTTCGCCCTGGCCCACGGGGGAGGGGACCCAATGGAGGGGGGGCACATGCAAATGGGAAGAGACCCCCTCGCTCCCCCCCCTGCTCAGAAAAAGCCAAGTGGGGAAGTTTCCCACTCAGCTGAGCAGCACACAAGCCAGGAAGAAGCAAGGAGCTGCCAGGAGTCTGGAGCAGAGGAGCAGCAGCCCAGACACTGGGTGTTTTTACACACACATTTCTCCTGCATGTTTGCTGTTACATCCTGAACTTTCTGTGTGTCTAAATCACTCACCCAGATCTTAAACATCCGGATCTTTGAACTTCTGCGTAGAACTTCTCCCAGAACTTTTGTGTGTAAAAATTCTCTTGGTAAACTGCTTTGCTCCAGGCAGCTGTGGTCACTTGGTTTCCATGACAGCTTGTCACATCTTCAGCTACGGCTACTTTAGGCTGCCTCAGGGCAGTGTTTGTGTGAAGAATGCATCTGGAACTTACTTGTGGACATGTAAACCCAGAAGACTGAAAAATCCAGAACTTTAAGGTGTGTGTAAAAAGACCCAGTGACATGAATCAGCCCGAGGAGTTCCTAACATGACCGGGGCAAGTCGGGAATTCCAAATTTGACACAATGCCCAACTGATCAGGTAGGTTCAGCTGATAGCAGGCAGGGCATTAAGGATGACATGATTACATCTTCATGAGTAGTAAGCCAACATTTGTCAACAGGTTGTGTTCTTCAATATCACATAATACAACAAAAATTAGTGATCTTACAATTACCAGTGTCTACATGTCACCTGCCATCACAGCCCTCCTGAGCTAACGGTGACCTCTGGAACCTCCTATTCTATTCCTTTCATCTAAAAACCCTTTCTGAAGAATAGGCAAATGACTTGGATGATGGATAAGAGGGGATGCTGAACAAATTTGCAGATGACACAAAACTGGGAGGGATAGCTAACACCTTACAGGACAGAAATAAGATTCAAAACGATCTTGACAGGATGGAAAACACAAAATGAAATTCAACAGAGATAAATGTAAAGTTCTACATTTAGGTAAAAAAAATCAAATGCCCAAGTATAGGATGGGAGATACCTGGCTTGGCAGCAGTAGATGTGAAAAGGATCTTGAGGTTGTAGTTGATCACAAGCTGAACATGAGACAGCAGTGTGATGCAGCTGCTAAAAAGGCTAATGCAATTTTAGGGAGCATTAACAGAAGCCTAGTGTCCAGGTCACAGGAAGTCACAGTTCAACTCTATTCTGTGCTGACCAGACCTCATCTGGAGTACTGTGTCCAATGATGGGCACAACAATTTTAGAAGGACTTTGACAAGTTAGAACAGGTTCAGAGGAGAGCGACAAAGAGGGTCAGGGGTCTGGAAACCAAGTCCTATGAGGAAAGGCCAAAGGAACTGGGTATGTTTAGCCTGGAGAAAAGAAGACTAAGGGGAGATGTGATAGCTTTCGTCACATGGAGCAGACTTGTTCTCTGTTGGTCCTGAAGGCAAGACTAGAACCAATAGGCTCAAATTACAAGAAAGCAAATTTTGGTTAAACATTAAGAAAAACTTCCTAATGGTAAGATGGCTGTCTGTGAGGGATTCTGTAGCTGTGGATTTCCTGCATTGAGCAGGGAGTTGGACTAGATGACCTCTGAGGATCCCTTCCAACTCTAAGATTCTATGATGCTATTATCAAAACTTCATGGAGGTTCACTATTGAAATATGATAAAGAGCCTTGAAAGAGTAAAAACCCTAGTCAGAAATCTAATATGATGATGATGATGATGATGATGATGATTATTATTATTATTATATTGGTAATATCAATATCAATATCAATATCAATATCAATATCAATATCAATATCAATATTATGGAGCAGGGTGAGCTGGACCATTCTCTGCTGAACCTGCTCCAGAAGTCCTCTTGCCTCAATTGCCTGGTTCCATGAGTCCCAGGCTGAGCAGCCCAGATGGGGCTACAATGGTTAATTGGGACATGTGATTTGTTGGGGTGACCAGAAGCATTGAGTATTTATGGCTATGATGGACGTCTCGTTGGCAGAGAGAAGCTCACTGGGGGAAGCTGGAAGAGGCTGCTTTCAGAGTGGGGTTGCATGCCTGAAAGCTGATCTTTGAAGGAAGGGATGTGAGGAGTCTGGATTTATGTGGAGAGTTTTGTGTATGAGTCTGACTCTGAGTTTCTAAACTTGATGCCACTGCCGGGAGGGAACCCTGTGTGGAGTCCTCCATTAATCAGGAGACTGGAGAACTCAAAGGAATATCGATACCAATTTTGAAGATTTTATTTTTGGTATCGGTATCGTTTGGCCCTGAGACACTAATAAGTTTGTTATTTTTATGTCTTGTTAGTTCTTATATTGTTAATGTTTGTTTTTTAAAAAGTTATTATAAAAGTTATATCTGTTACCAGCTGAGTTTGACCTGCCAATCTTTTACCCCTCTGTGCTGTCATATGGGCAGCAGACCGGCCTCTCCTACTTCCCTTCTTGATGTCTTCCAACCCAAAGAATGCTCACAAAGATTTTATTTAACAAAAAATATTTTTTTATTCAATTTTTAAAAATCTAATATTATATATATTTACACTAAATCTAACTGCTATTAACTATTCTAAAACCAATGGAACTAAATGGAATATCTAATAACTGCAAAGGCCTAGTCCTACAAACACATTATAAAACTGAATCACTATACACTATCTCTATCTCTATACCTAAGCTAACTCCTACATCTATCTATCTATCTATCTATCTATCTATCTATCTTACACAGGGATGCGGGGGACACAGACAGCTCACACCAAATAACACAAGGAGGGGTACAAAACTGAAATGAAACTTAAATCAATCTAATCCTACTCTAAATAAATCCAGAAACAGGGAAAGGGATTCAGGGATGGAATATATAAAGGGAGGAGGGGAGGATTCAATGGAGGGTAGGGAGAAAGAGCACAGGGAGGGTTAAAAAATAAAAATAACACTTAACTCTATCTAATCTAGTCTAATCTAATTAAATGATACTAGGGGGGTAAATGTGTGGAATGAGTGAAATAGGAGGAGGATGGCAATGGATTAGGACCACAAACTGCTGGACGAGGGAGACTTCTGAAAATGCCTGCTGACAGGATCAGTGGCTAGCTCAGAAGGTGTTGGAAGGGGGGAGGGCAATGGCTTTTGTTACTTGCTGTGCCCACCTTACCACAAGCCCCATTGGCTCTGTGCAACCTAGCCCCACCCATTCCCCATGTCCAATCGCAGACTGCGAAGCCAGTGGTCTGAGGAGAAAAGGAACGGTGATTGGGCAGGCTGGCTGCTACTCCAAGCCTCTCCACCCCTGTTGCCAGGAAGTCTGCCCCTCATCTGCCTCCCCCTCCCTGGGTCTTCCAGTCACATTTTTGCTGTCTGAACTCATCCAAACTCACCCGAACACGGCCAAACTGTTTGGTCATTTTCAAGTTCAGATCAAGTTCAGGTTCGGTCAGTTTGGAAATTCGATTCAGTCATCTGAACAGACCGAGTTCAGTCTGAACTCCGAACATCCGAACCGCGTTCGCACATCCCTAGAAAATGCCTGTCACCACAGTGAGCCACAGTGGATTTCCTGTGGTGGCGACATTTCCTTGAACATCTGTTTGGTTCCGGCCAGATGTTCATCACAGTGAACCTCTGGCTGGGATCAAGCTTGACCACGGTTCTTGACCTCTGGTCAGCCGGAGGTTGAGAACGGTGATTAGAGTTGCCATGATATGGAATGGGCTAAAAGTAACATCTGTTATCTTTGACCCATCCCAGATAGTGGCCCCGACCACAATACGGGATTGGGCGCAGCGGCCTGATTGGCCGCTGCACCCACCCGTCTCCCTGAGGGCGGTCGGTTGTGGGAGCGCAGGGGAGGGGGGCTTTGCGGCCACACATTGCACTGTGCAGGCCCACCCCCTCCCCAATCCCTGGTAGCGATCAGGCTGGCACGTCTAAAGGATGGCCGGCCTGATCACAAACTGAGATTCAGCGTGGCATGCCTCCACGTCCGTCACGTCTGAAATTACCCTTAGACTCTCCGTCAACCTTTCCGCAGGTTGTCCTGACTACCTCTGGTCCTGCCTTCCATACCAAGACAGAACAATTGTTCTCCATCTTCATTATGGCAGCTTTTCAAATTTTGCAAACTGTTATTATATCTCCTGATTAAAAACAACTTATTTAACTTTTATAAACCCAGGAGTGGCTTAGGCTCCGATCTTCAAAGTCCTGTAACATAAACGTCACGAAAGCAAATAGAACTTGTCTTGGTCCATCCTTTAAGACTGGAGGAGAAGACATATTGGAAAATATCTGGAGTGCCTCGGCCACATTGTGGCCTTATGGTAGATTTGTTCAGACAATGTGAAAAATGCAACTGTGCGAGAAATGTGAGGCAAAAAACATGGCGTTTGGAGGTGGTAATAATGAACTCTGAAAGTTCCCTAAGTTTCACTGAATATGCCGTGCCAAGATACCTCCATTAAATGGGTTAACTCACAAGCTGAAAAGCAGTAGTGGAGAAATTCTGACTAAAATAGCCATCAGGTAAAAAAAAACAAAAAACCCTCTTCAGTCAGATGAACAAGTCAGACTAATGTAAGCCCAGGGCTTACCAGACCTGTGTGCTCAGCCCCTGATTTTACAAGCAGTCCTCATTTTACTCGCATGAGTAACCCCACCGCCAAGGATGTGAGTAATCCACCTACAACTCTTGAGTCTCCAGCATATTTTTAAGCTGATTTTGCTGCATGAAAGACTGGAGCAGACAACAGGAGTAGCTACCCAAGGAGCTAAGCATACAGTGTAAGTTACGTAAGCTGTGTGTTACACATCCCCCTCTCCTCCCTATAGGGATGGGCGAACGCAGTTCGGAAGTTCGGAGTTCAGACCGAACTCGACCAGTTCGGTCAACCGAACTGAACATTCGAACCGAACTCAATTTTCGAACCAAACTGAACCAAATTTCCGAACCTCGGCTCTGTTCGCCCATCCCTAAAAGACAATATTCCATTTAGTTCAATGGGGTTTGAATTTCCGAATATTGTTCGGATGTTCGGAGTTCGAACCAAACTCAAATAGTTCGGTCGAGCAAACCAAACTTCCGAACCGAATTTCCGAACTGAACCAAATTTCCGAACTCATTCTGTTCTCCCATCCCTATCCACAGAGGATAGGGGAGCATCTTACAGTTAGTGCTAAAACAATTGACAATATGTATTCATAAAGATAATCTGCATATTCATTACCACCATTACAGAATTTATATATTCATTGACTTCACTTTGATATTTCATTTACTTCAGGATTTTGGTATTTTATGTTCAGTATATCAGTAACTTTGGTATTTAGTATTTTCTTTGTTATAATGGCACTGTTTTGAGGGTATTCTCAGGGGCACTCTTGTGAATACCAACTACCCATGAAGTTGCCAGAATGAGGGCATGCAGGGGTGTGTTCTCAATGTCTGCCCCACAATTATGGAACTCCCTCCCCTTGGAGGTCTGCCTAAGCCCCAGCCTCTTCTTCTTCCAAAGGAGATAAGCACATAAGAATATAAGAAGTACCATACTGGGTCAGACCAAAGGTCCATCGAGCCCAGCATCCTGTCTCCGACAGTGGCCAATCTCGGTCACTTGGAGGAAGTACCCAACAGGTCACTATGGGGCGATCCATTTCCTGTTGTTCACTCTGAGATCCTGACAGTGAGAGGTTACATTCCCCCAAACTACCTGATAAAGAGCTGCTAATGGACCTGTCCTCCAGAAACTTGTCCAATCCTTTCTTAAACCCAGTTATACTACCGATGACCTTGACCACGTCTTCTGGCAATGAATTCCACAACTTAATTGTGCATTGAGTAAAAAAAAACACTTTTATATTTGTTTTGAATCTGCTACCCATTAGTTTCATAGCGTGTCCCCTAATCCTAGTTCTATTTACGAGGGTAAATAACGGTTCCCTATTAACATGTTCCGCACCACTCATGATTTTATAAACTTCTATCATGTGCCTCTAAGTTGTCTCTTTTTCAAGCTGGAGAGCCCCAAATTATCTGGCCTCTCTACATAGGGGAATTGTTTCGTACCTCATATTGTTGTTATTGGTATTGGTACAGATTTCAAACAAAGATTTTATTTTTGGTATCGGTATCAATTTCATGTGCCAAGGAAGAATTATTCTCAGCAGTTGAACTCCTTCTCATTGTAACACAGAAAAAACCTGCACACAATAATATATACTGTACACAATATGTAGTTTTATTTATATAATATATACAGAATCTAAGCTAAACCTAACCTACAGCCATTTTTAAACGGACGCCCCCACTCCGCTCAGCGTTCTGGCAGGTGTTGGGGGGTAGAGTTGTAGCGGAATGTCGCAGCGGTAGCTATTTCCACCAGAAACAGCGTTTCTGCAATTAGTGGTATGGCACGGCAGAGGCTTTCATTCCGCTAGTTTCATTCCGCTACTTCCGCAGTTCCACTAGTTTCATTCCACTACTTCCGTAGGCTTCGCAAAATAGCAGAAACATGACATTTCCGCTACTTCCGCCATTCCGCCAGTGCCACAAAATAGCGGAACAGCAGTTTTCTGACAGTTTCCGACAATTCCGCAATTTTTCTGATAGTTTCCGAATTTGCAGAATGCCGGAGGAATTACCAGAATGTCAGCAGAAAAGCCGCGGTGTGGCGTGGGCAATTCCGAAATGGCGGAATGGAATCGTGGCACGGTAACAGCTGCTGCCACACCAGCTCTATTGGGGGATACATGTAAATGGGCGGCAGTGGGGGGGGGATGGGTGTGCACCCATGTAAACATCATGGGCGGTGGGTGTTTGTGCGTGCATGCTCCCGACGCACATCACCCACCCATCTCCACTCATGGGGCCCTCTAGAAAACTGGAGGAGGCCCCATGGGTAGAGATGGGTGGAGGTGGGAGTGTGTCCGTGTAAACGGCCACACACGCACCTCAACCCACCACAACCAAACACCCATTCCCCCACCCACCTCCATCCATGTAAAAACGGCCTTTGTATAATACAAAACGTTCCTATCCTATAATCCTAATATATATAATAAAACATCCTAGTATCTAAATATAGAATCTATATAATAATAATAATAATAATAATAAAATATTTATTAGGCATAACATACGTTATTGCCAGCATAAGCCCCGAACATAGGCATACAAACATACAAACATCAACTATGTAGTATTCAGAACAAATTACAAAATAATATATTTTCTCTGCCCCAATAACAAATCCAGATTACGCCCAACTATAAACAAAGAAACCACGCACTACTCCATAGGGCCATTAATGGGCTTAAAATCCAAGAAGTTCTTGCGCATCAGCATAGCTTGCTTCAAAAAACAGCCCACCTCCTTAATAACCTGGATTGTAGAGTTGTTAAGTAAATATCCCCAAAGTACACCTTCGGACCATCCTATCCGCTCATCAAGAATCGGGGCCAAAAACTTTGCCCTCAGATTATCATAGAGGTGACATGATAACATAACATGGGCCACCGTCTCTACAGACTGGTTATCATAAGGACACAATCTGTCCAGAAAGGGTGTCCCCTCCAGTCTACCCTCATATACCCGTGTGGGGAGGGCATTCACCCGGGCCATAAAAATGAGCTGCTTATCCCTAACTGCCACCTTGGCATCCAAATAATGGGCCAAACAGGCAGTATCTGGGATACAAGAAAGGTATAAACTCATATGAGGTGACTGATTAATCTTAGCCACCTCCTCCTGTCTACCCATATCTGTGGCCTTTGTCAGTACTTCCTTGCAAATCAAGGCTTGGGGTTTACCCCGAAGATATTTCAGAGATACCCCCATTTTGGCCAGATACTCCCCTACCCAAACTTGCCAGGGATTCAGAAAGGAATCCTCCCTAATACCATAAAGGAGTACTGAACCATGGTCAAATCGGATTTTGCACCAGAACTTCAAGGCCCTAATACTGATGCCAACTAATCTGGCCAAATTCTGTCCTCAAGGCAGCAAAAGGGTACCTCTTGGGCTTGCAAAAACAGACTGAAAAAACCTGCCCTGAACCACATGTATTTTCTGGGAGCAAAAAGGCGCCCAAACTTCTGCCCCGTATAGACATTGGGCTCTAACTTTACTGTTAAAAGCCCCTACTGCAGATTTTACTGCCTGCCTACCAAGTTTAACAAAAAATTTCACTATCTCCAGAGAGGCGGCTTTAGCCGTAGCTTCTGCCCAACGAATATGCTCCCTGCAGTTACCAGATTTATGGAAAATTAATCCTAGATATTTGAAGGAATCTATTTGCTGTACCACCTGCCCCTCCACCACCCACCTATGCTGACACTTCCTAGAGGAAAAAACCCTTACCTTTGACTTATCAAAGTTGATAGCCAGTTTATTACTATTACAAAATGAGTTTAAAATATTCATCTGGAGTATTAGGCCAATTTGGGTCTGGGAAAGCAGTGCCACATCATCGGCATATAGGAGTGCCCCTATCGTCCTAGAAGCTAACCTAGGAGGAAAAAATCTGCCTTCTTCCATGACTGGTATGATGTCGTTAATGAATATATTAAATAAAGTTGGGGCGAGGACACATCCTTGACGTACTCTGACTTGGATATCAATGGGCACTGTCAAATGCCGCTGACTATCCATTTTCACTCTAAGTGAGGAATTAAGAGTATAATGAGACAGTCAACAGCAGACGTCTGCAATCTATGGTTGATTTCAAAAGCTTCCTCCAGAGGATAGAGCTATCCACCAAGTCAAAAGCTGTCCTTAAATCTAAAAAAGCAACATACAAGGCCCTATGTGAGCTAGTATACTTAGAAATAAGATGGTATAGGACAAAACATATCTCGGTGGTAGAGCTACCCTCCTGGAATCCGGCTTGTTCCGGGCAGATGATTTTATCCCGCTGAATCCACTCCACCAATTTGCCTGAGAGGAATCAGCCATAGATTTTAGCAACCACACTCATCAAGTTAATAGGCCTGTAGTTGATGGGACACTTCCTTGAACCCTTTTTTAAAATCAGAACAACCACGGCCATACCCCAGCCCCCCAGAATCTGTCCAGACTCATTAATGACTGAAAACAGTGCCGCTAATAAGGGCACCCACCAATCCCTATGTGCTTTTATAAATTCAGCCTGAATCAGGTCAGGGCCCGAGGCTTTATGACTTTTACAAAGATCCACCAGCGCTTCCACTTCCAGTTCTGTCACCGGAGGCCAGCAAGGGATATCTGCTAATGAACAATATCACACACCCCAACTGAATATCCCCTTGATCAGACCCATACAGTTGCTTAAAGTGGTCAGCCCAGTCCCGCGGGTGAATAGGAAACAGAGGGATACTAAGTTCTTTTTTAATTGAAGTATTTACCGGCTGCCAAAAATGCCTAGAGTCCTGCCTCCTGGCTGCTTTTATCAAGTTGTCCCACCTCTCCTCTATGTATTTCAGCATTTTGTCAGAGATTAATTTCTTATGATTGGCTATGTGTTCAAAGTATTCCATTGGTAACTTAGGTAATCGGGCCCTCCTATACCCCTTATATATTGTTTTAGCCATTCAGCAGTCCCTGTCATACCACGGCTTCCCCCTGCTTACCCTGGGCCCAACAACAGGTTGAGGATGGGCCTTAATATACCCTTGTATCTGGGCCCCCAGTTGATTATAGATATCCACAGCCATTACATTATCAGATACAGAAGTTACAGCAACCCTCAATGCCAGTATTTCAGGGGATAACAAAAAACTAGCAAGAGAGGATGCCAAAGCTGCATCCCACCTAGGGGCCCTATGGGTATCTAGTAAGGAATTATCACATAATGATTCCACAGGGTGAGCAGGGGCACCACTACTAAAACGCATCATAAAAAGTAATAAAGGGAGATGATCCCCTAACAACTTCTCCCCAACCCTAAAATCCAAAACTTCCAGCAGGGCTGCCAATGACAGCACAAAGTAGTCCACCACACTACATCCTGAGGTCCCCAAATACGTACATTCCCCCTCTGGATCATTAAATCCTGTACCATTTAACACATATAAATTATGATTATAGATCAGCTTACCTAAGCATATACCTGCAGAATAAATTTGCTGATCTTTAGATTTGCTTGAGTTAAGAATCCCAGTAGAGGAGTAAGCTGACACTGACAGTATTGGTTCAAGATCTGATCATTAGGTCCTAGCCGGGCATTGAAGTCCCCCTCAAGAATGATCAAACCATCTGGGTATTGATGACCCATATTGCTCAACAACTCCTCAGGTTTAGCCCAGCTAGCTGAATTAAATGACCCGGCATTCATTGGGGTATGTATACAAATATAATAATCATAACAAGGACCTCAAATCTGAGTATAATACCCAAAGCTATTGGGGGAACCGGAATTTATATAACTTCCTTAATTTTGAGGTCCTGTGAGATAAGACACCCAATCCCCACACAGGGACGCCCTCTTGAGTTCACTGCCGGTATACTAAAGGCTCACTGCCGGTATACTAAAGGCCCTATACCCTTCACATGAGATTGGCAACTTGGACCACGTCTCCTGCAATAACATAATCTGCGATTTCCTAATGAAGCCAATAGAATCTAGATCATTAACATGTCTAGCCCACCCAGCTATAGTCCAGGAGGAGATTGTAAGCACCTCCTCTACTGAGGCGGTTAGCTGTCAAGTCATTTGCGGAGGCTCAACATCTTGGGCACGACTTAAACTTAAAGCCGCCCCCTCACGCTCCAATTCCGTGATCTAGGGGCTGATCTCCCCCCCAGCTCAGGCACAGGTGCCGACTCATCTCCTGAGCCAGGCAGCAACTGCTGCAAAATCTGCTGAGTAGGGGACCCCTTTCCCTCTGTCCCCAATGGATGTACCTGATCCCTTACTGGCCCGGTCTCCCAGCCTACCACATCCAATAGCCTAGGGCCAATATAGGATCTCGATTCAGTCGTACAAATGATCTTTGAGTAATAGGTATGGCATTGGGGTTATCCCATTCCCTCCTTAACACCTGAAGTTCTTCCCTCCTGGCTAGTGGGGGGGTTGTAATATCCCAAAAGTAATGGAGAGATCACTGTATTTTCATGGACACGGCTAAAAAATACCCCCCAACTAGCAAACAAGGTTCTGTAAGTAAGTAAACTGTCCACAATCTCCTTGGAGCAAAACTGAATAACTATCCTCTGGGCTTGGTTCACCATAGGTAATAAATCAAATCGAACAATATGATTGTACGGTATGAAGTGACCTATGATATTCGCTATATGCAAGATAATTAACTGCTTGGAATTCCACTGTGGGCATGGACCGTGGGGAAGGGACACAACCCTGACTGCCAAAGCTGCAGGGCTCATTCTCAAACTTGCAAGTGCCCTCCTCCCCCCAGTTCCTACACCTTCGTTCTTCGCCATCACAGTCTGGTTCACAAACCCATCACCCCAAGCTTCCACAGTTTGCGATGCTGTGGTGGCCAATTTACATACTCTCAATCCATCCTCCCTTTGACCTCCACATTTATGAGCCCAACTATATCACCCAACATAGCCTGTTGCTTTAAAAGTTGGGCATTAATCTTGTCCAATTGTTCATATAACTTTTGTATTAAATCCCCAACAACAAGGCATTGTTTCCTCAATAATACATAGTCTGGTGAGATCAAAGTAGCCAGTGGGTCACCATTACCTAGTTCATTCGCCCCAATTCCAGATGCCATGGGCGAGCAGTCCTGAGACAAATTAAAATCACTTCCCTGCGGGGTAATAACCACACGCGATTTCCCACTAGTCGCTCTACCACAGATCGGAGATCTTTCCTTTCAGTCAAGGCTTGGAGAATGAAAGTCCTCAGTGAGGTAGTCAGCCAGTTTAAGCTGCCTAACTATAGATCGTGCTCTGGTTTCCATTCCATGTTTCCTTCGTTTCCTCGGCATGCTTTTACTAACACCACCTTCTGGTCAAAGGGGGGCCCTCCCGTCCGGACCAACTCTCGGGAGCATCCAAGGGTTCTATCCAAGGGTCGCCATACAAAGAGCAGTGGTTCCAGCAAGAACCTGCAGCCCGGAACCGCTCTCCCGACCAGCACAAACCTCCGGCGCCACAGCCGCACCTTTACCTCCTGATCATTGATCATTGCAGGGCATTGATCATTGCAGGGCTCCTCCCACCCGGGCAGCAGGTAAGCACAATCAGGGGACTCCGTTGGGTCCCTACCTCTGGTCAAGGGGGCCGTCCCATCCGGACCAACTCTCAGGAACATCCAAGGGTTCTATCCAAGGGTCACCATACAAAGGGCAGCGGCTCCAGCAAGGATCTGCTGCCCAGAACCGCTCTCCCAACAAGCATCGTCCTTATTTTGCTTTAAGATTTTCCCCAGGATCAGCACCAAGGAAAACGAATAGAAGCATATGAACATGACCTTTCTAGGAATAGTTATGCAAGCAGCAGGGCTTTCAGTTCCAGAAGAAATATCCTTCTTCTGTATGGGTAGCCACTGGACTCAAGGGGCAGAAAGAGAAAATAGCTGGCTCAAAGCAAGTGTATATTTTGGGTAAGCATGTCTGCTCTGTTGAAGCTTGCTGCAAAACAAAACTAATCTATATATATACAACTAACTATCTCTAATCTCTCTCTCTCTCTCTCTCTCTCTGTATATATATCTAAGACTGGGTGGTAGGGAAGGGAATAAGGGATATATATATATATATATATATATATATATATATATATATATATATATATATATATATGTTTGCAGAAGCTGCTGGTGCTTGCACTAGAAATCTTCCTATATATAGGCTTCTGCAAACACATCCTGACAAGCAAGAGAGCTAACACAGAGTGAAGCAGCCTACACTATTAAGGGTTGCAGTGCCCTCCCCCAGAGCCCTCCTGATTGGTTCTGGAAGGCAGAGGTATTGAGGAATCATAGGGTGCCATTCAACTGCTGGGATGTGCTTGCACTGCTCATTGGCTGGAAATATATTAATCAGGTCCTTCCCCTCCCAGTGCAAGAGTTCAACACTGTTTCTGGCTCCGAGATGTCTGCTCCCTCCTCCCCTCTTCACATTTCCCTCCAAAAAACACCTGCCAGGCTGCCAGACAATAAGGAAATCAGTAAATACTTTCATTCTCATTATTGTTTACATTCTTATTTTTTGTCATTTTCATTACTGCAATAATGAAACCGAAAATGACAATTTTTGTTTTCATTATTGATATAATGAAAATGACATGCACTTCCCAGCATGGACTAAAGTTTTTGGAGTGGCAACAGTTATGCAGGGCCAGATTTTAGCAATATTGCACAAGACAAACAGCGGGATTTGGTAACAGTCTGGATCTGAGGCATAAAGGAGAGGGAGGAGTAAAAAATGAATCCCAGGTTACACGCCTGAGGGACGGCCTGGATGGTGACACCCTCAATGGAAACTGACAGCAAAGTAGGAGGGGAACATTTTTTGGGGGGGGGGAGATGAGGAGTTCAGCCTTGGTCATATTAAGCTTGAGTTGGTGGTGAGACTCCGGGTTTCGACAGTGGAGAAACTGTCGAAAACTGTCGCAAGTCCCATAAAGGATCAGAAAATGCCACAAAGTGTTGGAATGTGTTGCTAAAGTGTCAGAAAACTGTCAAAAATGTCGTAAAAACTGTCCGAACTATTGGTGAAACTGTCCAAACTTTTGTAACTGTCAGAAATTGTCACTGTTATCTTAAGTGTCACAGAATACCCGGAACTTGCATGCGGGGATCTACAGACCATTGGATTGTGGCCAGTGACTCCAAGGTTCTTTTCCTGAGCGGTAACTCCTAATTTAGAACCCAACATTGTCTACATAAAGTTTGGAATATTTTTCCCTACGTGCATCACTTTGCACTTGTCCAAATTAAATTTCATCCGCCATTTAGCTGCCCAGTCACCCAGTCTCGCAAGATCACCCTGCAAATCTTCACAGTCCACTCGTGTTTTAACTACCTTGAATAACTTGCTGTCATCTGTACATTTAATCACCTCACTCCACTTTCCAGATCAATAATGAACACATTGACCAACATAGATCCCAGTACAGATTCCTGGGACACTCCACTATTGATTCCTCTCCATTGTGAAAACTGACCCTTTAGTCCTACTCTTTGCTTCCTATCCTTCAGCCAGTTAACAATCCACAATAGAACATTGCTTCCCATCCCATGACATTTTAATTTCCTCAAGAGTCTCTCGTGAGGAACCTTATCAAATGCTTTATGAAAATCTTGATGCACTATATCAACCAGCTCCCCCTTACCCACATTCTTGAGATGTAAGACCTTTTTGTTTGGCCACACATTTGGAAGGCAGGAATAGGGCTTGGTGGGATTTTGGTAGAGGAGTTTGGGGAGGAGGACTGGTGGGTGGGGATAAAGGGTGGGATGGGTTGTTGGTTGGGATAAAGTTGTGGGTATTAAGGGATTCGAATGCATGTTATTGTTTTGGGTTTGGGTTTTTTTTTTGCTTGGTTTGGGTTTTTGGATGTTGTAAGTCACCCTGAGTTTATGGAGAAGGGTGTTGTAAAAATGTAATAAATGAATAAACTAAAAAAAGGAATAAATAATAAATTCTTTCCAGCTATTGTGCACACATAACAGTGCCAAAACGATGTAACTGTGATACCATAATGATTAAACTGAAATAGCCAAAACAATGGAAGAAGAATTCTGGCAAAGTGGCACCAGACATCCACTTTATATGATCTGAATCGAAGCAAGCGGATTTGTCAGATACGTTGTTTAAAGAGGACTTGCATGTGCCGACGACAGGATGTGAACGTGAAGAATGCATGCCCCAAGGACATCTGAAAAGGCGCGCCATTCGTGATCAAGCTTGTTGACGCATTGACGGGCGTGCTTATCGACCTGGTTTTTCACGTTGGTCAAGCGCGCCTGTCAGTGCGCTGACAAGTTCAATCATGCAAGCGGTGCCTTTTCAGATGTCCTCTGGCCGCGCATTCTTCACATCCGCATCCTGCCACCGGCACTTGTAAGTGCTCTTTAAACCACATCTGACGGAGCTCACTGACACGCGTGAGTAATATAACCCACCTGGTTTTGGCAAGCCTGCTCATGGGATTCCTCCTGGGAGCCATGAAACTGACTGTACCCAGAGCGTTAGCCAATCAATGCACAATGTCAACAAAACAAGCAAGAGAAATAAATGCTCCCCCTTCTCCAATCTCTTTCAATTATCCCCATGCTAGGTGGCATTTGTAACAAGTAAAAAAAAACAAAAAACTACACAACACATGGGAGTTGTTTTTTTTAAAAAAAACAGCACTGCCATTTTTATAATCTAAAGTGGTATTTATTTGTTTGTTAACTCACCTGTAGGCACACGCTTCCGGAATGGCGTGTGGTGCTGCACGTGGGATCAAGAAAAAGACCTGTCCATTTCAAAAGACAGCCTGCCTCGCTCAATGAACTGGATTAAACTGGAGAATGTGTGAAGGATGGTGGAGTAGCACCTTCACATGAGGTTACAGCGACCACGGAGCAAGGGGGCTCAGGACCTGGACTTTAGCGGGCCTCTGCAAGCATCCTGAGAACCACTAGGAAATATTTAGAGTGAGCGGCCCCCACCCACTCTGAACATTTTCAAGTGGTTCTCACCCCTCTTGCAAGAACGACATTTTCAGAGTGGGTGGTGGTTGAGTGCTGGTTCCAGTGACTCTTAAAACTTGCTTCTGGGCTGGGGTTCTGCTACTCTGGAGAGCCTCACCGCAGCCCTTTGCAGGGGGAGGGGGAGGCTGGCCAGGAGCCTGGGGAGGAGTACTAGGGATTTGAAGATGTTATTGTTATTGTTTTCTTAATCTCTGTGTGTGGAGGGGTGTGTGTGTTCATTAACGACTTGTTCTGTTTTTGTTTTTTTTAATTAAAAATAATATTTTTTAAAAAATCACTGCACCTGTACAAAATGGCTTCCAGGGTCATTCCGCGTCTGTGTGGCCCTTTTCCAAAATGGCACCAACAGCTCATTTTATTTTTAAAAAGATTTTTTTAACAAAATAAAATGAAAAAATTAAAACGATAGCAAATGAAATCAAACAAATGTTGTTTGCTTAGTCATTTATTTTCTTTACCTTGGTTATGAACACAAAATGGGGCTCCATTTGTTTTCATGACTAATTAAAACGATACTAAGTAAGACCCTGCTCCTTGGCCCTCAGCTCATAGGGAGCTCATAAGTGGGATGTGAACCCTGGCTTACCACAGCCTTGCTGTGCCACTGATAGGGTTACCTGGTCTATAAAGTGAGCCAGAAGGTGTTGAACCTGGACCTGGGAAGCCAGGGTTCGAATCCCACTCTAGCCATGAACTCACTGGGTGGCGTTGGGCAAGTCACAATCTCTCAGCCTAGAAAGCCAGTGTGGTGTAGTGGAGCAGATGCTGAACTTGGATCTGGGAAGACAGGTTCAAATCCTGAACTCACTGGCCAGTCTTAGGAAAGTCACCCAGTTCAGCCTCAGTTCCCCATCTGTAAAATGGGAATGTCTGTCTCTGTGTTCCCTTCACCCTTGTCCATCTGAGGCTGTTTTGTTTTCAGACCTTTCTCCTCCATAGTATGGCTGTGGGAGGAAATGGACGGGGATCAAGTAATCAAAGCACACACACACACGGCTTTCCTGCTCTGCATCCTTGCGTGTGTCTGCTGACAAAGCCGTGCGGGGCGGCGGGGCTTTCAGAGCAGTCGATTCCGACGCATTCCCTCCCGCAGCCACAATATGCTGAGGGCTGAAGGTCTGAAAGCGGCCTTAGATTGTAAGCTAACTGGGCAGGGACCTGTCTCTGAAAATCTGTGATTGTAAAGCTCTGTGTTTGCCTAGTCGCGCTATAGAAATGATTATTAGTAGTAAAAATCAATAAATAATTTTCCTCTTTTGAATCCAAACTTTCCTTACTGTTCTGAAGTGATGACAATATGTTAGCTGTAACTCACGTGGAGGGAATGTCAGCTTGGGTTGTTACAAGAATCAATGGTATTGAAAGAGTGACCGGTGGTAAAGTGCAATATTGATCATCCTAAAGAGTTATAAACAATGACAGCTACCAGCACAGTGTTATTGTTGCAAAGGTCATTGTTGAAAGATTTTTACAGTATTTTTTTTTTATACTCAATAATATTTTCTTTGTTCAAATTATCTGGGTTTATTAAAGTAATATTTTCTGATTCTACCTAGCCCGTAAAAAGACAACACTGTAACAGAGTTCAGATGGATGGCCTTTCAGTAAATGCGGTGTGGTTGTCCTCTGACTATGGCGGCAGTTCCAAACCCCTCCGTGCAGGACCCGCACGGCGCAATGTCTCCACTATGGACTTGTGTGTGGTTTGCGCCCTCAGATTGCACGCCGTTTCCGTGGCCCCCCAGTGACTGTAAAGTGGTGTGGTGAAGCGGGATGTTTTCAGTTTCTCAGTGACTCCCAAGGCCAAACTGTTCTGTTTCAAAGTCCAAAGTTGGTTTTCCCCAACTGCCAATGCTTGTACGTTCAACCTCCCTACAAGTTCACACCTGCTGCAAGCTATTTGTCGACGCACCCGGAATGAGACAAGGACTCCGAGTTGGGGTTTTAAAGGCTGCACTCGTTATTCGAATTGTGATTAGGCTAAGTGGGATAATTGCCTCTAAAAAATTCAGGCCCAGCACTCCAACTCGTATCACTTTTAGTAGCATAAACAGAACAGGGCTTGGCCTGGATGTGCCCTCCAGTGCCATCCCAAAATGCGTCTCCCCTTTGCTCACTGCCCCGAGGCCGTGATTGAAGGGGACAATGTCCTTTCCAGACTACAGCAAGGATACAGCACTGAAGGATTGGGGACCATGCTTGCCCTTGCCCTCCTTCTGACCGGCCCCTCTCCCCGGGATGTGACCCTCGCGGTCGCCGTGCCCTGCTTTTGCGCCAGGTGTCACCTCCCCATCTCTTAAGGAGATGTCTCCCATTGCTATTTACTTAACTATTTTAACCAAAACAGTGCTGGACCCCTTCAAGAGTGCGACAAGAACATCTTTGGCAACATGACACCCTCCTGTCATAACCTATAAGCCTGATAGCCCAAATATACAACCAAAAAATTCACACACTGTGAGGAAAGCAAAAAACCGGGCACCCTCATGCCAATTTGGATCACCTGGAAAATTCCTTCCTGGTCCCCGAAGGCAGCCGGACAAGTCCCACAGTGCATTAGGGAGGGAGGGTGGGGCTGTCAGCACTGGGCTCCCTCGCTAAATGACGAGGGAACCACCTGAGCCGGCGGTGAAGCTCCTCCCATCAGGAGAGAGCCTTCCGCGTCGTGTTGCCAGGTTGGCCAGCAGCCCGTTGCCAGGAGAACCCTGGCTGGGCCGTTCCCGCTGGCTTGCTTTTCTTCTCCTATTCCCACTGCAGCAGGGAGTGCAAACCTCCCCGAGTCCCTGTCTCTCCCTCAGGTGAGCGTGACAACGGGCCCACTGGCTGCCATTGCTGGTGGCTAGGGGCTATTCCCATGGAACACTATAGACCCTGCAACTGGAACTTGGTAAGCAATTCCATTTTTAAGATGTGGGAGCTGGAAGCAAATCCAGTTCATTGGTGAAAACAAACACGCATATAACTCTGCTTTAACACCTCTTTAACATTTCTTATGCATGTCGCAGGGCTGCATAGGCAGGGTGGCCATACCTCACCATCTAGATCAGCAGGTGGATATGGTGGCGAAGGCAGTGTTCCACCAGCTGTATCTGGTGCGGAGGCTGAGCCCGTACATCTCCAGACCTGACCTGGCCACTTTGATCCATACCTTCATCACTTCGAGGCTGGACTACTGTAACGTGCTCTACATGGGGCTTCCCTTGATGTTGGCCCGGAGATTGCAGCTAGTGCAGAATGCGGTGGCCTGTCTCCTAACAGGGACGGGCNATGTTAACTTTACCTTAACTATAAGCATGTATTTAGATCTATTTGCTGGAAGAGAGAAAGAACCCACATACTTAAAGTCTATTCAGAAAACTGATCCAATATCGAGACCCTACCAGTCCACCTTCCATTCCCAAACCTGAGCACACAAACCCGTCACTTCTTATCTGGCCAATGCAGCTCCTACTAACCTTCAAAAAGGCTACCGGTAGGAAAATGTCTCATCCCCTGATCTATAGTATCTCATTTCATTTATTGGCAGTTTTTCACTCTAGCTTGGGTTTTTTTTTATGCCAATCATAATTATCCCAGTTGTTGTAGACCAGGAGTGGGGAATCCTTTGTTTCCCAGGAGCCATTTGGAAAATCAGAACAAGCTACTTTAGCACAAGATTTCCCAATTTTGTTTTAGTTATTAAGGAAACAGAAATGAAATTTAGTTTAAACAGAATTCTGTTTGCTAATCTTGTTTTCATGCCTCCCTCCCAGGCTGGCTGACATGTGCCTGAGAGGCAAAGAACGTTGCAAAACACCCAGTCACTTTAAAAGGCCACTTCCTCCTCTCCACTGCCTCACAGTGGCCATAGTGTTCTGGGCCATGTTCCATCACTTTGAAAAACCGCTTTCCCCTATCACACATACACACACACACACACAGAGAGAAATGCATGGAAAACAAAACTGGAAACTAAAATGAAACTGAAACAAAACAAAAATAAATATATATGTATATATGTGTTCGTTTAGTTTACAGGGAAACTAAATTAAAACAAAAAAAATATTGTGCTCTCTTTACAACCATATCCTGCTCGTCCCTCTTTGATCTGGGAACTGCTCCTTATTGGCTGAGGTCATAACACACAGCATGGTGTCAGCAATAATTGTGGTGTGGCGCCATTCTGGCTGGGGGATGCTGTCTCTCCGTTTGGCACTAACCATAACCTGGCACTATTCTGGTGGGTGGAGGATGTCACTGTATCTTGTTGGAGGCTGCAAACAGGTCAATGCCCATGGCAGTGGGAGCCAGGGGTGACATTATCAAACAGACAAGAACATCCGATAACAAGCAGGTAAGTGAGGAGTTGTGATTACAGCTACTGTGAATCATCCGCCTTGCTAGTCTGCGCTAAGGGTGTTATTTTAACTGCCCTTCTCTTTCCCTCCTTTGCTAATCTCACATTCCATGGTGTCTGTCAGACTATAAACTCTTTGGGAACAGAGACTGTCTCTGAGCTTGAAAATCACTGGAACAAGACTAAACCGGGCTTCTACGCATCCCCACAATATCAGTGCTGAATAATAATGATGATTTTAAAAACCTTCCTTTAAGAAATATCCATTAGGGCCCCAGAACAAGAGAGGGTGTCTTTAGACATAACGCTGTTCAGTGTTCTGTAACACAGTGTCCTAATGTTACAGTGTTTAGACATAACGTCAACACTGTGTTCACCCCAAACACGGGAAGTGAACAACTGCCAGGTCTTGACAGTTTAATCAGTGCTTAGGGTGAACATTGTGTTGACGGTATGTCTAAACACTGAAATGGTAGGACGCTGTGGGTGATTTCAGACGTTACGTTTTCGGCATTCACCACAGTCTACCGCAGTCAAACGCGGATGGTGGTGAAAGAGCCGTGCACGTCTGTTGGCCCGCATCCAGATGTTCACCACAGTCACATGCGGGTGAAGCTAACCATGCTTCGTGAGGTCGGGGCGGGAGGAGGTCCAGAAGTGTGGTGAATGGTCACCACGGCAGGGGTGAATGAAAAGTAACTTCTGAACNTGCCTCCACCCAGGTCAGGGCACTGAATGGACCTGGGTCTGACCGGACCAGCCAATGAGCCCTCCCCCATTCCACCACACTGGGGAAGAGAACAAACTTGAGGTTGGGTGGCCCTGCCCCCTGTGCGCTCCCAGCCCCCCGCCATGATGGGCAGCCATGGCAGCCAATCACAGGCAGCCATGGATGCTGGCCATGGCAACCCCCAATCCCCAGAGGGGGACTGTGGAGGGAACAGATGCACTGGCCTGCTATGGCCAGCTTGGCCCCACTGGGTGGCCCTTGACCCCTTGAATCATCCGGTGGACCACATCCAGGCAAGCCACCTACCCAGGCTTGGGCAGCAGTGGGCCAACATTTGGCGGTCCACAAACAGATGCAATGGTGAGTTTCTGGCACAGGCGGGCCATAGCTGCTAAAGACGAGGTTGGTGGTTAAAAAGTCATCTACCATCCGGTTCAGAGCAGCTAACATCAATATAAAAATATAAAAAAACAATTTTAACATTTTAAAATATCATAAATCATAAAAACCAAAAAACATAAACACAAACACCCCATCACCCTACCAACCCTTCTCCACCCTACCCCTCTCCCTCACCAAATGCCTGATGGAAAAGCCAGGTTTTACAGCTCTTCCAGAAGGCCGGAAGGTCCGGGGCCAAGCGCACGGCATGGCACAGAGACCGAGAACGCCCTGCTCTGCATGGCCCCCCAGGAAACCCGGGGGACCCCGAGCAGCGCACCCCCGTCCGACCGCAGGGGCCGATCCAGGACCTGGGGAGTGAGGCGGTCTCGCAGATAAACAGGGACCAAACCACGTAGGGCGTTATAGGTTAAAACCAACACTTTGAATTGGGCCCGGAAGACTATTGGCAGCCAGTGCAGAGACCGGAGTACTGGTGTAATGTGCTCCCGGCAGCCCAAGCCCACCAGGAGTCAGGCTGCTGCATTCTGCACCAGCTGCAGTTTCTGAGCCGTCACCATAGGTAGCCCCACGTAGAGCGCGTTGCCGTAGTCTAATCGAGAGGTAACAAAAGCGTGGATGATTGTGGCCAGGTCTGGAACCAAAACCAGCAGCCGGAGCTGCCGCACCAGAGGCAGGTGGTAGAAGGCACTCCTTGCCACAGCCTCCACCTGGCAATCCAGGCGGAGCTGTGCACTGAGGAACACCCCCAGGTTCCACACCTGGGATGTCAGCAGAGGGCAGACTCTGAACTAAACTGCCTAACTGAGTCAGACCAATGGTCCATCTTATCCCAGTATTGTCACAACCTGACACGGCAGCAGGGGTTTCAAATTCAGGTCCAAATACAGCTCTTCCAGGGTCTCCAGCAGAGGCCATCCTGGTATGCTACCTGAGATCCCTCCAAGCCCCCAGCAGAGGCCTCCCCCAGGCGTGCTACCAGGGATCCTGAGGTGGAGATGCTAGAGATTGAACCTTATACATGCAAAGCAATGCATGCGCTCTTACCACTTGAGCTATACCTCCCCCATCAATTGATGGAGCTGTCAACTCCATTGACCTACCCACTAACATCACCTCCATCTTGTCAGGATTCAGTCGCAGTCAGTTAGCCCTCATCCAGTCCCCCACAGCTGCCAAACATCAGGTAAGCACTGAGACAGCGGGGCCTGGGTCAGTTGAAAATGAGAGATACAGTTGGGTGTCATCTGCATACTGATGACACCTCACCTGGAACTCTCTGATCACTTTGTCGAGCGGCTGCATATACACTTTGAACAGGAGAGGGGACACAATTGAGGCCTGCGGGACCCCACACCGGAAGTCTCGGGCTTTTGAAATATCGCGCGAGCAGGTCGACCAACCCGCTCGTCTAAAAGCAGCCTTAGAGACTTTGTTCTGGCTGAGCAGTCAACTCCAGTCTAACTCTGTAGGAGTGAGTGATGAGAGGCTGCTGACCAAGGTGCTAATGAGAGGCTACTGGCCAAGGTGCTAATGAGCAGAACTGGAGGGTGCAAGCCAGTTAGTGCTACGAGTCAATTTAATACGCCGTTGATGACCAATAGTACACGCTGAATTAATTTTTGAAGACACCTTGTCAACTCTGCATTTAAAATGAAACATTTACTTAAATCTACGTTTTAAGCCAACGACAACTAGAAGAAAAAATATATATATATTCCCCCTTCAGCGCGCTTCAATCCTGCTTCCCTGCTATTTCTCCTTTGTATCTACTTTTACTAGATGACAGCCAGGCAAGGGCAGTGCTTGACAGAGGCTGAGAGAGCAATGTCATTAAAACGGTAGGTGTGGTTCAGTAGTGCTGATGTCATGTATTGACACGTATTTTGATATATTTTAGTATGTGCTTGGCAAACCTCTGATTCAAAATGTGAAGAGATCGGTTTGGCAAAGCCATTCCGTGTAAAACGCTGAGTTAGGGAGACACTTGTTTTTGAAACTCTGATTTTGAAACCCGGCAGTTTTCTTATCAAGTTGTCTCTTTGATTATAATCCGCTTTACCTTTGTATCTGTGTGTGTTAGTGGCTTAACCTGAAACTCAAATAATAAATAAAGCATTGTGAGAGACGTTAGCTAGTGTGTATTTTAAACATACCAGCTTCTACCAGGATAATTTTTGCGTGTCTTCCATTGAATTCTAGTCTTAAGATATTAATCAGTTTTAGTGTTTTCAGTTCCTGGAGTTTTAGATTTTGACTGGTTAGTCAGTAGGTAGACCCTTATTAATTTCAGAAAGCACCGGAACAGACAGAAATGTAGTCTAAATATGCCTGCCCTGGAAGGGAAAAGGTTAGAAAGCTTTTGGATTCCTGAAGCCTTCTCAACCAGGCAGATGCAGGTCCAAAGACCTGGTAAATATGACACCGAGCCAGCTAGCTAGCTAGGAAACATAGCTTTTTCTTTAAGGTTTCGACTTAGACAATGTATGATGTTCTTTGAATGTCTTTTGTATCACATTGTTCATATTGGTAACTGAATGAGTTTTCCGTTTTGTACTATCTGAAACCTTATTTGAATTTAAGTAAATCTATATGTTTTTTATATATTGTTTTTGTCTTGAGTCCTCCTTTAAAATATACTGTCATTACATATACGTACTAAGGAGAGTTTACTCTTACCCACATAGTAGGCGTGATTTTAGTTTAACCCTCAAATTGGAAACTAGTACCCTATATTCAGGTTAGATTATGTCTGGTTTGAACCACTAAGTACTTTTTCCTTTGGGGAAACTGAGGCATCCACAACACTGAAAGTCAGTAAAACCAAGTCGATTACCGATATACTCAGTAAAAACTCAGTAACTTTGAATACTGAGTAGAGTAACCGAGGACTCAGCCTGGTATAAAATGTTTTACTGTCATTTCAGCACTAGTGTTCAAGCTTGGAGGAAATGGAACAGCTTTCTCACTTATAGCAAACTGACGGGGGCTGTACTGCTCTTCTCTTCTGCCTAGTGCTGAAACTCGGTCTTCAGAAAACTTCAGAAATCACCGAAGATTCTGGTCTTTGGTTTGGAATGTCTGAGTTCCAAAGTTCTTTGGAAATTTTTGGAAAACTTCAGAAGCTGTTGAACGCGTGGCTGGGGTAGAGCTACTGGAAATGAAACTTAGTGCCATGTTTGGTAGGAGGGGGGTATGGGAGGGGACAGTTGAGTGATGGTAAGCCAGATTGCAAGTTTTGACTGGTTTGCAGGGCAAAATAAAAGTGTCTGCACAGCCATTTTCCATTCTCTTTGGTGAATTTGACTGTGTGCTACACTGCTGATCAGTAAGTAATTGGCTGGAGGGGGAGAGTTGGCTGGAGGGGGAAAGATGCCTGGTATTNCTCCCAGGCCTTCGGAGGCGGGGAGGGGAGGGTGGGTTAAATTTTTGTGTGTGGGGGGGTGTTTTAAACTTGTTTTAATGATGATATTTTAGTTTTTATGTTAAATTGGAAGCCGCCTCGAGATGCCGTGGGCATGGGGGGTGGCATATAAATATAATAAGGCAAATAAATAAAAAAATTAAAAAGAGGATGCTTTTGCAAAATACATGGTGCAGGGATGAATTGGTTCCAATGCAGCCCATGTATTTTTCATAAGGGTCCTCTTTTAAAGGGGAGGTGTGGCCACCCTCCCTATGCAGCCCTGCAGCATGCATAAGAAATATTAAAGTCGTTTTAAAGCCGAGTTGTGGGTGCATGTCTGTTTTCACCTTACATAGGCCCTTTCCACACAGACACTCTAACACTGATAAAATGGGTGTTCCATTTTATTATTATGCATGTTTCAGGGCTGCAGGTGTGCTCTATGGGTGCCCTGAAACATGTATAATAAAATGTAACACCCATTTTATCGGTGTTAGAGTGTCTGTGTGGAAAGGGCCATAGCTGTGTGTGGTAGAGTGCTAAGGCGAGCAAAAAGTAGTTTTAAAAACATGCCACCAAAGAGAGCAAGCCCAATTCTTGATACATGCAAGGATCAAAGCATCTGGATAATATGGTCCCATTTAATTTCCACAGAATAGCTCTCCTTATAAAATTTGTGGCTTACACATGTAACGGAGAAACAGATGAGAAATGCTGCAATACAGAGAAGGATGATTTGTGCCACAGAGTACATACATACTGCAGGCAGGGATTTCCAGACCTTCAGCTGGTGAAGATCAGTGGATAGGGGGTGTGCATATCGTTTTCGTTATAGGAATATCAAAAAGAAAATTTGTCGTTTTCGTTATCGTTATTGCAATAACGAAAACAACAAAAAATAATAGCAAAATCAATAATGATAATGAAATTTGCCATTGATTTTGTTATCACCTTGCAGCCTAACAGGTGTCTTTTGGAGGGAAATGTGACACGGGGAGGAGGGAGCAGACATCTCAGAGTCAGAAATAGTGCTGAACTCTTGAACTAGGCATACGATGGGAGGAGAAGGACCTGATGGATGTAATTGCTGGCCAATGAGCAGCACAAGCAGGTCCCAGCCAGTTGAATGGCACCCTGTGATTGCTTCTGCCTCCCAGATCCAATCAGGGGAGCTCTGGGGGAGGGTACTGCACCCGTTTATACTGCTGGCCTGGGCTGCTTGACTCTGGTTCTGTGTTAGCTATTGATATGTCAAGATGCATTTACAGAATCTGCTGGTACTTGCACTAAAAATCCTCCCATATATATCCCTACCACCTTACCTGTCCAATCCTTACTCCTTACCCTTACATTTTACCTTTTTCCTTCCCCTGCCTGTCTCCCCCTGTACACATATAGAGAGACAGATAGACAGAGGTAGTATAGTATGTAATATATATATATTAGATGACAGATATATAATAGAGGTAGATTAGATATAGTGGATATACCTCTGAGTTTTACTTTTCCATTCCCCCC
>QEPC01006549.1:9976944-9988514 GCA_003113815.1 Sphenodon punctatus | reverse complement strand
CAGTGACATGTTTTTGCCACCTGAACTCACCCAAATGCGATCCGAACTGACTGAACTGTTCGGTCATTTTGACGTTCGGAACCTAGTTCAGTTCTTGTCAGTTCGTGTTTGGATTCGTGTTTGGGTTCGGTCATCTGAACAGGCCGAGTTCGGGGCAAACTCCGAACTTCCGAACCGTGTTCGCCCATCCCTCGTGTGCAGTCACGTCTCCCAGAACAGTCACTCCATCTCTGGTCTCTCAGTCCTCATCCTCAAAGGAAGCCTACACATCTTCAAAAGACGGATCTGGGAACTAAAATTCATAACTTTGTTAGCTCGTCTTCACCTTCAAGACTCTTCATGGCATTACTCCCCATCTCTCTACACTCCCATACAGGAGCTTCGCTCCTCCTCTGTCCTCTCTCTCTCCTTAACCTTCCACCCCTCCACCCACCCGTTACCTTGTCTTAGCCACTCCTACCTCGTCATTCAATGTTTCCTCGTATAGACATGTCCTACATTTATTACGTTTATGTATTTCTGACTGTCCGTGTTACATGCCTGAAGAAGCGGCCCGTGTTCTGGCTATGCTACATGCCTGAGGAAGGGCACCATGTGGCTTCAAAGCTTGCACATTCTCACCAATGGAAGTTGGTTCAATAAAAGAGATCATTTGAACTACTTTCTCTCCATCTCGGCAACCATACTATTTGTTTCCTGGGAAGTCCCACCACCACCACATATACCTTCTATTTAGTGCAATCTAATCCATTCTAAAGGCAAAAATTGTTCTCACTGGACTATTTAATGAACCTCAGGGAGAAGTAACCTCAGGCAAGGATGATTTAACAGTGTCTAGAGACAGAGAGAGGATGAACTCCATCAGAGAAATGGAAATCATTCCCACCTTTCCTTCAATTTGTTGAAGAAACTCCCTCCCAAGTCTCTCAGGAGACTCATCCAAACTATCACTGCCTTAAATTAGAATAAATGGAAGCCCTTGGAAATTCCAACACAGAAAGAAATAAAAAGCACTGAAGGCAAAACAAGGGATTCACCATTGTAACTTTCTATCCCTGTTAGAAAAATATGGTACTATAGGACCATGCAGAGGCACCTACACATGTACTGAGAGCATTAACATAATCAGTGTGAATTAAAGGATGAGGGGCCACTAAACAATGCCATATTTTATGGCCCTACTTTTCCAGAGGAGGAAACCAGGCAGTCTTAATGTGTTGATTCATGTTAAGTTATGCAAAATTAAAAGAGAGCATTGTCTAACATGGAAGCTGGGGTAATAAAATAAGGAAAAAGCAGGCAGTGGGTGTAAGAGCCACAGGTATTTCAGTGTACCAAAGGGGAGGACTGGAGTGTGGAATAAGTGGAGTAGGGTTTGGGTATAGAGACATGGGGGTGTAGGGTAGATGGAGGTAGGGAACATAGGAGTGTCGTGACAACAGATAGTGCTACCATTTCAAGACTTTAGTGGGCACCTTGATATAGACATTGGGCAAAGCCGCCCAATCATTGGACTGTTCATGGGAAAACTGGATTGGGGCAACCTTACATCTAACTTGTCCCTAAACCTCCTCCTCATTCCTGACCTGTTCTATCTAGCCCAACACTGTTGGGTAGCCCCCATGATCTTCACATGCAAAGAGTATGCAATACTAGAACTAAAACGAATAACATATTTTGTATGTGTGGATATTATTCGGACATTCAGATAGCCACCAGAATATTTGAAGAGTATCTGCATCCAAAACAGGTATTTGCATATCTAACTATTTGCTTAATTTCATTTTAGTTATTTGTTTATTTAGTTGTTCGGTTTGAGTGCTATTTAGCAGTATTGTGGATGAACCATAGTCTAAACAAAACCCCACGCAATTGAAACAAAGAACGAGGGCTGTACCGACTAGGCCTTCCGGGTACTCGGACTGAGTTCCAAAGTTCTGAGTACTCGGTCCAGATACTCGGCCGAACTTCGGAGAACCTGGAATTTGGAACTTGGAACTCTGGACATGGGAAATCCCTGGAACTTGGAACTTTGGAACTCCTGCCTTTAATGATTTTAAAGTCCACCCACTTTAAAATCATTATGCCAAGCAGTGCTCAGAAAGCAGGCTAGCAAGAGTGTGACAATCACTTAAGAAGACAAACCCAAACACTGCAACCTCATGGAGAAATCCAAAAAAAGCACACAGTACCCAGAGTGGCCCACCATCAGCAGTGCACCCACTTTAAAATCATTATGTCAACCAAGCAGTGCCCAGAAAAGCAGGCTAGCAACAGTGAGACAATCACTCAGGATGAGAAACCCAAACAATGATACTATGCACAAAAAGCCCCCTCAAAACCTAGCAGTACCCACAGCATGTCCCACCATCAGCAATGCACCCACTTTAAAATCATTATGCCAGCCAAGCAGCATCCAGAAAAACAAGCTAGTAAGAGGGGGACAATTGCTCAAGAAGACAAACCCACAAAAAAGTGCAACTGCAGGAAGAAAAAAAAAAAAAAGGCATCCCAGCAGACATAACAACACCCAGAAGGAAGAAACCAGACATTCACCCACCCACCCACACAAAAGCCTCCATTGTGCCTGCCCAGCGCCCACCTATGCAAAGCAAGTCCCCTCCCCACACACCGTATTATTTTAACCAGAAAGAAAGTAAATCTCCCCTGTGCCCCAGTGACAAGTCACATCTTGGTAAAGTTGAACCCACAAAGTAAAGTCACAGTGGCTACAAAAACCACAGCAAAAGTGATCCCTCTGTGGCCTCTAGGGTGCTGCCAACTTGCCAACAGACAAGGCAAGCAGCACCCATACCTTAAGTATATTTTGCACTGGTGACAACCCCTGGCATTGTCCCAGATTCAAGGTGTTGGTATTGATCTATAAAGCCCTGCACGGTCTGGGCCCCTCATACCTNAAAAGTGATCCCTCTGTGGCCTCTAGGGTGCTGCCAACTTGCCAACAGACAAGGCAAGCAGCACCCAAACCTTAAGTATATTTTGCACTGGTGACAACCCCTGGCATTGTCCCAGATTCAAGGTGTTGGTATTGATCTATAAAGCCCTGCACGGTCTGGGCCCCTCATACCTTGGGGACCGCCTCACCCTCCGTGCCTCAGAGCGATCCCTTCGGTCCACTGGGGCACCTTCTTGGAGGTCCCCTGGGTGAGACGGGGGTCTACAATGGAGAGGGCGTTCTCGGTGGCCAGGCTGCAACTTTGGAACTCCCTTCCAGAAGAAGCCCGCCTGGCCCCAGGTCTGCTGGCATTTTGTCGAACCCACAAGACCTGGCTGTTCTCCCAGGCCTTCGGAGGGGAGGAGGGGAGGGTTGGGTAGTTGGAGATATGGGGGAGTGGGGGCAGGGGTTGGATGGGATTGTTTTAATTTATTTGATGATGGTTTTAAATATTGTCTTTATGAATTTTATTATGATTGTATTGTAGTAAGCCGCCCCGAGATGCTGTAGGCATGATGGGATGGCTAAAAAAATGCTTTAAAATAAATAAATAAATGTGGACAGCCCAGGCCAGGGGAAGTGGACCTAGGAAGAGATCTCTCTGGCCTTCATGGTGCCAAGCAGCAGGCAGTAGCAGTGTGCCACCTACTTATTTTTTAAAACAAATCATGACATGGTGAAAACAACTAACCTCCTTGCCCCAGCACTGCCCCTATGGCCAGGCCAGGCCCCCCTTCCCCCCCTCAAACCAATTACTTACAGATCAGCAGGGTAGTGCACACAGCCAAATTCAGTAGAGAATGGAAAATAGCTGTACAGCCACTTTTATTTTGCCCCTGTCAGCCAATCAAAACGTGCCATCTGACTTGTCCATCACTCAACTGTCCCCTCCCGTACCCCCCCTCCAACAAAATATGGCACTAAGTTTCATTTCCTAGCTCAGAGAAATTAGGGGGCCAACCGTCTGGATCACTCCATTCACACCTGTAATGGCGCCAGTACTCGATTGAGGCTTCTGAAGTTTTCCGAGGACCGACCTTGGTACTCAGAACTTCGGACTTTGGAACTGAGTAACAGAATCCCCGGTGGATTCCGAAGTTTTCCAAGGACCGCGTTTCAGCTCTACAAAGAACAAAATAATGAAAAAGCTGAAGTGAAAAATCTTAAAGCGATATCCAGACTAGACCTGAAACAAGGACCCACAAAAATGAGTATTCCTATCAAAACTGCAGTCCTAAACCTCATCTGGTAAGATTGGGTAAGTATCAGTACTTTCCAACTCTGGGACCAATTTTCCAAGTTCCAGTGCCGTTTTTTTTAACTTTCTTTCCTAATTCCTTCAATTTAATTGGTAACTCAGTAAATCTACTTCTGGTACCAATTTTCCAACTCCTGGTACTGATTTTTTAACTTTTCATCCTGATTTTTCTGTTCCCTCTCTCGCTCTCCCTCATCTCCCCTGCTCACCTAACCACCTTCGTCCCTTCTCCCTTGCTGCCCCCATTGGCTGGAACGCCCTCCCTGCCCACATTCGCTTCGCCCCCTCCCTTCGCACATTCAAATCCCTCCTCAAAACCCACCTCTTCCTCGCTACCTTTCCCGACACCTGTTAGAACTCCCCGCTCAATACTTACTGTCTGCCCTCCTCATTGACTCCTGCCTAACTGCAACCAAGTCAAGCACGTGCACTTGAGACTTCGCATCCACTTGAACGTTTTTATCCCTTGTCTCTCCCTATGTCCCCTCTGCTTGTCTCCCCCCTCCATGTCTATTAGATTGTAAGCCGTAGGCAGGGACTGCGTCTATCTCATTGTTCTGTAAAGCCGCAGCGCCAGGTACCCAGCTGGTGCTATACAAATGCTTAATAATAATAATAATAATAATAATAATTCCTGTACCCGTAAATTTGTAATTTGGTAACTGTAATACTCACTAAATTTTCTCAGGTAATCAGGCACCTGAGTCGGTACTTGGGTGCCAATTAGTCACCCAATAGACTATTCGAAAATGTGTGTATTACCCCTGGGTAGCAGATGCAATGCCCAATTCAGCTCTAATCCAGGCAAATTGAGATGAGAAACCTTTCTGTTGGATTTGGGTCGAAATGGCCAAATTGGGTGGATAATATATTTTTATTCAATATTCATTTCACCTCTATTTTCAACTGTACCCTGTCTCTAATGCAGAGTGTGCAAGGCAGGTGAGTGAGAGGAAGAGGAGCAAGCCAGCATCAGAACTGGGGCATGATAAGGCCAGAGGGTCAGGCTATGAAGTCGACAGTGCTGCTGTTGCATGGCGCCCCACTGCTTCTCTCATTGAGAGGTGTTGTGCAATGAGCACCCTAGCTCCCCATGGCAACGACACCCATGTTAGATGGATACAGTGGTGCACAAACAGTGGCTGAATCTGAGGCTGGAGTCCTGCCCTGAACTGGGGAGCCCTTACTCCTGAGTATATTAAACATGTTAGTTATTTTGGCCTTACACAACTTCCCAGGACTCTCTCAATGATCCTTTCTGCAACCATATTTCATCTCAATGAATCAAAATCCTGACTCTCCTCTGAGGTTCAAAATATGTAAACATGTTCTGCACCGTCAAAATTCTAATGAGCAAGAGACAGGAGCGAACAGCAGGGAACGGATTGCCCCATAGTGACCTGTTGGGTTCTTCAAGCAACTGAGATTGGCTACTGTCGGAGACAGGATGCTGGGCTTGATGGACCATTGGTCTGACCCAGTATGGCACTTCACACGGTCTTATGACAGGGACTACCAAGGAAATGCTGGGTATCAAACCTGTGGTGTTAGGCACTCATTTGTCTTTCCTCTTTTCTCATCAATAAAAATTTCTCTTGTGGTGGAAAGACGGGATGAAGACAAGAGACATAATTGAAGTTACGTAATCGACTGCAGGTTAATTATTATCAAACATCATAAATACGTATCAATAACATGGGCATTAACTCAACCAGTCCCCTCAGTTACCCCGGTGATACTAAATCATCCCCTCCAGGGTAACAGGTGCCATTTGGCGAGTCTGACTCTAGCACAATGCACACCGCACCATAAGCCAATAGGGAGGCGGATCTTTATTAGATAATTAGTAGGGAGTTGAGACTCCAGGTGAAATTTCAGGGGGTTTTTTGTGGTTTTTTTCCAGTTTCGATTCTTCTTTCTGGTTTTGGATCTAATTTTGGTTTCAGGTTTTCCAGTTTGGGGATCTTTTTCAATCATAGTTAGTGCAACGAACTAAGACCATTACAGCTGAAGTCAATGAATGGCCAAAATCACTGCCAAAAACCCTCGAAATACCAGAACCAAAAAGACCAATAAAGGATTAATTTACGGATTACAGTTTTAAATCTGAAACAGTCATTTTTGGATGATTTCAGTTCTATCTGAAAGTGATATTTCCTTCCCTAATAATTAGCACCAACAATGTTCCTCATGCTGAGGCTTCATCATTAAGGACAGCTGCCTGCCCCAAGGGCTTACAATCTATGATGGACACAGCAGGGGAGGCCAAGGGGAGGCGAATTTAGGGAGAGACAAGAACGCATTTGTGAAGTTGAGAAGTTGCAACTGCATTTGCTTCACTGAGTTATAAGGGAAGGTGGGGAAATCCTGAAGGATGAGAACATAGAAGGAGATACCACAAGGAATACCCTTTTGCCACAAGGAAAGTCACAAGGAAACATCTTTCCCCTGGCTGGAATTATGCTAATCCCTTTAGCCCACAAGGAAAGGTTTTTATTGATGTTAGTTATACAGAAGCTTCGGCATGTAAGTGCAGAGCTAGCAATGCACTTCAAACTGCAGAGTAAGGATTTCCAGATGGGAACTGTGCAAGTCTCATTCACGCACATAAAAATATTTAGCATGTCTATGGGGCCTGTGGTGGAACATCACTCATGCAAATACCACCACAGCATCTGCAGTTTTCTACTTACTGGCCAGATTATGCTATTCTGACAGAATTCGTGCAACAGAGAAAATAAACAATATCAAAAGAGCTATTCCGGCAGGAAGATGACACAATTTCTCAGTATAAGAAAAATACCAATAGGATCCATTTGTATTCAAAAGCAGAGTACAATACGGACCAGAGCACAGCAGCTGGCTTCTTGATACTCTACTTCACTTGTTACCAAACTCTTTGAATCAATGGACCATTGGAGGCCTGCAGCGGAGCACTTATTTTGAATCCACAGAGATTTTCTGCAGATTTGGGGTGGTGCATGGAAAACCCGCCATGATGTTTCACAATAGAGGATTCCTGTGTACGGTTCTGTAGCTCCCGGACTCTAAATCTGTGCCATTTTGTGCATGCAAATTAATGACAATAATTTTTGTGCACAATTCCATTGGCTTTTGCGTAGGCAGGCACAAAGCGTACTTGCGTAGCATGCAAGCACAAAATGTTGCAGATTTAGTGTTGGGAAGCAGAAGAAGGTAATTCAGAGCTCTCACAAAATGTGACCTGATCATGCTTCATGGGGAAATGGTTATCTGCTTCTGTTCAGTGTCTGGCTGGTTCCATGGTATTTGACCTACTCCAGAAAAGACTGGGTACCAAGCAGGATTCATATATTGTTCAGCAGATTAGCCAGTTAACTTACACTGCATTGCCACAGACTACCAGAATGCACCATTTACTGTATTGCCATTTACAATTGTGCCCGCACTACCCATAAGAACAGACAAAGACATGCTTTGGGGTAAAAGAGGCATCGGCTGCAACATTATTACATTATATATATATACTTAACAACAAGCAATCAAGATAAAGAACCTGTGTGTATGTAGCGGAGAGGAACCATGCTATACAAAGCAGGCAAGGGAGCTGAGTTAAGTCTCACCTGCCTAACCCAGGTGAATCGACCCTTCAAATTCACCCTTCCCTCGGGTCAGGGTGGGTTGAAGCCCCCTACCAGCAAGACTCCCCCTTGCTTCTGAAGTGGTGATGAGCATCCCCATAGCTCTTAGGGAGCCTTACCACAGCATGGTTCCTACCCCACTAACCGCCCAAGTTGCGACAAAACAGAAGCAGAGCAATGAAACATAGTATAGCTTAACATCATAACTGCTGTGGAGGAGGTGAAAAACCCAGCAGCTCCCTGAGCCAATTAAGCCGATGGGAAAATTTCTCCTCAGCCCAGAAAACAGCAACAAGCCGTAGCCCACAGCAGTTGAAATAACATTTTAGTTAAACAGCACTACATCCATCGGTAAACATAACATTAAGGGAAGGGCTGGGTGGGAAAATCCGTCTGTGTGGCCCTGAACTTGAGGAGAGTGGAAGAGGCACCTGGCTGGTCCAGGTATATACCTGGTCAGGTCTCCACCCACCAGGTGTATCTCCTCCCTCCTACATTGGGCCACAATGCCATGCTTCATGAGCTGCAGGGGAGGGGCAAAGTCCCCTTCGCCGCCGCAATGGTGGCGATGGGGTAATTGTCCTGCCCCCTCCCTGAGAGGGGAGGAGACGGGTCAGCGAGTTGCTGGTGGAGTGCGTTAGAGCGCTCCGGCCGGAGAGGTTGTTGCCATGGCAACCTGGCGAGCGGGCGTGAAGGCATGCCGCGCCGAGATGGGGAACAAGCCCCGCCCCCTTTAGAAGGGGCGGAGAGGTTCTGGGCTGCATGGGCGGCAGATCGACTGGGGAGAGCGGGATAGCAGCAGCAAGGAGCTCTTGCTGCTGCACTTTGCACGGGGAGCTCCGTTTCAGCCGCAGCGAAAGAAGAGATGGGCTGCACAAAAAAGAAGGTGGCTCCAAGGAAGCCCCAACAAAGGGGACAGGGCAGTAACCCCCGGGGCAGAAGCACGGGGGAGGGGGACGGGGCCCCCACCCGGGAAGAGCTTATGGAGCGCCTTGCGGCCTGCGAGGCCATGTTGCGGGCACGGGGCCCACTCACCACACTTTTACCCCCTTGGGAGCAGCCAGGGTCTTCTCAGCCAGGCCCTGTTCCCCATCCACCTGGAGGCCAGGAGCCACCAGGACAGGCCCAAGGTTATCCCCCCCAAGGGGGCCACACCCAAGGGGGAGCAGAGGCCACTAGCCCCCTACCCGAGGAGGGACTGAGAAGGGGCAGCAGGCCAGTTATCCCCCCTGCAAGATTTCGTGAAGAGGGAGGAGAAAGGGAGACAGGGCCAAGAGTAGGGCAGGCCTGCCCTTGGCCCAGCAGGGCAGGTTCAGGAGGGCCCTCCATACCTCAGAGGCTGGCCATCCGGGGGGCGTGTGAACCCGGCCATGCCCATGAAAGGGGGGACCAGACCAGGATTCACATGACAGTCGCTCAGATCCACCCTTCTCCCAGCCCGGCCGGGCTGACGTTCACGACTGGGCACCTTGGTACCCAGGGGGATCAAATGGGAGTCCCGGGCATGGCCCAGTACTGCATGCAGAGGGATGGCGGGGGAACGGTCCCCCCACCGGTTCCCCCCGTGCAAATTCCTTCAGCCCCTGCAGCGACAGTGGCGCAGGATGCATCCACATTAACACCTATTTACGAACCCCCAGCGACCCGGAGGAGATTGAACAAATCTTCCCAGGAAGGGATGAGCACCAACTTTGCCATGTGGCAAAGGATCATCACCCTTGAGGAAGCGCTGCAAGGTCCCCCAGTGAGGCAAGAGACGGTGGACAGCACCGAGTCGCATGGGATAACCCTGCCGCAGCCTGGAATGGTGCAAGGTGAGACTCCCATCCATAGGGGGACAATACTGCCCACCGGGGGGAGGAAAGTCTATCCCCCCACGTGGGAGACATCATGAGAATGGCAAACAGCGAAAGTGGGCAGTTAGCCCCTAACCTGATACCGGAGCCGGGGAGTGGTCAGCCAAAAAGGGTTCAGCCGACACCCGCACAAATGGGAGACTCTGTAAACCCATGACTATTACAAATTGAGGGAGAATGGGCTTGGGTGTACCCCGTCCATCCCACCGTTGGGGTGGGGGTGGGTAGCGGGCCACAAGTGGGACCCGTGTCAACCGGTAATTTGGCCACCACCCCTATTCTCCCCCTCCCCCCCAGAGCCCAACTTGATGCAGAACAGTACCGCACCTGCACCAATCATTCGCCCCCCGGGGGGAGTCATCCCAGCGGTTGCAGCCCCATTTGGTAGTCACCTAACACAGGCAACAAAAGAAAAAATATGGAAGGGAGANTGGGAGACTCTGTAAACCCATGACTATTACAAATTGAGGGAGAATGGGCTTGGGTGTACCCCGTCCATCCCACCGTTGGGGTGGGGGTGGGTAGCGGGCCACAAGTGGGACCCGTATCAGCCGGAAATTTGGCCACCACCCCATCCTTCCCTTTCACCCCCCGGAGATGAACAAAAGAAAAAATATGGAAGGGAGAGTATGTGGACTTGTTCGCACTCCTGTTCAGTGATCCCATCGTGGATCATTCGGAGCAGGAGGGCGACAAGGATAAGGAGCGATTTCGCCGCCCTAAAGCCAACCGGAATTGGGTAAACTGGACCTCTGCCTATACCATATACATGGGGGTCGTCATGCAGGCAGACCCGGGGCGGGGCCTCGAGCTCCACAAATACGCCAATATTGTCCAGAGAGCACAGGGAACGGGGGCCCCCGGGGCTTGGTTGCGCTATGACGAAGCTTTTCGTCACAGGGCAGCAAACACCCCAGGCCTGCACTGGGATAACCATGCTCCTGATATTTGGCTCAAAAGTATGGTAGATGCAACAAAAGCACCTAGATCAGACAGTGGACACCCACTAGTGTGGGGGGGTGGGGGTGGCACCTGCAAACGAACCATACCGGGCAGAGAGCCATAGGAGGGGCCAAGGAGGCCCCGGCCCCTGCTTTGAGTACAACAGAGTAGGCCGGTGCAACCGCCAGCAGTGTAGGTTTTGGCATGCGTGCTCCAGCTGCGGAGGGGGTCACCCTGAGAGCACATGCTACCGGCCTCGGCAGCGAGGGAGGGGTGGCCGCAATGGCCCAGGAGCAGGTAACAGCAAAGATAACCAGGGGGCTACGTCCGGGTCCCACCCTCAAAAGGGGGCCGACACCAATTAAGGTTGAGGTTTGGCAGAGGTGGAATATGTGATACAGGGCTTTAAACAGGGATTCATAATTCCAGCCGGTACAGTTAAGCCCCCTGCCCAAGCAAAAAACCTTAAATCCATAGAAGGGAGAGAACAACTAGTACGGACAAAAATCACGAAAGAGGTAATGGAAGGTAGAGTCATGGGTCCATTCGACCACCCCCCTATGCAAGGCCTGGTCCTATCCCCATTAGGAATAGTACCTAAAAAGACCCAGGGAGAATTCCGTTTGATCCACCACTTGTCCTACCCTCGGGGTGCCTCGCTTAACGATGCCATACCAAAGGAATTGACAACCATCAAATATGCATCATTCGACCAGGCGGTCGAGAAGGCAAGGGGCATGGGAAGGGGTGCACTGTTGGCAAAATAAGATATCAAATCAGCATTCAGATTGCTCCCAGTGCACCCTAATAGCTTTCACCTCTTAGGTTTTCACTTCGAGGGGAAATACTATTACGATCGGGCAATGCCTATGGGGTGTTCCATTTCCTGTTCAGCATTCGAACGATTTAGTTCCCTTGTGGAATGGATTTTTAAGCAA
>QEPC01006549.1:9870088-9971792 GCA_003113815.1 Sphenodon punctatus | reverse complement strand
GCACTGTGGTAGTTACTGGTTGCCCTTAGGGAACCGAAGGGGAATTTTAACGACTAACCTGATTTAGGGTCGTTTGTTTCGCCCCTTCAACAGTGCAGAGTAGGCTAAATAGGATTTGATTGGCAATCGGTAATTGGCTACCAACTAATTATAAATGACTGATCTGGAAATGATACTCAAACTAATTTGACAACATACGTACAGACATAGGTACGAATTGGAGGAATTGGACTAAGAGAATTATACTGTATTAATGGGTATAATTGTCGCACTCAGCGGGGGTCCAGTATGGTTTAGTAGGTTAAATAGGATAGGAATTGATTAAACGAGTCATCTCCTTAAGAGATGGGGAGGTGACACCCAGTGCTAGGCTCAGGCAGCACGCACTGGGGTTATTCCCCTTTGAATTGGTTGAATAAAGAGTGCGGCCTGATTTAATCCAGCACTTGGTCTCTGTGTCTTATTGGGGTGTGCGGCGACAAGGAGTCTTTGCCAATCCCCTGTCCAGCACCCTGTTCTGGGAAGGTGGGCACAACCCACCTACCCCCTGCTGACAGCATGGTTCCTATCCTGCAAACCACCGCAAAAAGGGGGAGGAAAAACTTCACTCAACCCTTTCCCCCCACGCAGATATCCCGAATGTGTATGAAAGACCGCCCTTCAACCAGACAGTGTTCCCTTGCACAGACAAATGTACGCCATCTTTTAGAAAAAGGCCTGCATTCTGGCACACAATCTGCTCATGGTGTACCACCAGGCCTCCCAAGTGCGCTAAGAATGTCCACATACCCCAGTTGATTTAACGCTTGGAACGCTTAATTTTGCCTGGCGTGGTGATGTACCACCAAGACCAGCGCTCAAGGAAATCCAACCACCATATGGAGGACTGTGGTCAAGTAGCTACCAATTTGGAGATGTCATTCTTCATCTCACCAGTGAGCTCCCATGCACTGCGCAGGCCAAAGTCATTTTTGCCCAAGTGGATGACCGGGACGTCAGGTGGCTCAAAGCGTGCTGCACTGCAGAACAGTGAAAGCATCAGGTGTTCCCATCACATACCACTGCGCACAAACCAATAAAGGCGGGCCCACAGTCCACAACCCAGCTGGGTACCAAAGTCCCGAATTAGCAGCGTGGCATTCGGCCAACGCTGTGCCCACATATACATATGGTGAGCAGCCGTCCTGTACCTGAAGGTGACAAAAAACATAATATTGTTACAGACAAGTCAGAGCCTACTGAGGAGGGCTGAACGGCCGTACGTAAGTGCAATAAACACCTGACCTCCATCTACCTATAGCCTTAATCAGAGAGGCAGTCAGTCCCCCTGTGGCTGCCATGGATGCATCCCCGATTTGGAAAGAGTGTGACCCATAGTAGGATGGCTGTAGCCCCAGCATCGCTAAACCTTTTCTAAAAATTGCCCCAAATTGGAATTTTGTCAGAAATGACCCAGCCAAATGAATGAATAGAGGGCCATGTAGGCGCAGGTGAACATCCAAATAAGCATCCAATGCCAAGACTAGGCACACCACCCTGACTAGGGATCGGTCCAACATCAATAGCTGACCCCATCCCTCGTGATTAGTCTTGGATCGCCGAATCATGATGGCGATAGAGTCAGGCCTTTGGGCTACATCACATAACTCCAGGGCAGTGCCCGACTGATCACCCTGGGAAGAAGGTACCAGCTCACTGATCCTTAATGCTGAAAAAAATGCTGTGGAAAAAAACGCCCGGAAAAGCAACACCTCATAAGGAGATGAACAGATCCGTGGCAGTGTCGTGGATTTTCCTCTAAATCCACTGGGTTCGGGTGGGCTCACCAAGTCGAGGCTGTACACAGAGTCTGGGTAACTATCATTAGTTTATTCAGCATACAACGCGTTGTGCAGACACTGCAAGGGAGTGCTGCCCCCTTGGGACAGTTCAGCAAGCTTTTATACAAAAATGCAAAACTGTGCTTCGTGCATGCGCATACAAAGTTAAAACTGGGTTTTTCCACTTGCCAACATCATCATACCCTTTCCTCTAGTTAAGACAGTACATTTGGTTACGCCTCTAGTTGCTCAAGTTATCTGCTCCCTGCATTCCATTCTACTCTCAGGCCCATCCTGTTCATTCTTATCAGTAATGTTCCTTATTGCTGACCCATAGCACACTTCATAACTGTTCTTAGCTGGGCTTTCTGTATTTTTCCACCTCAGCAGCACGGCAATCAAGTGGGTCAGTGTATTAATGGGTATTGGCTGATGGATATACCCAGCGACCCGAGTTGACTGCGTTGCTGAAATTTGCAGTGATCCTCACAGAATCAGCCAATCCTCGCAGAATCCTCGCAGAATCAGCCAATCCTGACCATGACCTGAGGGTAAATAGGCAACTGGGAGATGAATTGTGGGTGGGTGGGGTCTGAAGGCCCAATGTTTGCGTGAGGGAGGTGCTGAAATTCCAGAGGATTTGAGTTGTGTTTGACTTGCAAAGTTGTGATTTTATGTCAAACCTATTGTAAATTTGCTTCCCAGCATGAATAGTTATGCAAATCAAGTTAATTATGCAAATACTAATGTTCGCAGTGAATTTGCAGAATTTGGCTTCACTGGTTGCAGAATTTAAGATTTTTTGATGCAGTCAACTTGGGTCCCTGGGTATACCTTCTAAAATCGCGCTCTTTGGCCCACCCCTCGACAGCCCTGCGGAGCCTGAATCCCGTACACGGGTCAGTCACCCCCTGCGCCTTGCATAAAAAGGCAATAGCTACTAGGCAACATTTTATGGCGCACGGTGCCAACCCGGGGCAACTCAAGTGGGCTGCGAACCACTCCACATGACGAGGGGGAAGGGGTATGGGCCATTGCTCCTGAAAACCGTGGGTGGACAGAAAATTGCAAAATTCCCAGAAAGAGTTTGCATATGAATGCCAGTTGGAGCTCGATACTGCACGTCTAATGCCCTTGTCTAATCTTTGCTCCCAAGCTCCCACAAGGCCTCCGGCATCACCTCTGGGTTGATGTTGGTGCCAGGTGCCAGGGAACGGAACCGCTCCATTTGAAAATGAGAGAGGGAATCAGCAATATCGTTATGTACACCAGGCACGTGTTTGACTGAGAAATAAATGTTAAGGGAAAGGCACTTCAGGACAAACCAACGGACTAAGACCATAATTCTGTTGGATTTACTAGACTGTCGGTTGATTACCTGTACCACTGAATGGTTATCAGACCAAAAACATACATGAGAGTCCTGGAAGTGCTGCCCCCAGAGCTCCAAAGCCACCAGTAATAGAAAAAGCTCCATAAAAGTTATGTCTCTGATTAGCTCCATGGAAGCCCATTGGGGCGGCCACCGCTGGGTGCACCAGCTGCGCTTAAAGAAACCCCCAAAACCTGTCCCCCCTGCAGCATCTGATACCACTTGAAGGTCCACCTCGAGCAGTCGCATTTCCCACCACAGCAAAATCCCATTGTAGCTATCGAGGAACGTTAGCCAGACCATAAGGTCCTCCCTAAGCCCTTTGGATATCCGTATATGGTTGTGAGGGGCCTACACGTCTGCTGTGTCTCAGCCCAGCCATTCACAGAAAGCCCTACTGGGGGCCACAACTCTGCAGGCAAAGTTTAAGTTGCCAAGAAAAAATTTCTTGGCCCTTAATGTCACCTTCCTGGAGCCCACAGTGCTTCTAAGCAGCACCCGCAAAGTGATCAGCTTGTCCGGAGGGAGTCTCGATGTACTGCGTCAAGACACTGCGTCAATCATTATGCCCAAAAAGGAGAGCCGGGTCACTGGACCCTCTGTCTTTCCCCCAGCAAACGGGACGCCTAGTTTGGCTGTTACCATAGTGAATGTAGACATAAGCTGTGAACACTCTTGGGAGCCCGCCCACCCGCCCTGAAAAGAGGTAATCATCCAAATAATGTGATATGGAAGTTAAACCTGCCCCTATCCCTCACTGCTCACTCAAGCATGGTGCTGAAGCATTCAAAAGCAGAGCAGGAAATGGCACAGTCCATGGGCATGGCCTTGTCATAGAAAAACTGCCCCCTAAAAGAAAAACCCAAGAGACTGAAATCTCTCGGAGATACCAGCAGCAAGCAGAAAGCAGATTTTATGTCACACTTCCCCATGAGCAGCCCCTTGCCACACCTCCGCACGATACGCACCGCGGCATCAAAATATGTGTACTGCACTGAGCAGAGCACAGGGTCAATTCCATTGTTGACAGAACTGTTCCTGGGGTATGACAAGCGATGTATCAATCAGTACTCCCCTTGGTCTTTTTTGTCACTATCCCCAGTGGGGAACATCTCAAGGGATGAAATGGAGGGGATTGGAATGGGCCCACTACCCTCCCTGCCGCTATTTCTTTACCAATTTTAGTCCACACCACATTCTCCATTCCCCGTACAGATTTCAGGTTGTTAGCTATCTGGCTGACCCACGTACCCGTGTAAGGAATCTCAAAACCTTCCAAAAAACCCAGCCATAAGCAATCAGCATCGACCCTGTTAGGGTGCTGCAGAAGGAGACCTAGCACCTCAAGCTTGATTGGCGTATGAGTCAAACTCCTGGCCCCTGCTTGTCTACTGTGACCCACTGCCCTCATGCCGGTCCTGTTTAGGCCTCTATTTGTAAACCTCTGCTTCCCAGAATCGGAACGCCCCCTGAAGCAGGAAGAGGCAGGGTGACCGCCCCTGCAGTTCGCACAGGCGTGGACATATTTACAATGGAAATGAAAACACCACTTCCCATTGAAAGCCCAGCATACCAGCTTCCCAAAAACTTTCTTCAAAGGCCCAAGCATCACCCCGCTCCCTGTCTGGATGCCTACCACAGGGCAGTGCAGGGCCACAATTTGTGAGTGCATGTTGTAATCAATAATATCCCAGCAGTTGTGGGGGTTGGATGCATCCCTGCGATGAAACATTCTTATACACATCTAGATGTGTATAAGAGACAGGTGTAATAACATAAATATGTTGAGAAATTCCCCCTTTCATATATTTTCCTTGGTTGTCAGGGACAGGTGATTGCTGGGCAAGGAGATGGGGACGGCATAAGCGTATAAGCCCGGAGTAACACCCGGTCGCCCGTCAGTGGCTTGGGCCTCCATGCAAACTACATTTGTGTCCCATACTGGGGTCACAGCATTGGCATCTAATGCCAGTGCTGCTGATTTATCCCAGTACCACGGCACTGCATGGCCTGTCCATCAGCTGAAGGACTGAACCCTGTGGCTACGCTCATGTTACAGACCTGGCCATCCACCCCCAATCCCACGGAGCCTACGGTACTGGTAACTCTGGGACCCAAGAACCTCTCACCTTGGTTAGTCAGCACCGACGGTATGGCACTGGTCTTTGGAGTGTCAATTGCGGCTGTCTGCATCCCTTCAGCCATGTTCCCACTGTCCGCCTCCGGTACTCCCCCTTCACTCTCCGGTCACCTAGGGCCAGGGACCCACCCTCCTTATCCCTACTTGGGAGGAGGAGGATCCCCTGTCACCTCATCTGAGCACTGAGCATGTACAATCTCCAGCGCAATGGCTATCATCTTGGTTACATCCTGCATGGTGTACCTAAGAGTGCTTTCTAGCTGCTCCCGGTCCCTCCTTGTAGCAGGAGCCCCCGACCAGGCGAGCTCCCTCCCAACATCAGAGGATGGGGCCCCTGTGACTTGTTGAGCCTGAGAACCCCTGCCACCACAACTAGACCTTGTTTGCACCATATTGACCTGTACTTTGCAGAAACATACAAACAAAAGATTTTGTTAACCCCATCTCACAGGCAAAGGTATGAAGGTATGTGTGTTGTAGTGCTTTGATCGCTACCATGGTTAGGCAGTAGCGACTGTAGGGATGGGCGAACGTGGTTCAGATGTTCAGAGTTCGGACCAAACTCTGTCTGTTCGGACATCCGAACCGAACGTCCGAACCGAACTCTCGAATGACCGAACAGTTTGGATGAGTTCAGATGAGTTCGGGGGCAGGAAAATCGTCTTTTCGGGGGGGGGGAAAGAGCAAGTTTCAGTTTCTGTTTCATTTCAGTTTCGGTTTTGTTTCGGTTTTGATAGTGCTGTTTTTCTGTTCAGACAAGTTCGGCCAAACCGAACTCAGCTGAACCGAACCATCGAACCCAAACTCGGGTTTTGAACCAAACAATCGAACATCTGAACATCCAAACTGCATTCTGTTTGCTCATCCCTAAGCGACTGTACATGTGCCCGCCCCCCACCTCCACCCTCACCAGGGCTTGCCGGGTACGTTGCTGCACATAGGCCCCTTCCATGTAGCTCCCTCCATGGGACATCCTGAGTGCTACCATGTTGCCCCAGGTGGCAGCGCTCCACATGAGCTCCCCTCACCCCATGGGGCTTCTAAAATAAATTTGAACACTGTCACGCTTTCCCCAGCAATGGCGCTCCGTATGGGCTCTCCCCGCCTTCTGGGGCTTTTTAAATTAATTTGAGCATCGCCATGATAACCCAGGTGGTGGCGCTCCCCATGGGATCCCCCCATCCACTGTAGCTTTTGAAACTGAGTTTGCATGACGCCGTGCTGCCCTAGGTGGTGGCGATCCATGTGGACTCACCCCCCCCCAGGTCTTATTAAACTAACTGCGAGTGCTGCTGCGCTGTCTCAGGCGGCAGCATTCCACATGGGCTCAGCCCACTCCTCTGGGGATTTTTTAACTGGATGAATTTGATGATGAATAACTCTGGATGAATAACTCTAAAATGAATTTCAGAGCCACTGCACTAACCCAGGTGGCGGCACTCCCCATGGGGTCCCCCTGCCCAATGGGGCTTCTCAAACTGAGTTTGAGTGCTGCCGTGCTGTCTTAGGCAGCAGCGCTCCACGTGGGCCCCCCCCCGGGGGGCTTTGTAGACTGCTTTTGAGCACTGCTGCGCTGTTCCAGGCAGCGGCGCTCCACGTGGGATCCCCCCTCCCCCCAGGGCTTTTAAAACTGTATTTGAGCGCTGCCGCGCTGTCCCTGGTGGCAGTGCTCCACGTGTGCTCATCCCACCCCCAGGGGCTTTTTAAATTGAGTTTGAGCGCCGCCACACTGTCCCAGGCAGCGGCGCTCCACATGGGCTTTTCCAAGTGAATGGGCTCCCCCTGACTCACCCTAAGAAGAGATCCAGGTAAGCGAGCCAGAACAGGAAAACAGAATCCATGTGTGTGGCCCTGAACTTGAGAAGAGAGGAAGAGGCACCTGGCTGGTCCAGGTATATGGCTGGTCAGGTCTCCACCCACCAGGTGCTTCTCCTTCCTCTCCCATTGGGCCACGGTGTCGTGCCTCATGACCTGCAGGGGAGGGGCAAAGGAGCCTTTGCCAATCCCATACCCAGCACCCTGTTCTGGGAAGGCAGGCACAAACCCACCCACCCCGCTGGGGCCATGGGAGTGTTCTCTTCCTTTCAGTTTACATCGCCCCCACCACATCTGGTTTCAAACTAGTAACAGCAACATTTGCTTATGTGGTAATGTGCTAATATGGTAAACCAGTTAACGGTTGTATTATCATCTGGTTATTCTGTTTGTCAGTTAGCCATCATGGTATATGTTTCATGGCCAAGTAGTTGCCAAACTATCTGGCTTGGAGGAGATGAACTGCGGATAATACATTTACTATTCATTTCAGCTCTATTCATGTTTAGTCCTCATTCTTTTGGACCCATATCAGAACATACAGATCTGTCAGAGACAGAATCTGCCCAATCTTTTTATTTCAGGTTTAAACTATTGTCAATGCTCAAATTTTCTCAGGGACCATTGATTAGAGATAAAATGGGCACCTGATTTATTACCTGTGGGTGATAACCAGTAACCACGATTATGAGTTCCACGTTGGGTACCTGACAGGCTACTTCAGTACCAATTGGGTACCCAATTATCAGGACAATCCATTTGTACCATTAACAATGTACTCATTTACTGTTTACTGATTGGTAAATCAGTATGAGAAAATAGCAAAATATTGGGTCAGTAACTGAAAATTGGCACCAGAAGTCGATATTCTGGGCTGGAGATTGGTAAATTAGAACTTTGGGTAACTTGGCAGGTACTAATCGGTAACCAATTAGTATCTGAAGTTATTGGGTTCACAACCTTGCTCCCCCCTCTCTGCACTTATCGCCCTCCATACTGCAGCCCGTGCACTTCGCTCCTCCTCTGTCCCTTCTCTCACCCTTCCACGCCTTCCCTGCTCCCCTAAGCGCCTTCGTCCCTTCTCACTTGCTGCCCCCCATGCCTGGAACTCCCTCCCTGTCCACATCCGCCTTGCCCCCTCCCTTCATACCTTCAAATCTCTCCTTAAAACTCACCTCTTTCGCTCTGCTCTGTCTGACTCTTTATCCTGCTGAGCCACTATTCCTATACCTACGATCGGTTTACCCTTATCCTTGCAACATGGACCTGCCTGCTGTCATTCTCATCGTAACCAAGCCAAGTACGTGCACTTGAGACCTCGCATCTTCATGAATGTTAGACCCCTTGTCTCTCCCTCTGTTCCCCTTCCTAAGTCTCTCCCCCAGCTCCTGTCTCTCAGATTGTAAGCCCTAGGGGCAGGGACCGTGTCTATTTTATTACTTTGTAAAGTGCCAGGTACACTGCTGGCGCTATATCAATGTTAGTTAATAAATAATAATAATAATAAATAAATAATAATTGGGTTGTGTCTAGTCATGACGCGATTTCAATGGGTATATCCATTTTTGCGGGGTACTCGTTTTATCTCTAACCAGAATGCACCAACTGGAGCTTGTTATGTTCCAGTGTATTCTTGTTATTGCTTGACTGCAACTTTCAAGTTGGAGGCTTCAGTCCCTGCCAATACTACAGTCATTTCTAAGGGTGCAGAGGGTAGGAGAAAACATGATTTACAATTTCACTCCAACATTCTAGCTGAGATAATTGTGGCATTGGCACAGACCATTACCACAGCTCACATTGCAAGAATGTTGGAGGAGTATGGAGCTCGTGCAGAAGAATGAAGGCCCTCCTAAGATGCTTACAGATGCTTACAAATGCTTACACACACTCACCTTGAGGTGACTTTCTTGAAATCAGCATCCCACCAAAAATCCAGCAATTAAAAGGGCTGAATGTATTTCTACTTCCCATGTATCAGATGCTCCCGAAATGTACTTTCGGCACGCACACATTTATTACAATGTGTAAAACCACGAACGATAGTCATGCTCTTAAATTAAATTACGCCACATCAAAAAATCAGACTCTCCAGTTCTATCTCAATCTTGTCATGCTGGTCGGCTCCAAAGTCAGCCACAATTCTTAATATAATCCTTATCACTAATACTTCCCTCCCCCCGCTCCTTCCCTTCCCCACTTTCCTTTCGAACGAAATGCTTCCGACTGAATAATGTCACGGCAAGTTATCTTATCTTAAGAGGAAATAAAAATCTCACTATTTCAGCTATGGCAACCTCTTCTAATATCGGATGCCGGTTTGGGGAACTGAAGATGTCACAAATCTGGTGATTTTTAAAAAAAAATAATTATATGTTTAAAATTTTTACGGCCAAATGGAAACCCACTGAGATGTTGCATCCCTGCTACAAACATTTCATAAATTAAGAACTGAACTGCTATTGCATGATTCTTTAATTAGTAAAAGTGCAGATCCTTTGCTAATCTGGTTCTTTGTGTACAATCAACAGATTTTGGACGTGAATGGATTATCATCAAGATCCAAGATCAGGAGTGAGACTCCTAATAGGAGCTTACAGCAGTGTTATCTACATTTCAGCCAAAAGCACCACAAAGATTTCATTGGATAACATATTTACATTTCAGAAGTGTTATCTACATTTCAGCCAAAAGCACCACAAAGATTTCATTGGATAACATATTTAAGGGAATACCATGGTAGAATATGGGTCCAGCTAAACTAATTAGACAGCAGCATATCTTCTGCTTTTATTGATTTCCCAAAGACCAGCCCTACAGTAGAGTTGAATAGAGTCTTGGCAAAAGATGATTGTCCTCTAAGCCACAACAAAGCATTGGGTTCCACTGGGACAAATCAAACAACTTTCCTTTGCTTTGACATTAGTAAAAACCAAGTGAGGAGCATCAATAGGAGCTTACCGCAGTGTTGCAAAGTTTTAGATAGCTGGCTTTTTTGGAAAGCTATTCAGACATGCTAAATAATCTTAAATCAATGAGATGCTTTGCACTTGATTTTTGTGAATAGTTTTAAGATAAAAGAGACCCCCCCTTCCCCCTCCAAACGGAGTTTATGCCGATTTCAGCCTAGGCTTCTCCTTTTAAAATGCAAAGCAACAGCTCAGCAATCATGTACTGTATTACTGAGAAATATATATCAGCAAAGAGATCAAAATGTTGTCATATAGACTTAAGGATATTATCTGGAAATTGAGGTCTAAGTACAAATGTTATAACTGTACAGTAAATATTAGGGGATGGGTGGTATACTTTAAATGAATCTGAGAGTCAAACAGCCCTATTATACCGGAAATGAAGCTATGTCTTGATATTCTACACAATGACAGATGGGATTTCCAAAAGTGCTCAGTGTTGACCTAACTCTGTTCCTGCTGAAGTCAACAGGAGTTTTAATGAATGGTTTTCATGAGGGGCAGAGTTAGGCCACTACTGTGGCTTGGAATCAAACCCCCACTCTACCAAGGCTTTAGGCAGGACCAGAAATTCACTGCCAGTCACCTAAGAGGTATTCACAAAGACAGTTTCCCCTTTTTTGATGCAAGGTCCAAAGTTTTCCCTTCACCCCAGAAATCCAAAGGCAAGGGCAGTCTGTTCTTGAAGCACTAACAGCAGGGAAGAATAAAGGGTCTTCCCAGCAAGGAACCTTGAAAGCCTATGTTGAAGAAACAGTTGGCTGCCTGGTGTGCCTGGCTACTCAGTATAGAACTGGATTAGAGTGGAAACAGGTACCTGAGCTGGTACTTACAGGTATACCTTTGTCCCAGATCATTTGGAATTTTCTTGGTATTTTGGTATAACAGTTGTCAGTATTTCGGTAATCAGTTGTCAATTTTTCAGTAGTTTGGGTACTTGATCAAAAAACTATTTGGATACCGAAAAATACCAGAAAGATTTGCTTCGATTTGGGTACTGGAAATTTGATGGTTATGCTTTTTGTGTGGGTGCTCATCTCATCTCTAGGATGGATGTTTTTGAGGGGTTCCATATGTAACCAGAGCCCTGTGCCTATCCTCCAAGACCAGTATTTGTGCTTGAAGCAATAGGAGAACCAGAGGTAATGGAAGCCCTGTTGTGTCCTGTTTTATGGGATCCGTTTCAGTGGGTGCCGCCCGCAGATGTGGGAGGTTAGAGCCACCTGGTGTGAACTGGACCCGTACCCATCCTGGATGGTCAAAGCCGGCCGGAAGCCGCTGGGGCCATTGCTGGTGGGAGGGCAGAGTGCCGAGCTGCCTCAAGGAGGCAGTGGTGTGGCCTCTGCTCAAGAAATCATTGCTTGATATTGACTCCCTAGCCAGTTTCTAACCTTCCCTTTTTAGGAAACTTTATTGAATGGGTGATGGCTCGGCAGTTTCAGGGGCGTTTGGACCATATCATAGAGGTGTGCACCAGGGACCCAAGTCATTATTAATTTTCATTTTTTGTTTTCATTATTTAAATATTTTGATTTCATTTTCATTTTCATAAATATCAACATTTTGGGTATTTTCAGACATTACAAGATCACAGTCAACCACAGTCAATTCCCTGTGGTGGTTGTGACCGCGTAACGTCTGATGGGGGGAACGAATGTTCCCCCCTAGATGTTCACCATGGTCAATCGCGACGGGGAATCACATTCACCACGTGATCGGCTGAACCGATGGGGCGGCAGTGATCGTGTGGTGAAGGTGATTCCCCGCCGCGATGAACCGAGCCGTCAAGTCTGGACGGTGGCCACGGCCTGGAATCCCCGCAGGGATTCCGGCCCGTCATCAATTCGGGCAGGCGCTGCAGCAGGGGAGCATGGGGGGGCGGGGCCGTGCGGCCGCATGTTGCACCGTGCGGCCATGCCCCCTCCCCGATTCCCTGCCAGGAGCCCCCAGCACGTCTGTTGGGCCGTGACGCGGTGGCCCCAGCAGGGGATCAACAGATTGGTTCTGTGACGGGGTCAATTGGCCCAATCACGTCTGAAAATACCCTTTGTTTTCATTTTTCCTTTCGTTTTCAATTTCCATTGGTTTCAAAGGAAAACAGATTTTGACTAACTTTTTAAAAATTATTATGTTTAGCTGAAACTTAGAAGAATTGTACCTCGAATTGAAGGCATTAAGTATACCAGATTTCAAAAAGATTAGATAAAGGAATCAAATTTCATAAGCAGTTAAATTGTGTTATTTTGTGAAAATCTACATATACATTCCTGGCTTTAACTTCTTTGCTTCCCATCTAATATGGATGAAACTTGGCAAGTTTATATGACTTCCAAAGATGACTATCTATGCCAAAATCATAAATATTGGAAAAAGGATCCTAATGGTATAAACAATTAACTTATAAATATATGTCTGACTGTAACGTATTCGTAGTCCAACCAGTGCACATGATATTTGGCAGGGCTGTATCTCACTCCTTCAGGATCATCACTGCCAAATATTGGAAAGCTGTGATAAAGGGTCCCGGTTTTATAAGCCTGCACAGAGTATGCAGAGAATGGGCCTCTGCCAGGGATTCTCTTACGTGTCACTGTGGTATAAGATCGGTTTGTGATGCCAATTGGGCGGCAGAAATGTCAACCAAATATCTTCATTCTGTTCTGTGTGACCATCCTAACGTCTCTCTTCCAGTTTTTACTGGGAAGTCAGAAGCATATGTTTAGGAAAGAGCCAATATTGATTCTCTGATGTCCTCTGTCACGGTGCTGCAGGATGCGACTATGATGATAATTGGCCAGCCTGGATGTGTAAACCATGTCTCCTGATTTCTGGGATGCTATCCCCAAAGACCCAGTTTTGTCCCTTTTATGCCCGCCTCAGGGCCACCCCTATGCCCTCCTTGAAGCCACCATGGATTGGTCCTGTAAAGCTGGAAGCATGCAGTAATTGGCCAGTGAATGTGTCTTGACTTTCAGTCTTTTGGGTTGCTCCACATTCTCCCTCCTACAGTTTCCCTCCCCTTGGCATGCCAGGTGCCTGTCTCTGACTGGCACTGCATGTGCTCCGATTTATCTGAATAATGGTATTCAAGGGAACAAATCTGATTGCTTATAAAATTGGGTCCCTTTATCAAATTGTTCTGTAGTTTGGCTAGGATGACAGGGAAGGTGTAGGATACATTCCTGCTAAATGTCTTGTAAACAGGATGGAATATAAAAATGTTACAGTCAGAAATGCATCTTCAAGTTAATGACTTATGACATCAGGACCCTTTATCCAAACTTTCTGTAATTTGGTAGAATTGGGGACTTCATACTCCTTCTGGCTTTCATGCAATTTGAATGGAAGATAAAGAAGTTGTAGCCAGGAATGTGTATGCAGCTTTTCTTAAAATTACAACATTCAATTGCTTATAAAATTGGTTTCCTTTATCCAACCTTTCCAAAGTTTGGTACACGTAGTGGCCTCCATTGGGGGTACAAGCACACTGAGTTTCATCAGAATTGAATAAGGAAAAAAATATTATAATCGGAAATATGTTTTTCGTATTTTCCCATTATCTAAAAAACGAAAATTGGTTTTCATTTTTTTTCCCATTATTATTATTTTTCATTTTTGCTCTCATGATAACGAAAAAGAATTGCCCACCTGTACCATATCAGTTTTCTAGATCCCTCACAGACCAGCTTTCATCCAGGTTTTGGCACTGAGACTGCGCTTGTGGTCTTGGTCAACGACTTCCACCATGAGCTGGACCAGGGTTGGTTGGCCCTGTTGACCCCATTAGATCTTCGGCTGCATTCGATACCATTGACCATGAGAAGTTGGTGACCCATTTGCCAGACCAAGCCAGGGTGGGTGGAATTGTTCTCAAATGGTTCCGTTTCTTCCTGGCAGGGAGATGTCAGCGTGCTGTGCTAGGGGTCTGCTTGTGAATTTCCCGAGACCTCACGTGTGGAATCCTGCAAGGTTCTATTCTATCCCCTCTCCTGTTCAATGTGTAAATGCAGTCTTTGGGTGAGGTCGTCAGAGGGTTTGGTGTGTGGTGTCATCAGTATGCTGATGATACCCATGTGTACCTCTCATCTTCAGCTGACCCAGACCCGTCAGTCTTGGTCCTTATGCTGTGTTTGACATCTGTGGGGAACTGGATGTGGGATAGCCTCCTGAAGCTGAATCCTGATAAGACGGAGGTGATGCTAGTGGAGGGGGGGAAGCAGCTGCACCCATCACTTATGGGGTCCGCCCCCGTTCTTCCCCCAGGTTTGTAGTCCGGGGGTGCTCCTGGACCCACACCTCTGCTTGGATATCCAGGTTGTGACTGTGGTGAAGGACACATTTTGCCAATTACATCTGGTGTGATGGCTTTGGCTGTACGTTTCAGAATCTGACCTGGCTACCATCATCCATGCTTTCATCCCCTCAAGACTGGACTATTATAACGTGTTCTATGTGGGGCTACGCTTGGTGATGGTCCAGAGATTTCAGCTAGTGCAGCATGCAGTGGCCCATGTCCTTATGGGAACAGGTCGCCGTGAGCACATTACACCAATGCTCCGTTCTCTGAACTGGCTGCCTATAGTCTTCTGGGCCCAATTCAAGGCGTTCGTGCTGACCTATAAAGCCCTACATGGCCTGGGCCCTGCATACCTTCAGGACTACCTCACCTCCTGAGTCCTGGATCAGCCCCTGTGGTTGGCTGCAAGCACCCATCTCGAGATCCCCCGAGTATCTTGGGGGGTGACTATAGAGAGGACATTCTCAGTGGTCACACCTCAGCTGTGGAACTCCCTCCCGGCAGAAGCCTGCATTGCCCCGAGCGTTCCCTCTTACTAAAGACAGTGTAAGACCTGGCTGTTCCGCCAGACTTTTGGTGTGGGAGACAAGTGATGGGTGGGGGTTGGTAAGGGGGGAGGTAGGGGCTTTTAGCTCCACTTTTGTTTATTTTTTGCTACTTTTATATGGTTAATTATATTTTGTTTATTCATTTATATTCATTTTTCTATTTATATATATTTTATATATCTTTTAATCGCTGTTCTGAGTCACCCTGAGCTGCTGTGGTAGGAGGGTTGCAGTTGATAAATCAAATGAAATAAATAAATGAATTTACTGAAATAAATAAATTCAATGAATTTATTCATGATTCAAAGAATTCAATGAATTTACTCATAATTTTTATTGAAATAAATAAATTGTTAACTTTATTGAAATATATAAGTTCAATACAAAAATGTATTGAAATGAAATAAAGAAATGATATAACTAAATAAATAATTGGTATCTGATTAGTGCCAGACAGGATACTCAATGTTTCAAAATACCATTTTTGTCCTAGTTCTTTGAATTCAGGCACAGATTTTTCAACTTCCTGTCTCAATTTCTTTACCATTTTACCAGTCAGTAACTTGGTAATTTCAATACCCAGTATTTTGGGGTAATCAGTACTTTGATACGCCATCAGGCACCTGACACGGCACTCGGAATTATGTGTATTACCCATGACTAGCAAACCTATTTCAACTTTCCATACAGCTAAATTCCATCAAAAACAATGAGAGTTCTGGCCAGTGAGCCTCAAGAGCAACACCCGGTCACTCGAAAAAAATAAGAACTTTGATGTTGTTATGGCTACCAGAGAAGAATGAGCTCACCTCTTGAGAGGCCACATAATTATACATAATGTATCAAGAAAGTAGGTAGTTCTATCACAAGGACTAATTGTAACATGGATATGACAAATTTCTATTTTAATGAAAGAAGCAAAGGCTTTCAATAGAACGGCAGTGAGCAATTAAAACTGTGCCTCATCGGAAGATTTAAAACATACTTCAGAGACATTGTGAAGAACGTTGCAGGTTTTAAGGTGTGTTGCGTTGAGTCATGATTTTTTCCAGCAATGATCAGAGCATTTCCTAGTCTCCAAGGGGTTGAGCCAGGAATAAGTGTATTGTGCCACAAGGTATTTATCAATTGATAATGTGAACCAACAAAAGAGTTGGGTGGGGACAAGTAATTTTGAGCACAGAAACAAAAAGAAGGAAATATCCAACTCCTTGAATGATTAATCAGTGCAATTAACCCCCAGCAGTGTAACAATATGGGGCTGATTCTTTTCCCATTTTGTCAGGTTTTGTATAAGTCTTGGCAGGACCAGGACTGTGCATACGTTGTTACAGGCTCAGGGTCCTTACCATAGCCAAGAAGGGCCATTCAAAACAAAAATGCAGAGACATGAAGAGGGTCCTATAGCTGACATGGGTGCACACAAAAAACAGGTTTACCAGTCAAATGGTACCTACCCATTTTTGGTGTATTTTTGCATTTAACAGAAGCCATTTAGTGTCTGACAAGTTTTCTAAATTACTGAAATATCATTGCTGCTACTGAATTTCTGGTTTTCCATCACTGATTTTCAATTTTGTGCCACTTACTGATTGAGGCAGGAAAATGGTTAGGTAGATTCAGAAACACCCTAAAACAATTAAATAGTAGGTCAGAATTAGTGCTGAAATGGATAGTTGTCTGTAGTTAATGGGGCGGATCCCAAGCCCTGCGGATTTCCTGTGTGCGCAGTTCCCACACAGCACTATGTGCTGTCTACGGTGGTATATGTAGTTTACATGTGCATGTACGCAGCTACGCATAGGGTCTTCAGGGCTTGGGATCAGCCTCACTATCCCGTATTATGGTTAATTTGGTGGTTATTTAGTAAATAAACAGTTACCATGGAGGTTACCTGACAAACCAGATTACTAGATATTACTAGGGATGTGCGAATGTGGTTCGGAAGTTCGGAGTTCGGAGCGAACTCGACTAGTTCGCTCGACCTAACTGAACTTCTGAACCAAACTTGAATTCGACCAAACTGTTCGGTCGAATCTGAACCAGTTCGGAAGGCCAAAAACAGCTTAAAACACCGGTTTTTAATGTACAAACTCAGTTCGGAAGTTCGGAATTTGACCGAACTCAACTAGTTCAGTCGACCAAACCGAACTTCCAAACCTAACTCGATTTTTGAACCGACCTGAACCAAATTTCCGAACTCGGTTCTGTTCGCACAACCCTAGATATTACCACATTACCTTTTATCATATTACCGATTACCACATATCCGAATGTTATCATTAGTACCCTAAAATCAGGTCTGGAGAGAGGGAGGGATATAAAAAATATTATGGGCAAATGATGATGCAGTAAATGGTAGTGCGGTGAATGGTAAGGTGCACTATTATGGTAAATGAGTAATCTGGTTAACTAGATTAACTGTCAAACGTTATTTGGTATCTGACTGGATATTGGTGGATACCATGGTACCGGGCCAGATACTGGTTATTAGTGGATACTCGTTTCAGCTCTATTCGGAATCAGCTGGTGGTAATGGCAATACCTGATATTTCAGGCTTCCGGGTGCCTGTTTTAGTAATTGGGTGCCAACCGGGAACCCAAAAGGTTACCCAAAATTTTGGTTATTACCCACAGGCACAGAACGAGCTGCCCATGTGATCTCTAAAGGGTCAATTCTGAAAGATAAGTTGTCCAAATGCCACAACCAAGGGCTGATCCATGATACACATCTGACACATGATAGGTCAAAGCAAGAACATCCAAGCACCTGTTACAAAGACAGACAATATTCCAAATTCTGTGTCAGTGGGCAGGCGGAGGTCATTTCCAGAAAAACAGTCCAAAGATCAGGAGTAGGACAAGTAGCAGGCTAGGTTTATGTGGAACTGGGCAGCATAGGGCTCGGTACAGAAGGCACCACGGAAAAGAGGTAGGACTGGGGTAGGTGAGGAGAACAAGCAAGGCAGGTTGAAATACAGGCTGTGGAGGCAGAGATCTTCTGTTTACACAGACACAGGTCAGGAGTCAAACGAGAAGTTATATGGGGAGTGTACACCAATCAGGGAGAAGGGCTAAGCAGGTCATTCCATAGGGAAAGGAAAGCGTGGATGGTTGAGAAGGAGGGGGTGGTGCTTGCAAGCGGCTCAGCCCAACTTGAGTGGTCCTGGGGCAGCTTGGCCAAGGCTGCTGCTTGGGAACTTGATAGACCTGAGTTTGAGGCCCTTGGAACCCCACAGAATCTGACACAGGCCAATTGCAACGTGTCTTTCTGAAGTCCAAAACATAGCACTGAATCCTCTTATCTTCTAAGAACATAATATAAGGACTGCATCGGTCAAATTTGGGTCCCCCTAGCGTACTATGGCCATTTTTACATGGACGCCCCCCCTCCCACTTCAGTGTCCGGGGGGGGCGTCTGTGTATACGGCCGATGGTGGGTGAGGGGATGGGTGTCCACTCAATGTTTGCCCGTGTGAACATCCAGCGTAGGGGTGTGTGTGTGCACACTCCTGTACAACACCCACCTCCACCCATCGTACACTCATCTCCACCCACAGAGTCCTCCAGAAAACCAGAGGAGGCTCCATGGGTGGAGGTGGATGGGTGTCGGTGTAAACCAACACCCACCTACCTACACCCACCACGGCTAAACACCCATCCCCCCACCCACCTCCGTCCTTGTAAAAATGACCTATCTTGTCTCTGGCTAGCACTGAAATGGATTCCCAAAAATGAATACAATTGCTAAATCTTTACTATCCATACTGAAAATGGTTGCTCAAGTAATCCCCAACTGAGTACAAATAGGCATCAGTTATCTGTTTCAGTTTTGGGTATTTTTAATATTTTGTTTTGATTTTTTCAGTTTTGTTATATCAGTCATTTCAGTACTTCAGTTGCAACATATTATTTGACAATACTTGCAGGGCTGAGCATGCCCAATTGCTAGAAATGGTTTGACTGAAATAGGGATAGCAGTGGATGCTTCCAAGAAAGCAAAAAAGAAATGGTAATTTATAGCATAATCTAGATTTTTTAAGTCAGAGATTTAGGTACACCATGGGTAATTTCAGACGTGACGAGGGCCCCGTCACGGAATCACCCAAATGATTCCCCAGCGGAATCAGACCGTCCTGTCAACAGACGAGCCGGCAGATTCCGCCGGGGAATCGGGGAGGGGGCAGGGCTACGCGGCGCAACATGCAGCTGCACATCCCCGCCCCCCCCATGCTTCCAAGGCCACCCGCCCTCCGTGAGATGGGCGAGGGCAGCAGTCAATGTGGCTGCGGCGCCCGCCCCTCGGGGTATTGACCATGGCCCGGAATTGGTGGCGAGCATGGCCGTCAATTCCGGGCCATGGTCAGGGGCCAGACGAGACATTACCACGCTCAACCATGGTGAATCCCACCGTGGTTGAGCGTGGTAACGTCACATCTGTTGAGGGCACAAAGTGATTCCTGCTGGGTGTTCACCCCCGGCGGGAATCACTTTGACCACTCTTTCGGAGATGGTCCCCAGACTATCCTCGAAAGCGTGATTATTTTGATCCCCGCCAGTGGTTCACTGTGGTGAACTTCTGGCGGGGATCAAACAGACATAACGGGACCATTTCCTACCACGGGGGATTGTCTGTGGTTGAGCGTGATCTCGCAATGTCTGAAAATACCCCATGATTTAAAAGCGTACCCTTTTTTTTTTTCCTTTCTTTTTAAACAGAATTTCTCTAAAAAGCCAGGCATTGTCCTTGGATCAGTGCATCTGCATCACACCATGTCCCAGCAGGAACTCTTACTATACTGACCAGAATGGGGCCCTACAAAGCTTTAGAAATGAAAACATTAGGGATGGGCAAACGTGGTTCAGAAGCTCGGAGTTCAGACCGAACTTGACCAGTTCAGTCGACCGAACTGAACTTCTGAACTGAACTTGATTTTCGAACTGAACTGAACCGAACCAAATTTCTGAACTCGGTTCTGTTCGCCCATCCCTAAAAGATAATATTCCATTTAGTTCAATGGGGTTTGAATTTCCAAACTTTGTTCGGAAGTTCGGAGTTCGGACTGAACTTGAATAGTTCGGTCAACTGAACTGAACTTCCGAACAGAACCAAATTTCCGAACTGAACTGAACCAAACTGAATTTCTGAACTCAGTTCTGTTCGCCCATCCCTAGAAAACATTATTATTTTTTCTTATCCCCCACCCCCTTTTGTCCAAAGGTTTTTTTTTAAATCAATCATCATCATCAATATATTTCAGTTTGCTAATATATCAGTTACCAAAATGTTTCAGAAAATTAAACATCAATTTAATTTTGATAAGTCAATTTAGCTGGCTAAAACTAAAGGTTTTAGTAACTTAAACATATGCAACACTGAGTATTGGGGGATTCTGGAACCTAAATATACCAAATGGATGGATCTTGAATTTCTGCAGCTGACACTTTTCTATCCAGCCACCCCATGGTTTATTTATTAGTAATTATTAATGAATTATTATTATTATTTATATAGCACAAGCAATGTACCTGGCACTGCAAAATCCACAGGCAGAGACAGGTCCTTACCCCTAAGGATCCTACAGTCAGAGACAAGAGAGGGGGATACGAGGGAGAGGTAAACATCAGGAAAGACAAGAGTACATTCATGAGGCTGAGAAGTTGCAGGTTCACGTGCTTCACTTAGTTACAGGGAATTTGGTTCTAGTGAGGGGGCAAGGATGCAGTATCACTGATGACAAGCTAGGGAAGGCCTGACAGACTTCAGCGCTTGACGTCATGGCAACACTAATGTGCTGAAAGTTAATCGCATGCTTCAGTGTCCAGCTGAATTACGGTAGGGTGACCAGAACACCTTGATAGGTCATCCCAACGAGGAATCGTGGATTCTGAAGATCACCAGGGCATAACAGGTCTTTGGCTTTCTCTAGAACCACTAGCCAGATCCCTGATGCATCTACTTATTTAATTAATTAATATGTTTATTTCTTAAATTTTTATCCCACCCCTCTCATGCGACTCAGAGCAGCTAACAATCTCTCTCTCTCTCTCTCTCTCTCTCTCTGTATATATATATATATATATATATATATACACACACACATACAGAGAGAGAGAGAGAGAGAGAGAGAGAGAGAGAGAACCAATAAATTAAAAAAACACAGCACTTATGTAGATGATTGATGGGTTTCGGGGAGCCTACACCACCTGTACACCACCCATGCCAGGAGAAATCTCAGCTGGCTTTTGTAGCCAACTTCTTGGTGCCTATATACTGCCAAGTCAGAACAGAGGATGGCCAAAGGAAATTCATGTACAGGTGTGATGAAGGATTCACAACAGATTTTTGTGCTGCACTACCCCTCAATAGCTCTCTCCGCATTTTCAATCTTTGCTGCAATAGAAGCATGTTCTGCAAAGAAGTCTGTGCAAAAATATGTCTTTTTACGTTGATGCCAGATGGCTCTGCAGTTACAATCAAACTCCTGGTCCCCTTGTGAATAATTTGCAAAATTCCCATCAATTTCATTGGGACCAGAATATAGCACTTCCAATGATACGCTACAAATTTGGTAGGGACACCTGCCAAGGTAGGTTTCTTAGCTGCAAAGAACATCAACATTTTCTCACAAGATAGAGGAGGCTGCTATGTTATTATGGGTTGCCAGAGGCTGGTCTAACTTGTGCTCTGGCATTTACATGATGTGGAGGTTTGCTTGAAAATATTCCCTGAACACACACACTTACCATGACAACTGTTCAGTTAAATAGAAGAGAAACACTTGCATGGATCTTAAAGAAATACCACCCAAGAGAAGAACAGGCTAGGGATGTGCAAACGCGGTTCGGAAGTTCGGATTTCGGCCCGAACTTGGCCTGTTCGGACGACCGAACCGAACTTCCAAACCGAATGCTCGAACTTCCGAACAGTTCGGAAAAGTTTGGATGAGTTCGGGGGTGGAAAAAACATGACTTTGGGCAGGAAAAACATGTCTGGAAAGGGGAGGAAGCTGAGGAGAAGCCTTCCTGGCACCAGGGGTGGACACCAGGGGTAGTTTCAGGGCCAAAAATACCGATACTGAAAAAATGTCGGTTTCGGTACCGATAGCACTTTTTTGAACGTTCAGCCGAGTTCGGCCAAACCGAACTCCGCCGAACCGAACAGCTGAACCCGAACTTGGGTTTTGAACCGAACGACCGAACGTCCGAACATCCGAACAACATTCTGTTCGCCCATCCCTAGAACAGGCATCACACACTGAAAACCTGTAGCTGGCATTTGTTCTTACTTATACAATCTCTGCACAAGGGAAAAAATGGTGTAACAGGAAGGGAATAGCTATAACAAGGACAGTTGGTGGCGCTGGACTGCGACCATGCTCCCTGAAGTAGGGATGTATTCTGCCACATGTAGGACGGCCAATGAGGTGTATTCTATCTTTTGCACCAGGGCCCTTTCCCACCTAGCTGCCTACCATGACACCCCTACCTTTCTAATCACCCTTAACATGACACTCTCTCTCCTTTCCTGATGGGCAGCAAAATTAGCTTTCTGTTGTCTACACTCAGTGCGATATAAGGGAAAGGTGATGACAACTGCTAATGAGAAATGCTGGGTGGGGTGGGAAGGAGTCAGTGTTGAGACTGACCATTTTACATCTGATTTCAAAGAAAAGAACCAAAATGCCATGGTAGTATAGTTTTAAGAACCCTTACCGTGCTTAGTAAGGGGTTGCAGCCTCATGGCCAAGAGTAGGAACCTCATGTTTGAGTTGTCACTAACTCCCTGACTAACAAGAATTGGGAGTAAATGACAGCAGATGGATCACTCCAAATACTCCCTGTTCTTTTACACTGCACTAGAACACTTTTGGAGACACTAATCTGAGCCAGCGTTTTAGCTCTTTCTTCTTTTTTTAAAACAAACAAACAGACAAAAACAAAACTTAATTCTATGTATTGGATTGGAAGATTGATTCCATAGATTATTTCAATAATAATAATAATAATAATAATAATAATTTCTTATATAGTGATCGCAATGTACCTGGAAGTGAACAATCATTAAATTATATATAGATCCTTCACCCAGGGCACTTACAATTAGGGCTGAATGAGAATGAAATTAATTCTCATGAGAATCTCACAAGAAACTCTCAGCCCTGGTGAGATCTCGCAAGATTCTCGTTAGAAACTTGAGATTCTCGCGGGAAACTCGAGAATTTCCAAAAAGGCCCCCCAAATAATCTGTGAGAGTGCAAAATGGCTGCACATGTGCAGAACAGCCCTAGTGGCCATTTTAACGCATGCACAGAACTTTTCTGTTGTTGCTATTTTGAGGTTCTCAGGAATATCGAAAGAAACTTGAGTTTCTCACGAGAATCTCGAGTTTCTCGCAAGACTCTCATGAGAATCTCGAGACAAGAAAATCTTGTAGAGAAGTCTGTTCTCAATGAGATTTTTGAGAAGGGCAAAATCTCGTTTCAGCCCTACGTACAGTTTAGGATGGACAATGAACACAAGGGAAAATGGCATCATTACAAAATGGCATGGAGGTGCACATATTTAATTTAGTTAATGAGGAGAATGGAATCTCGAATAATAGGACAGTAGATGGAGCACTGGCCAGAGCATATTCTGAAGGCCATGTAACTGGCTTAGGGACCACCTCGCCCTTCGTGCCCCGGAGTGGCTCCTGCGGTCTGCCGGGGGTGCCCTCCTGGAGGTCCCCCGTGTTAAGCGGGGGGCCACGATGGAGCGAGCATTCTCGGTGGTAGGGCCGCGGCTGTGGAACTCCCTTCCGGAGGAAGCTCGCCTGGCCCCAAGCCTTTTAACATTTCGGCGGAACTGTAAGACCTGGCTGTTTGCCCAGGCCTTTGGGAGGGAGGGTGGGGAGGGATGATTTTAGTCCCCCACCCATTTATTTATTTATTATTTTTCTAGCCCTGTTTTATATGGTGCATTTTATATTTAATATTTTTAAAGGAATTTTAATGTTTTATTGTTGACTGTTGGAAGCCGCCCCGAGCTGTGTTGCAGGAGGGGGCGGGGTATAAATTTGGAAAAATAAATAAAAATAAAATAAAATAAAAACTAATTGAATGAATTCTTACAGGGTAGGTCAAAAATGGTTACTAATCAAATTTAGGGGATAAATGAAGACCTCTGACTATCAGGGGCTGGGAGTGAATAGCAAGACATGGGATGTCACGTTATACTGAATTTATATCCCATCCTTTCCAAAAAAGGCTTAAAGCAGCTTATAGCAGCATATCAAATACAAATAGATCACATGATCTGCTATGCACTTCTCTGATGTAATCAAAGCCACTCCACTGTTGGAGACAGGATACTGGGTGAGACGGACCATTGCTCTGACCCAGTATGGCACTTCCTGTGTTCTAAGTTTGAGTCTCTTCTGTGAAGAGTGTTGATCTTATAGATAAAGGGTATTTTATCTCTTTTGATTCTGTAGTGATATAAATATCACATGCAACCATACCTAAGCAGATGTATTTATCTTCTTGAAAAAAAATAAAATAAAACCTCCAACCCAAAGTAAATATTTAATTATTTTTTAAAAAAGAAAATGGGCATCATTTTCCTTTTCCTTCTGCATTTTACCTTGCTGAGCTTGCTCAATTGGGGCTTTTCATTTTAATCTTAGAGGCTGGGGCTGTAGATTGCCTTAAAATAAATGAATATTCCTGATCGGTCCCACTAAACGCTTCTCTGATAGATGGCTTCCCTCTTGGCAGAGCTACTGAGACTTTGGAGTAGGTTTTTATTTCCTGTTGAAAAACCAAATTTGTTCTGAGCGACAAGTAATTCATTACAGAATTCACTTTTACCTTTCCATGCCCGGGACATTCTTTTACTAGTACTGGGGCATTGTTCTGTCTAAAGGCTGGAATCTTCTCTTCTATTTATTACACCATGCAGTTTTGTGGGGTTTTTTTTTGGCATTGGCTATCTTCCAGCTGAATTAATTTGACATTCTCTGATCAGTCAAACTGTTTCATTACTACCTTCTGCCTCCCTTGTCATCATGGTCCGGTGTTGACAAGTGTAAGCAATGAACATCCATAAGGTCACCTTCGAAAATCTTTGACTTAATTGTAGTAGACCTGCTGCTAAGCCCGGAGGTTAGCTGCAATTTTCCTATATGTCTCTCTCTTTCCTTTACATGGGGTAGTGAATTTATTCTGCGTGGGCTCATGCAGTTTGCAGATGGAGTGACTGCAGCAGAGTTATTTAAGAAGAAGACCTTAGTAATTACCCTGAGTGTTAGCATAAGGAGGATTGTTTTATTTCAAAAGCCACATGTATGACAATGCAAGTGGATCATTCAGAGGGGGGAAAAACATGTTCCTAGTGCCCTAGGAAACAGGACAGAAACCTCAGCATGGTAACACTTGTTTTGATTCTGACTGTATCAGAGAGAGATCCAGCTGCTGCACTACATAGACAGGCATTCTTATTATCATTTAGATAAAGATAAATTATAAAAGATCACCTGCTCTCACCTTTCTTTCCTTATCCCCGTCCAAAACTATACTGCCAGGGTCATCCGCCTCGACTATGTGCAGCCCCTCCTCTCCTCTCTGCACTGGCTTCCCCTTCCTGAACGAATCCTGAACAAGCGCCTAGTCTTCACCTATAAAGCTCTTCACAACCTTTCTCCCCCCTACCTCTCTATGCTCATTTCTCTCCATACTCCAGTCCGTGAACTCCACTCCTCTTCTGTCCCCTCTCTCGCCCTCACACGCCTCCCCTGCTCCCCTAACCACCTTCACCCCTTCTCCCTAGCTGCCCCCCACGCCGGGAACTCCCTCCCTGCCCACATCTGCCTCACCCCCTCCCTTCGTACCTTCAAATCTCTTCTCAAGACCCACCTCTTCCGCTCTGCCCTCCCCGACTCCTCGCTCCCCTCACCTAACTCCTGCTGATACCCTCCATCCGGTACAATCTGTTACCTGAGTTCTGTGTACTCATATCCTCACCCCACAGACCAGCCAGCCATCATTCTCGATGGAACCAAGCCAAGCACGTGCACCTGGGACCTCACCTCTTTGTGAATGTTACACCCCTTGTCTCTCCCTCTGTTCCCCTTCCTTCGTCTCCCCCCCGTCTCTCACATTGTAAGTCCTCGGGCAGGGACCGTGTCTATTCCATTACTTTGTAAAGCACCAGGTACATTGCTGACACTATATAAATGCTTGCTAATAATAATAATAATAATAATAATAATAATAATAATAATAATAATAATAATAATAATTAATAATAATAATAATAGTAATAAAGAAAGAAAGAAAGAAAGAAAGAAAGAAAGAAAGAAAGAACACTTGGACAAAGAATTAAGTGAAATGTGGGAAGCCTTTAGTTTTACTCTTGACTAAAAGAGCTCACCCTGTCGAGGGATTTCTTCTTTCTGTATACTTGTGAATCACTTAGAGCGAAACTCTGGTTTCACTGAAATCAGTAAGTGATTGCCTGTTGGGTTAAATACAATCCATATTTCTTCAGATAAGTTTTATGGGAAATTTCAGTAGACTCTCTCAGGATGGAAGTCAACAGATTTCTAAGGCTGAAATTGCAGCCTAAGGCTGAAATCGCCTGTGGATAATATCCTCAGTTTCGGGTACTCTGTCGGGTTCCCATGTGTTAGCCAAATACCGAATCAGGCACTCAATTGCTCAAAAAATTACGGAGTATTACCATTTCCGAGTTACTGATTTTCTATTTTGCCGAACTACTTACATAATTAAAAACTGCAAAACTGGTAAGGGATGGTGTGAAATTGGTACATTGGGTCAGGCATGAATTGGGTACCAATGAGTACCTGATGTTACCGAGTCAAATCACGTACCATAATTCTGACAGGTATACCAGTTTTTGTGGGTACTCGTTTCAGCACTCATTCTGCCTCTGTTGAAGTCATTAGCAAAACTCCTGTTGATCCCAATGAAGCCAGTTTTTATCTACAGGAACTTAAAAACAAGAGATATCCTAGTTTTAGAATTCTGCAGTGGGTAATCAAATTAATGGTCCACTGATGATGCCTCTATTTGTGGGCACCCGATGCCAGAAAATACAAACATTAGCTGCCTTACCCTTTGAAACTGACATGCCCAAGCTGAGAGCGCTGCAGAACCGAGCTCCGCAGCACTCCAGACGGGGCTTGTTAATTTCAAAGGCCGGTCGGAGCTTCCCCCGCTACAGCGCCTCACAGAAGAGAGGCACGATAGGGAAGAAGCGGCCTTTCAAAGTGACACAACCCAGCCAGGGACGCCGCAACTGGCCAGCCCCTGTCACTTGGAAAGGCCAGCTGGCAGAACGGAGCAGTCTTTGGGTCCTGTTTGGGCACCAATGGCGCCCAAATGGGGCTGGGTCGATTCGGGCACTCCTGATTCATCAGGGGTGCCCAAATCTTTGAGTGCTCAGTTGCAGCTCTAATCTGGAATCAGAACCTTTTCTCCCCATACGGACCTCAGAAAAAGAGCCGGAATAACTTACGGTCCCCCTACCAATGTTGGTTGTTTCTGAATCAGTCACCTAGAAATGAAACACTCCACGTGAATTTGAAAGCGACTCGAATCATAGAATGGTAGAAATGGAAGGGATCTCAAGGGTCATCTAGACTAACCCCTTGCCCTCTAGTTAGCAGCAGTGCTGACTGCCTAAATCATAATATCATCAGGTGTGCAATGATCCCATCTTTTGAAAAGATGGCTATGAAGGTGGTCAGTCAATATATGTCTGTGCCTCTTCAGGTCATGAGAATTTGGACTATGAAACCAAGGGTGAATGCATATGTGATGAGGGCCTGCTATGGCCTTCCTGGGCCAGACACTCAGCAGTGCATCTGTTTTCGGGTCACGAGATGTGGACCTGCTACTTCCCCTGGACTGGGTAGGAAGTTGGCTCAAATTTAATCCCCTGGATTATTCTAGGTCCACATCCTGGGCCAAAGGCCACCCAGCGGAGCCAACACATGCCATAACAGGCCAGTGTGTCTATTAACACCACCATCCCCCGCCAGGGATTGGGTGCTGCCATGGCTGCCCATGATTGGTCACCATGGCTCATGGTCATGGTGGGGGTGGACACTGGGGGCATGCTCTTGACGCTGGGGGCATGCTCTTGAAACCATCTCTTGACGCTGATGCTCCTGCCGGTCTCTAACCTCCTTTTTTTAGGGAAGGTTATTGAACGGGCTGTGGCACGGCAGCTTCAGGAACATCTGGACTGCACCGGTTTCCTTGACCCCTTTCAGTCTGGTTTTCAGCCTGGGTATGGTACAGAGACTGAATTGGTGGCCTTGGTTGATGATCTCCATCTGGCGTTGGACCAGGGTCGTCAGACCTTACTGGTCCTGCTAGACCTTTCGGCTGCATTTGACAGTCAATCTTGAGGTGTTGGTGACATGCCTGCGGGACCATGCTGGGATTGGCGGGATGGTCCTGGACTGGTTTCGTTCTTTCCTAGCCGGAGAACTCACCGGGTGGTCTTGGGGGAGTGTACAACTTCCCCCTGGGACCTCATGTGTGGAGTCCCGCAGGGTGCCATTCTGTTCCTCCTCTTGTTTAACATTTATATGCAGCCGTTAGGGGAGATGGTGAGTGGGTTTCAGGCCATGCAGTGTCATCAGTATGCTGATGACACTAAGATCTACCTCTCTTTTTCCATCGACCCAGGCCATGCAGTCTTCTTATTTTCCCAGTGTCTGTCAACTGTGGGGGCTTGGATGAGGTTCAGCCATCTGCAGCTGAATCCTGACAAGACGGAGGTGATGTTGGTGGGCGAGGACTTGGGGGGCCTGGAAGTGGTTGAATCTCCTCTTGTTGGGGGGGGTCGCCCTCCCATGGTCTCTCAGGTGTGGAGTCTGGGTGTGCTCCTCGATTCGCGGCTCAGCTTGGAATCTCCGGTTGTGGCTGTGGCAGGGAGTGCATTTCAGCAGTTACATCTTGTCCGGCGGCTTCAGCCATATCTCTCAGACTCTAACCTCGCCACTGTCATCCATGCCTTCATCACCTTGAGGCGGGATTACTGCAACGTGCTCTTTGTGGGGCTGCCCGAGAAGCCGGTCCAGAGGCTGCAGCTGGTGCAGAATGCCGCGGCCCATCTCCTTACGGGGGCAGGCCGCAGGAAGCACATGACACCAGTGCTCCGGGCTCTGCACTGGCTGCCTATAAAGCACCGGGCCAGGTTCAAGGTGCTGGTTTTGACCTTTAAGGCTCTTCACAGCCTGCGACCTGCCTATCTGCGGGACCGCCTCACTCCCCATGTGCCCGTGCGACCCCTGAGAACATCCATGGGAGCCTTCTTGGAGGTTCCCCAGGTGAGATGGGTGGCCACCGCTGTTAGATCTTTTTCGGTGGCTGCCCCTGTTCTGTGGAACTCACTCCTGGAGGAGGCTCGGTTGACCCTCACTCTCCTGTCATTTCAACGTTTGTGTAAGACCTGGCTGTTCCGCCAGGCCTTTAGCGAGGGGGGTTGAGGGGGTTGCTTTCTCCCTGCATATGGAAAATTGTTTTTATTGTATTATTGTTTTATATTGCTGTTCGCCGCCCCGAGCGTCCCTGTGGGCAGGATGGGCAGGATAAAAATATTTTATAAATAAATGTTGGGTCCATGGCCTCCCGCCTGTGCATTTGTTCTCTTCTCTGGGTGGGGCGTGGAAGGGCTCACCAGCCAGTCCAGTTTGCCGCACATCCATTCTGTGTCCCAACCTGACCCAGGTGGGGCTGTCCCCTCATCCCCTGCCCATGTTGCTGGGTGCTGACTGCACTTTTGGTTTCACTCCAAGAACTATACTGGTGTATTAAGCATCATGGTTACCACCTGGCCTCCAGATAAAAGTAAAAGGACAGTTACTACCACTTGTGGAAGCTCTGGGGAATAATACTCTGGGATTATTCAGATAGCATTTCTTTTCAAAATAAAGAAATTGATTGGTTTCCGCTTGTTAAGGAGTATATAACGTATATTCCATTTTTCTATAAATTAGATCTGTATGTATCTGTTCATGTGTGTATGTCTATGGGCACATGTGTGTGTGGAGAGATGGAGAAAGTGAGAGTCATCCAAGTTCCATGTGCAGGGTGCTGCTTAGTGTGCACTGACTACGTGCAATGTTTGGTTGCTATTTTGTGCACACTGCATTCAGATCCACGTGGTGTGAAAATGCGGTACGTACATGAAGCTTGTATCAGATTCTCTGGGTATATGTGTATGTACGCACTTACATGGGTTAAGATGAATGAAACTCTAGCAGGTCTGACTGTGCATACAGATTCAGATGAACTATATTGCTGTGAGATCTATAATTATTAAAACAAAGCATAATGAATGGTAATTACTTAATTGATCTCAAAACTCTAGGTTCTATCAATCTACAAAAGCTACCTCTCTGTATTCTGGTATAAATGAAATCTGACTGTATAGCAAGGCAAAATTATTTCTGCAGCAAATTTTTGTAAAAAAAACCCATTGGGAACATTAAGATATTTATACCTACTATACTCACAGGAACGTTGACAATTCTGACTTTCAACCAAGCCCAGATGCTTGCTAAACTGTTTAGATTGAGTTGTAAGCAAACACAGGGGATACCTTGAACTTCTTTGTTTCACTGAAACATAATCAATAAATATTTGAAGGCACAAGAGAAGTGCTTGTCAGTCAAAGAAAGAGAAGAAAAATGACACACTGCTGCTCTTTTCTAAATTTGACATGACAGTGGGTGTTAACATAAGAACATAAGGAGTGCCATACTGGGTCAGACCAATGGTTCATCTAGCCCAGCATCCTGTCTCCGACAGTGGCTAATCATAGTGGCTTGGGAGACGCACCCAACAGGTCATAATGGAGGATCCATTCCCTGTTGTTTTCCCCCAGCTCCCGTCATGTTCCCTGATCCTGTCTTGCTAATAGGGATGGGTGAACAGAACGCCGTTCAGATATTTGGACGTTCAGTTCGAAACCCGAGTTCGGTTTCGGCTGTTTGGTTCAGTTGAGTTCGGTTCAGCCAAACTCGGCCGAACATTCAAAATAGTTCTATCGGTACCAAAACCAAAACTGAAATTTTTTTGGTATCGGTATTTTTGGCCCTGAAACCACCCCTGGTGTCCATCCCTGGTGCCAGGAAGTCTGCTCCTCAGCTGCCTCCCCCTTCCAGTCATGTTTTTCCCACCCAAAGTCATGTTTTTCCCACCCCCAAACTCTTCCGAACTCATCTGAACTTTTCCGAACTGTTCAGAAGTTCAAGTGTTCAGTTCGGAAGTTTGGTTCGGTCGTCTGAACAGGCCGAGTACGGGCTGAACTCCGAACTTCAGAACCGCGTTCGCCCACCCCTACTGGCTAATAGCTGCTAATGGACCTATCTTCCAGAAACTTGTCAAACCCCTTTTAAACTCAGTTATAGTACTAACAATTACCACAGCCTCTGGAAGTAGATTCCACAACTCAATTATACGTTGAGTGAAAAAATATTGTCTTTTATTTGTTTTAAACTTGCCACCCATGAGTTTCGTGAAGTGTCTCCTAGTTCTAGTACTAGCTGAGAGGGTAAATAATTGCTCCTTGTTTATTAGTTCCACACCACTCATGATTTTATAGACCTCTAACATATCTCCTCTCATTTGTCTCTTCTCCAAACTGAAGAGCCCCAACCTACCAAGCCTCTCCTCATACGGGAGCCTTTCAATGCCCTTGATCATTTTTGTTGCCCTTCTCTGTACCTTTTCTAGTTCAGCTATGTCTTTTTTGAGATGGGGCGACAAGAACTGCACACAATATTCGAGGTGCGGTCGCACCATTGATTTGTATAGAGGTATTATGACTTCTTCAGTTTTATTCTCTATCCCCTTTCGAATAATTTCTAACATTCTGTAGAATCACCACAGTGGATTCCCAGTGGTGGCGACCTGTCTAACCACCCCCGCGGTCAAGAAAGGTCCGAAACAGACATTACAGGAGCAGGACCATGGCAGGGAATTGGGCCGGCAGACCATGGCCCGGGGCAGCGCAACAGACAAGATGCCAATCCCGGGCTGTGGTCAAAACACCCTGAAGGATCCAGGGAGGGGCAGGACACAGACATGGCCGGCTGAGGGCAAACAAAGCCAAAAGTGCCTAAAGGGAATGCCCACAAAAGGGAAATGGGAAGGGAGGGGGAAGAGGGAGAAGAGTGTGTTGTTGCTGGTTGCCTGGAAGTGACGCTGAATGCTTTGTCCCAGGCTGGGAATCATTTTGCTTGATTCTGGTCGGTGGTTGCCGTTCAGACATTATTTTTTTCTTTTTCCCGGTGGGTATTTCTTTGACCACACTTTCAGAGATGGTCCTGGCCGGAGCTCTGGAAGCGTGGTTAATTTTGACCCCTGGTGGGGATTGACTGTGGTGAACATCTGGTGCCTGCAAAACAGACATTCAGGGCACTTTGGCCCCACCGCGGGATTGAGTGTGGTTGACTGTGGTTAACTGTGATCTCGTAACGTCTGAAAATACCCTCTACCTCCTATCCCATGACTTTTTAATTTTCTCAAGAGTCTCTCATGAGTATCAGGGTCCGCCCCCGGGCCCTACGACCCCGCCGGCTGCCACAGCCCAGAACCCCTGAATGGCACAGCCGGCCTCCAGACCCCACAACAGAGCTGCCAGCTCACCCTGGCAGCACAGACACAGACACAGTGGTTGCAGAGCAGCCACCACATAAAACGGCCCAGGCGCCATCCCCTGACACAGCGCAAAGTGCAGGGGTGGGGCCACCAGTGCTTCGCTGCTCTGCACACTTACAGGCGCGCGGTAGGGGCGTGATCTCTTTCTTAAATTCCGGCGCTGTGAAGCACACAACACCGGTGATCTGCTTAGACTGGCCCCCCTGCTAGCGAGAGAAAGAGAGAGAGAAGGACCATAGGGATCTGGAGTTTGGTGAGCCTGCTTCGCTTCCCCCTTACTTTCACTGGGCGACTGTGTGGAGTGTATCAACGGACTGTTTGTGGGTGTGAGTGAGTCCTCCCTGTATTTCCCCTGTTCCAGTTCAGTGAGTTTGATTTTGTTGTGTTGGTGGGGCATGTGGGGTGTGAGTCATCCTTCGCCCTCCTGGGGAGCCCTGTCCCCGTTTCCTCCACCCCGGCAAGAGTGATTACCCTTTCCCCTTGTATTCCTTGGGACCCTTCCCTGCATTCCCCCACATTGTGCACTAACTTTCCTTCCCTGTGGTGTAACTGGGGATTGTGTGTGTGGTGTGTGGTGTGAGAGCAGGAGTACATCAGGACAGTTGACCTGGCGCCCTATGATGATATAGGCCTAATCCCTTTGGGATTTCAAGGGCCACACCACTATCCTGATGGTAGGGTGGGACATTAGGGCAAATACCGGGTACTGGTTTTACCGGTTCCCGGATTTTAAAAAACTGGCTTACCAGATTAATACCGGTTTACCGGTACCAGATCTTTTCCATTGAAAATGGAAATCTCCCCCCTCCCCATCCCAGACTGTGCGGGTGGAAGGGGGGACACCCCCCACCCACCCTGCCCAGCCTGGATTTAAACAACAACAAAAATTTCCCCTAAGTCCCCCTAGTGCAGGCTCCGGGCCTCCACTGGTGACCCAGAGCCAGCACCAGCAGCCAGCAGGTAAGTGTACCGGTACTGTATTGATCCCTGTGGTGGGGTGTGTGTTAAACACACACCCCACCCCAGGGATCACCCTCCCCACCCAGGGATTGCCTCCTACCTTGAGCTCCAGGCGGCAGCAGTGGTGGCGGCGGTCTGGGGGCTTCAACGCTGGCTGTGGCTGCCGCCGGCTTCAGCACGCTACTAGGCCTTCTGGGGAACCCGGATGTTCCCCAGAAGGCCTAGTAGCGTGCTGAAGCCAGCAGCCACAGCCAGCGCTGAAGCCACTGGACCGCCGCCACCACCAGGAGCTCAAGATAGGAGGCGATCCCTGGGTGGGGAGGGTGATCCCTGGGGTGGGGTGTGTGTTAAACCACCCCCCACCACAGGGATCACAGTACAGTACCGGTACACTTACCTGTTGGCTGCTGGTGCTGGCTCTGGGTCACTGGGGGTGGCCCGGAGCCCGCACTAGGGGGACTTAGGGGAAATTTTTGTTGTTGTTTAAATCCAGGCTGGGCAGGGTGGGTGGGTGCATGTCCCCCCTTCCACCCGCACAGCCTGGACTCGGGGAGGGAAAGTGTTTGGGGTTTTTGTGGGTTTTTTTTACATTGCGGCCATTCATTTGAATGGCCACAATGTAAAAAATCCGGTACGGGGGGGAATCCGGTAAATGGACTGGATTACCGGGTTAATCCGATACTTCCGGTACACCAAAATACCGGCAGTATTGGATACCGGATGATCCGGTAGTCCCAGCCCTACCTGACAGGCATATTCCAATCCCTAAGCCATTCCAGAAACCGTGCTGGGACCTTGTCTCCTGGGAAGGGGGCTTGAGAGTGAAAGGGCGTGCTGCCCTGGTATTTGGTTGCTTGGTCCTGAATGACCCTATCCCCCCTGACAGTATCACCAGCATAATAGCCTTCTCGGCTGAGAAGGACCCCTTTTTTGTCATGGATGTAGTCATCCAATTAGCTGAGCTGGTACGAACCGTCCAGTCCCTTGCTATGGAAATGTGGGATGTTAAGGCCAAGCAAGTGGAATTGGAACAGGCAGTTAAGGCAGCCCCCGCAGGCCCAGTAGTTGTGGCAGCACCCCACCCCGGGTCCACCACCTAATCCTGAAGTCCGGGGAGCTGGGGATGCCCCACCTCGGGAGCCAAAAGGCCCCAAGATTGAAAAGTTCCTGAGGGACCGGAAGGCCTTCTAGGGATTTTTGGCCCTATGTGACTTGACCTTTACAGTTCAACCTGCTACGTATCATACGGATGAACTAAAAGTGGCTTTTGTCATTGGCCGTTTAGGGGGTATCATCTTGGATTGGGCCACCTCACTGTTAAAGGACAAAAGTTCCTTGCTAATGAACTATACAAATTTCCTCAAAGAATTTGCCACCCTTTTTGACCATCCGCAGTGGGCTCGAGATGCCCAGACACAGTTCCTGGCTCTAAAGCAAGGGAAAGATGGGGTGTTAGAGTATACTACCCGTTTCCAGCAACTATCCCTTGATCTGCATTGGCCTGAGGATGTACTCAAGGTTCTCTTTCGGCGGGGGCTCAATGAGGACTTGAAAGATCAGTTAGCCTTCACAAACTTATCAGAGAACTGGGGCTAGCTGGCGACCCTCACTCTGCAAATTGAGGAACGTTTGATGGGAAGATGGCAGGAGTGGTGACAAGGGGCCCGAACCTTCGGACTGCATCCCCCCTTCCTCATAAATCCTGGAGGGGAAGCCACCAGGGCAGGGGAGGTGGAGCCCATGCAATTAAGACATTTTTGTTTGAAAAGGCATTTGGTGAGTGGGGATAGGGAATTTTGGTGTTTTTTTAGGAATGGGAAATTATGTCGCAGCCTCCCCAGGGAGAATGGGGGTATGAGCAGGGGTGGAGATAGGATCGTGTGGGGTGAGGTGGAGGGGTTGAAAATAGGTCTAGTGGGTGGGGTTTAGGGTTTCTTTTAAATGGTTTTTACAAGTTTATATAGGTTTTTTCTTTGTTTGTATTTTATATTTCAGTAAGTCACCCTGAGCCTTCGAGGGAAGGGCGGGATAAAAATATTGAATAAATAAAAATAAAATAAATAAACCTGGGTGAATTGAACCAGAATAGGAAATCTGAAATGCTTAATGCAGTCATTCCCAAATATTTTGGCCAGTGACCTCCATTAATTATTTATTATAATAATAATAATAATAATAATAATAATAATAATAATAATAATATAGTGCCAGCAATGTACCTGGCACTGTACAATCCACAGTCAGAGACAGGTGTCTACCCCTAAGTGGCTTACAATTTGAGAGATAAGTGAGGGGGATACGAGGGAGAGGTAAACATCAGGAAAGACAAAAGTTCATTCATGAGGCTGAGAAGTTGCAGGCTCACGTGCTTCTCTTAGTTACAGGGAATTAGGTTCTGAGTGAAGGGGAAAGGATGCAGTATCACTGATGTAAATCTAGGGAAGGCTTGATGGAAGAGGTGGGTATTCAGGAGGGATTTGAAAGTTGGAAGGGAGGGAGTGGAGTAAATGTATCCAGGGAGGGAGTTACAGTCAGACATGAGGGACAGCAAGGGAGAAGGGATGACTCCCTCAATGGAAATTGAGAGGGAAGTAGAAGGGGAGCATTTCGGGGAAAAGGTGAGGAGTTCAGTCTCAGCCATATTAAGCTTGACTTGGTGACGAGACATCCAAGCAGATGTGTCAGCAAGACAGTCAACAATACGAGTCTGGATGGAGGGGGAGAGGGTGGGAGTGGAGAGCTAGGGTTGTGTGTCATCAGCGTACAGGTGATACTGGAATCCATGGGCTTTAATGAGTTTACCCAGAGAAAGAAAGTAAAGGGAGAAGAGAAGGGGGTCCCAAGACGGAGCATTTTGAAACTTAAATGTAATTCCATGACACCAGACAGCAACAAGACTTTCAAAGTATATCAATATCATTTCGGATTGTGACCTCATACAGAGATACTGACATCCCACTTGGGACACTTCCAAGTCAGCCCCAGCAATTAAATTTAAAAGGGAGTGGAATGCTGGCAAATGTCCCCAGTAGGAATGTGCATCCCAAAATGTGAAAGACTAGAGAAAAAATATTGGACAGTTTAGGGCTGGAAAGTACCGAGTTCGGAGATTCAGTTCGAAAATCGAGTTCGATTCAGAAGTTCGGTTCAGTCGACCGGACTACTCGAGTTCGGTCTGAACTCCAAACTTCCGAACAAAGTTCAGAAATTCAAATCCCATTGAACTAAATGGAATATTATCTTATAGGGATGGGCGAACAGAACCGAGTTTGGAAATTCGGTTCGGTTCAGTTCAGTTCAGTTCGAAAATCGAGTTCGGTTCAGTCGACCGAACTGGTCGAGTTCAGTCTGAACTCCCGAATTGCGTTCGCCCATCCCTAGAAGAAGAACTACTTTATTTGGCTTTCATTAAAGACTCTCTCGCCCTGCACTGGTCATCATAGACATTAAATGAGAAGAACTCCTGGTTTATATTTAGCTGCAGAGAGGCAGGGTGGTGCAGTGGTTTGGTTGCTAGCTGGAAACTAGGGTTCAGTTCCTTGCTTTGACAAGCTCTGGGGTGGGAGTTGTGACTTCTGGAGCAGGGGGCATGGTTTCTGGGGACACCCAGAAATTCATATTATTATTTTATATATAATCACCACTCCTAACAAACAGTCTATAAACTGTTGACCCAAAGGATGCTGAAAATTCCAGTAGGAAAACAAAGTGTCTCAGATGCCTTGATGCTGTTCCCTCAGATATTTGACCTTTTGAGAGAGGGCAAAATCCCACACAACTAGATAATCTTTTAGAGTTCCCGTTCATCTTATATTTTGTTACCTAAGCTCCACTGCAGCTTCCTTCATTGCCTTTTTAGTCTTCACATTCCATCTCTCATTATTAATGTTTTCTTGGGTTCTATTTTGCAAACTTCATAAATGCTCATCACACATAGAATGATCCATGCACTCCATCGCCCAAGACGGCACAATTAAACCTGAACATAGATCTGATATTTTGGACAAGCTTTGCTAAATACAGGTAGCATTTCCAAAAGCTTTATAATATCGTGTTAGGGTATCATGGTGCAGAGCCTGGAGCGATCTAATAAACATGACTTATATTATTTTAAACATATTGTAGTGGTGAACTTGAATAATTCACTTAATTTTCTTGTTCTTTATTGTTACTTTCCCCTCCTTTGATTTACACAAGAAAGGGTGCCTGCCTGGTACGGCTGATCAAAAATTGTTTCCAGTTCTCACAAGATTCTCACGAGATTCTTGTGAGAATCGACAAACATTATTGAGATCTCGACAAGATCTCAGCAACATTCTCAGATCTTGTAGGAATCGTGAGAAAATTCAAAAGCTGCTCTGAGCACGTGTAAAATAGCCACGTAGGCCATTCTGAGCAGGCGTGCCCCTTTTCCAAAATGGTGCCGGTAGCATCGGCGGCATTTTGGAAAAGGGAAGCCATTCTGCACATTCTGTGGTGCTGTTTAAGCATGTACAGACCAGCTTCACTTTTCCAAAATGGCTCCAGTGCTGCCGGGGCCATTTTGGAAAAGGGCTGGGCATACGCAGACGTATGGTCTCCCCCGGTGGTCATTTGCACACACACAGGGTTTTTTTATTTTATAAATTGTTCACCGTTAGGTGGTCACCGCCTCAGCAAACGTGACTCCTTGTCTTCCCCTGCAGAGAAGCATAGAGGGTGGAGAGGAGTCCCCGGAGCAGCCCCAGACCCAGAGAGAGGCACTGGCAGCCAGGTGAATAAAAGATTTGGGGGCTTTTTTTCAACAAGTGTGTGGGGAGGGCAAGATTCTTGCTTTTCTCTGTGATAATCAATGTAATTCTAGGCTCATTCTTGTTTGCAAGAATGAGCCAAGAACCCTGATTCTCGTCGAGAAAAGTGAGACTCCGATAAATGACCTTTAGCCCTACCACCTAGGGGTGCCTGAAAATGTGAGTATTACCCGCAGGTAGCAACTTGCTACCTGCTGTAGCTCTAGCGGAGAGCCCTTTCCTAGGCGAACCCCTGGAATTTTGGATTTTGGGGGTTAAGTGGTGTCTACCTAAAGGAGAAATTATCTGCTTTCGTTCCATGCCTCCTCAGCTTATTAATGTGTAAATAAATGGATTTCTATGCACACCATAAGCCTCTCAATCTCCTAAAAAAGGATACAGAAACCCAGAAAATACTATCTTGGAATTCCCACCATTTGGGGAGAAGGGTAAGCACAAAACATTACCCTATTGTAACAGATCGCGTTTGTGGGATCCAGGTTCCAAATCTAGAATGCGCTCTGGTTATCTTCACCCAAGTGCTCTTCTACATACATCTAGTGCATGCTCCCAACAATACACAGTTCAACAATACTGTTTCTTCTCTGGATGGAGAGCCCCTTCCTAGGTTCCCAACCCAAGCTCCTTTCCAGAGGCAAGCCTTTCCCTCTGTTCATTGTGGGCCCTCAAAAGTGAGTCCTTAGAGCTGCATCCACACTGCCATTCAATACAAGAGTGTTGCCAACTCTTATAGCACTCCTCACCTTCTCCTGGTGCCTCACACCATTCTTGTCTGGCCTCAACTACTCATGATGTAGGAATGCCGACTTTTAGGTCTCAGCGTGTATTGCATGTAGCCTTTCCCCTGGTGGTCTGTCCTCCAACTGGACTTTGTTACTTCTTTAGAAGCCCACCCCAGATCACCTGACTTGACTCTCTTCCAATTACTTATTTTACTGGAAGCACCCAAGTTAATGGCCGCTCAACACCATCACATTAACCCCTCCTGTTCTGGGCATCAGGTGCCTTAAAGGGAAAGCCACCAGCCATCTCCAGCCTGCTCAACGGGACCTCACTCTTTGCATAAACGTACCCCGCCCCACCCTGAGCCTGCCCCAGAAAGCATTTAACATCAATCTGCTACACACACTATCAGAATCTACTCCTATCAAAGTCAGCAGCAATTTTGGGCCATTTATTCGTAAGCAACCAAAGTCAACCAAGGGTATTTCAGTTGCATAACTGGCTCCAGGGAAATGCTAAGTCAGCAGGACACACATTTTTCATGGGGCATTCAATCTGCCCTCTACAACTACCCATGCAGTTCTGTGCATGGAGAGACAGAAGCTCTCATACTGTTGGCCAGCGTAGTGTGACAGATCTGAAGCAAAGCTGCTGTAAATGCTTCCTTGTCCAGCCTCTGGAGAATTCCCCTTAAGGCAGAGGTGGATTCTGTAGGGCCTCCAAGGTTACTTCTCCACTGGCACATTGCCAGGTAAAAGGGGACACGGTCAGGACACCAGTGCTTCAATTTCTAGCTAGCAAAGTTATCTCCACAACTGGGTAAAGCCTGGATTTCTGCCATGATGGTGAGGGTGGCAGCCGGATTCATGCCAAGCTCAGCCTTACTGGTGTTTGGTTAGTGCAGATCTCTGCTACAGGCCAGAGCAATGCTGGGTTGGTTGTACCAGCTGCAATGCTAGCTCAGGGGTGGGGGACTTCGTCCCTCCCAGGGGCCATTTTGAAAATTTGTACAGGCTCTGAGGGCCACCTCGAAGCTGGGGGGAGGGGGGCAGGGATGTTTAAAGAGTGCACTTCGGAAGAAGAGGGTCTGAATCATGGATCTGCCCCCACTCCTTGTGTGCAAGCCCTCCTCTCTGCTCCCTTCCCTTGAGCTCATCTGCTGGTGGGACTGTACCCGTTAGCTCCTAGAAATGAGTCTCTGCTGCCTCTGTTCTCTTATAAAGTAGTAGAGGCTTTGTAGTCACACCCAATATGATTTTTTTAAAAAAAAATATGATTGTACCCAAACAACATTACCACAAACAGCAGACAGCATTGCCAGCTGTCATTCTCATCGTAACCAAGCCAAGTACATGCACCTTAGACCTCGCATGAATGTTAGACCCCTTGGGTACTTTCAGACATGACGCTAACCACCCTTGGTGGTTATTTATGTATGTTGCAGGGCTGTATTGGTGCCCTATGCAGCCCTGAAACATGCATAAATAACCACCACGGGTGATTAAAGGGTGGTTAGCGTCATGTCTGAAAGTACCCCTTGTCTCTCCCTCTGTTCCCCTTCCTATGTCTCTCCCCCAGCTCCTGTCTCTCAGATTGTAAGCCCTAGGAGCAGGGACCTTGTCTATTTTATTACTTTGTAAAGTGCCAGGTACACTGCTGGCGCTATATAAATGTTTGTTAATAATAATAATAATAATAATAATAATAATAATAACCACAAAGCACAGAGTACCGTTGCAAAACAGCTAAACCTTTAGAGTAAACACAATTATCATCGTAGGAGAGAAAAAAGAATCTTAGGACCCTAAATTGTATTTCAAATGCTTCTTTCTTTTGTCATAATAAATAGAACGCTAATTCAAAATCAGGGGTACCTAAAGCTTTCCTACAGCCACTGTGTCACAGATTCCTTTTGGCCCATCATATTAATTTGATGCCACAAATCTGGTGGTAGTGGGGGGGAGGGAGGATAAAACTTATAGGACCTACATGGTATGGAAATAAATGTACACGAATCAGTAAACTAACAAGTAAAGGCTCTTTGGATTCTTAGCATGCTTGTGCTCAGGCAGACATCAAAGAGCAGAGGGGCTGATGATCCCTTTCAGGAGCAGCCTTGGGAAACACTGCAATTGCTTGGTCTCATCTCTATGAAAAATGCCTCTAAAACTGATGAAACAGCCTTCAGCTTCTGCTAATGACACCCCCAGCCTGACTGATACTTCTTTGTGATCACAATAGATGGTCTCCAATGGCATGGCTTGTTTGCCAAGGCAGGGCTGGGGGTGCATTTTCTTTTTCCAACTGCAGGGAAAATTGGTCTTCAAATTGCAAGGGACAACCTCTTTCCACTCGGTGTTATTCAATGCAATTATTTTTATTTACACAGCACTTGCAGTGTTGACAGTGCTTTACAACCCTTATTTGGGTCACCATCACAACAACCCTGGGAGGTAAGTCATTATTGTTTCCATTTTACAGATGGAGAACTAAGGCTGAAAGATAGTCACCTGCTCAAGTCTATTCAGTGAAATCCTGGGTAAAATAGGATTTGAACCTTGGTTTCTCATGTCCAAGAAGTTTTCCACCATATTATCTTAGCTCAGGGCTTTAAAAGTTCCTCAAAGGAATAGAGAAATCAAGAGTATCTGGAATCTGGGATTGAGAGTATCTAGGACCACATTCCAAAAAACAGAGATAAACCAAAGTAACTACTTCAATTTAATTAAATCAAACTTACTACTCCACCTCAGTTGTGTTCAGATGAACAGTATAAACTAGTGCTGAAACTGGGTCCTCAGTTTTCCCTGGAACCCCCAATTTTCACGTTACTTGACTCAGTTTTCCGAGTTTTGAAGTTTTGAGGAATGGCCCCTGAAACTTCGGAACTCAGGAAATCCTTGGCCAAGTACAGGAAATGGCGGGGCCAGAGGCAGGCATGAGGCCCCTACTCCCCTTCCCTGGCTCCTGCTGGACAGGGAGAGAATAGGCCAGTGATGGCCATGGAAGGGGATGAGGGGACCCAGTGGGGGCTCAAGGGTGGGGTGGGGTGCTAAGGGGTTGGGGGCCTAGCAGGGGCTGAGGGCATGAAGTACTCACCCACTGGAGGGGTTCCAGTGATGGGTGGTTTCCTCCAGACCAGGTAAATTGGGGTGGGGAGGGGAGCTGGACATGCTCAGAAGGGTCAAATGGCCCCTCTAAGCATGCCCACATTTCCACCCCCCCCCCCCCAAACTTACCTGGTCTGGAGGAAGCCAGGCATCGCTGAAGCTACTCCAGAGGGTGAGTGCTAGGCCCCCACCCCCTATTCCCTGGCCCATTCCCTCCCCCTGACAGCTCCCTCTGGCCCCCTCCTCATACCCTGCCCTCAGACACTACTCGTGAGTATTCACCTGAGGGTCCTCAGACCAGCCCAAACACTTGGGGTGGTCCTTGGAATTCAGGCAAATACAAATAGTTTTTTCACTACTTGATTCAGCCCTCAACCTATTTACTTTGATTAAACTGAAGTAGCTACACACTTTTGGTAGTGTTTAACAGAACGGTGTAAATTAAAGTAGTACTGCACCAATTCCACCCCCTCCAGAGATGTAATGACCACTGAATCAAGGTCACTTTCCTCACACTGATAAGTGTTCACATGAATAGTTGCTTCAAAATACAAACTCAAAGAAAGCATGTACTCCTGATTTTCCAGGAGTACATTGCTTCCTGCTCCTGAATAACGTTGGTTTAGCACTAGGGGTGAAATGAAAATTCTGTCCATGTTATGATTCTGACTAGTGCTGAAACTAGGTATTAGGTTTTTTTCCAGAATATGCCAAGGATCATGGTCCTTGGTCTGAATTCACCAAATTGCGAGGATCAGGTCCAGTTCTCGGAAAGTTTGGTTCCCTCAATCAAGTGATGGATCCATGTGCTTTTTCTCTGAGCTAGTTGTGGCTGTGGTGTTGGTCAAGCGTCAGGAGGTCTAGGACCCCTGATGTGACTGGACTGACCCACCTACCCCTGATTGTACCTTCTAAGAGCTACGAAACAAAACGTAGTGCCATATTTGATAAGCATGGGGTTAATGGGAGGGGACAGGTGTGGGGAGGACAAGTACAGGACATTTTTGATTGGCTGGTGGGGACAAAACAAAAGTGGGCATCTGGGCATTTTTTTGTCTCATTGGTGACTTTGGCTGTGTGTGTTACATTGCTGTATCTTTAACTATTTCAGCTTTGAGCTGAGGGGCGGGATCCCTGAATCGATCAATCTATCTGTGTAATTTGGCAACTTTGCTGTGGGTTTGGCACTTTTGCTGAGGGTTTGTCAAGATGTGCCCAGATGGGGCATGGGGGAGATACTTTCTGTTTAATGGTAGTTATTTATGGTGGTTAATTCGGAACTGTTTCATAGAAATGGAAGAGCTATTTTGAACAAGCCCTATTCTGATGAATGTTTCAGGGGTAAAACAGAACTAAGATCCAGCTACATCATGTTAATTGTTTGTTAGAACTCAGGACTAGAAGTACAGGTGTGTGTGTGTCTCCAGTTGGGGTTGGAGCCAGGGTGGTGTAGTGGATCAGGTGCTGGACTTGATCCTGGGAAGCCAGAGTTCAAATCCTGATCTAGTCCTGAACTTGCTGGGTGGCCTTGAGCAAGTCACAACCTCTCAGCCTCAGCTGTCCAACTCTGTGTCTGTCTCTCTCTCCCTGTGTTCCCCTCACCCATGTCCATCTTAGATTGTAAGCACACTGGGCAGGGACCTCTCTTGCAAAATCTGTGAGTGTAAAGAGCTGCGAAGGCTAGGTAGCACTATAAAAATGAGTAGCAGTAGTAATTTTCTCATAAGGAAAAGTCCATAATTGAGGGCTGGAATTCTGAAAATGCCAGTACTTGTTGACTCTAGATATGCAAGTCTCTACTAGTGTCTTTAAAAGGTTGTTATGAAGAGGGGAAAAAACGAGTAATTGGGACACTGAAGAAGGTAGAACAAGAAGCAATGAACAGTCAAAAGCTTTCAAGATGCAAAACGACAGCTAAATACTAGGGGAGGAAAATCCAGACTGGGCGAATGGTTGGGCAGTGAAACAATTGGGTTGGATGAACATGTTCTAGGAATGGTTTAGAGAGGTTTTTATTAATCTGTCTTGATTTGTTGAGATGGATGAGACGTCCTCCTGAGGAACACTCCATCCTGGGCAGTTCAGGGGATCACTCCCTCTACAAAACTGATTGAGTCTCACTTGGCCAGCCTTTGTAGTTATGAAGAGAGAGATCTGATATTATAAGTCCCGCCCATGCATAGATGGTGAGCACCCATATCTGGCTCAACATCCTGTGCTGTCTGGCCAGAAGGTTTTGCATGCATTTATATCAGGGGTAGCCAAGAGGTAGATTATTATTATAAATTTTAATAATAAATAAATAAATAAATAATAAATTGTGATCTGCTGGTGGACGACAAGCTAGTCTCCAGTAAATTACCCTAGGGTGAGAGGGACCAGCCTCTCAGAGGTCACCTGTGGGGAGGCATGTGGGACTGGCACCCAGAGAGTGCCTCTGGGGAGGAGATGGGCTAGGACTGCTCTTCCAGAGCAGCAGGGAAGGCTCTCTCTAAAGGGTAGGCATGGGCGAACGCGGTTCGGAAGTTCGGAATTCGGCCGAACTCAATCTGTTCGGTCAACCAAACCAAACCGAATTTCCAAACTCCATTCTATTTGCCCATCCCTAGTGGCAACAAACACCAAAAAAAAACCTGATTTTGAATGGCCGAACTTGGTTCAGAAGTTTGGAATTCGACCGAACTTGGTCTGTTCGGTCGACCGAACCAAACTTCCGAACCGAACTCGAATTTTAAACCGAATTGAACCGAACCGAATTTCCGAACTTGAATTTTAAACCGAACCAAACCAAATTTCTGAACTCCATTCTGTTCGCCCATCCCTACTATAGAGGAGTGCTTGTCTCGACTCCTGAGATCAGTTGAGGTGACCTAGAGCTCAGAACCAGCAGGAGACAGCAGGAGCAGTCCTGGTAGATCACCTGAGTCTAGCACTTGGGTCACATGAATTGCATGCACTTCTGGCCACACCATGTGATTCAAAGAACTAACGGATTGAACAGCTGTAAATACACTTAGCTACACTCTTACTACTAGGGCTGAAGCGCGCTTCTCGGATTTTCACTTTTCTTGGCGAGAATCAGGGTTCTCTGCTTGTTCTTGCAAATGAGAATGAGCCGTGAATTGCCCTGACTCTCACCAAGAAAAGTGAGAATTCTCCCCCCGCCCCCCCACACACACTTTTTTCTTTAAAAAAGAACCACCACCTTTTACTCACCTGACTGTCTCTCTCTGATTCTGGTGCTGCTCCGGGACTCCTCTCCGCTTCTCTGCCGGGACAGGAAAGGAGGCGAGTTCACTGAGGAGGCGGAGGCCTCACAGCAAACAAAAATTAAAAAAACACTGTGCATGCTCAGACTGTCCGCTGGGGCTGTTCTGCACACATACAGCCCTTTACTAAGGTGGCATCAGTGCTGCCAGCGGCAACAGGGCTGCACATGAGCACAATGCCTGTGGTGGCCATTTTGCACGTGCGAGAAGTGTTTTTAATTTTTTTTATCTTCTCATGAGAACTCGAAAAGTTACCGAGATTTCGGTAATGTTTCTCGATTCTTGTGAGAATATCTTGAGAATCTTGTGAGAATATCTTGAGAATCAGAACAATTCAGCCCTACTTACTACTCAACTTATTGAGCTCTTAATTTAAAGGAAAAGAGGTTATCAAAACTCCTTGCTCTCATTCAAGCTCTCCTATGTCAGCACTGGTTGTTTCCCATCATTTCACCTTGAGGAAGAAAAAAAAACAATGAAAAAAATCCCAACAACCTCCACTTTCTGAACAGCATACGGGCCTGCTTTGAGACCCAGTTCCGTGATTTGATGATTACCATTCTACACATGTGGAAACTGAGGTAAAAATCAGAGACCTTCCTCAATGCTACAGGGAGGAATCTGTGTCAGAGAAATGAGGAGATTTACATCTAACTGGCTCCTTTCCCTGTGCCCAGATCACCAAAGCATGACTCTTCTCTAAGTCATTAACTCGCACAGCTTTGCAAGAATGCATTCAGGTCTGTAGAGGGTGCTGGGAAAGATGTTAAGCAGAACTGGGGAATTCTCTGATATTTGTTTTCTACAGTTAAAGCTGCAATAAACTGAGATGACTTTATTTCCTTTCTTATTTACAGGATTAAGTTGCAAGACAGATGGCCAAGACTCACATCGCACAAAAAAAGAACTTTTTAATTGGCTATTTTGCTAAAAGGATTAATGTTTCTTAAAGGCTCCTGTTTCTCTCCCCAACCCCCAATAAAAATTGATCTTTGATGGAGATTTAGGATTGCTTCTGCACAGTTTAGCCTTCAAGTTTGTGGTTTGTTTGCAGCTGGGGAAGCAGTAATTGCTATTTTTAAAAATCACTTACCAATCCAAAATGTGTGTTACCTATTTGGATATGGTTCTACTCTTTATTTTAATATGTCTTTAATGATGTATTTTCACAGTTTTAGGCTTTGGGGCTTTTTTCCCCTCCTTCAATTTTCAACTCTGTTTAAAAAAGAAAAGCTGATATTAACCGACATTTTAGCAAGTTCGGAACACATTTTTCACTCGGTACACAGAGTCAATGAGCCTTTTGATCACAGAAGTTTCTGTCTGACTTTGATCTGTAGCAGGAGTTGTTGAAACTCAGGCCCAAGGGCTCAGTGAGTGATTTAAGAGGAAGCAGCCTGCACCTGAAGCTGCTCCATGCATGCATCCTCGGGTCTGCCTGCTTCCAGCCCTGCCTGGGTCTGCGTTACACAGATCAGTGGATGTCCCTGCTCTGACCGGAACAAACCAGGGCAATAGCTGACTGAGGCAACAGCTAGTTTAGCATGTAGCTGCAGCATGGGTACTCCAAAGAGACAGACAGCAGCTCCACTTCTGGCTATGCCCTAGGTTTGGTTGATTCACTCCCCCTGGCACACTCTGGGAAGTTCCGGAGCACCATCATTGAAGTTAAGAACATAAGAACATAAGTAATGCGATACTGGGTGATTTCAGACGTTACGGGGCCCATTGGCCCCGTACCGAAATCAACCCATTCATTCCCCGCCGGGGTCACCCCGTCACGCCGCAACAGACGTGCCGGGGGGATCCCGACGGGGAATCTGGGAGGGGGCGGGGCCACGCGGGGCAACATGCGGCTGCATGGCCCCGCCCCTTCACGCTCCCGCCGCCCGCCCTCTTGGGAGACGGGCGGGCGGCGGGGCCAATGCGGCCGCCGCGTCGGGCCGGATTCGCCACGGCCCGGGATCCCGCCGGTGATCCCGGGCTGTGGCGCCCGGCCAGACGTTACCTTTTTTTGGTCCCCGCTGGGGATCTCTTTGACCACGCTTCCCGGGACATTCCCCCGGCTAGCCCGGGAAGCGTGGTTCAAATTGACCCCATGTGCGGATTGACCATGGCGAACATCTGGCGGCCGCCAAACAGACGTTCGAGACACATTGACCACAGGTGGGTATTCACCGTGGTTCACTGTGATCTCGTAACGTCTGAAAATACCCACTGTGTCAGACCAATGGTCCATCAAGCCCAGCATCCTGTCCTCCGACAGTGGCCAATCTCGACTGCATGGTAGAAGAACCAACAGTCACAATGAGCAATCCATTCCCCGCTGTTCACTCCCAGCTCCCAACAGTAAGAAGTTCATCCCGTAAGCTACTTGGTTAATAACCATTAATGAGCCCACTCTCTAAGAACTTATCCAGTCCTTTTTTAAACCCAGCTATACTACTGGCCTTGACAATGTCCTCTGGCAACAAATTCTATAAGTTAATTATGCGTTGAGTGAAAAAGTACTTCCTTTTATTTGTTTTAAATCTGCCGGCAGCTAGTTTCATGGAGTGTCCCCTAGTTCTAGCACTATTGAGAGGGTAAATAACAGTTCCCTATCTACTCGTTCCACACCACTCAAGATTTTATAAACCGCTATCATGTCCCCTCTCAGTCTTCTCTTCTCTAAGTTGACAAGACCAAGCTTGTCAAACCTCTCTTTGTATGGAAGCCGTTCCATACTCTTTATCATTCTCATTTCCCTTCTCTGTACCTTTTCTAGTTCAGCTATGTCTTCTTTGAGATGGGGTGACCGGAACTATACACAACGGGCATTTTTACACACACCTTAAAGTTCCAGATTTTACTAGGGCTGGGACTACTGGATCTACTGGATCCGATACGGGTGTACCGGCAGTATCGGATTAAACCTGGTAATCCCGGTAAATTACTAGATTCCCCCCGTACTGGATTTTTTACATTGCGGCCATTCAAATGAATGGCTGCAATGTAAATAAACCACACAAAAAACCACAAACACTTTCCTGTCCCGAGTCCAGGCTGCGCAGGTGGAAGGGGGGGACACCCCCCACCCACCCTGCCCAGCCTGGATTTAAACAGCAACAAAAATTTCCCCAAAGTCCCCTAGTGCGGGCTCTGGGCCGCCGCCGGTGACCCAGAGCCCGCACCAGCGCTGCAGCAGCAGGTAAGTGTACCGGTACTTTACTGATCCCTGGGGTGGGGGGTGGTTTAACACCCCCCACCCCAGGGATCACCCTACCTCCCCAATGCCATTGCCTAGCTTGAGCTCCGGGTGGCGGCGGCGGCGGCGCTCCGGCGGCTTCAGTGCTGGCTGTGGCTGTCGGCTTCAGCATGCTACTAGGCCTTCCGGGGAACTTCTGGGTGTACAGTACCAGTACACTTACAGTACCGGTGCACTTACAGGTAAGTGTACAGTACTGGTACACTTACCTGCTGCTGCAGTGCTGGTGCGGGCTCTGGGTCGTCGGCAGTGGCCCGGAGCCCACAGTAGGGGACTTAGGGGAAATTTTTTGGTTGTTTAAATCCAGGCTGGGAAGGGTGGGTGGGGGGTGTCCCCCCTTCCACCCGCACAGTCTGGGAGGGGGGAGGTTTTTGTTTTTTAATTTTTTCCATTGATTTCAATGGGGACAGTTCCCTATTGAAATCAATGGACAAGATCTCGTACCGGTAAACCGGTATTAATCCGGTAAGCCAGTTTTTTAATATCCGGGAACCAATAAAACCGGTACCCGGTATTTGCCCTCATGTCCCACCCCTAGATTTTACAGTCTTCTGGGTTTACAAGTCCACAAGTAAGTTCCGGATGCATTTTTCACACACACACACTGCCCTGAGGCAGTTCCTGAATGCGTTCTTCACACACACGCTGCCCTGGGGCAGCTTAAAATAGCCGCAGCTGTAGATGTGACAGGCTGCCATGGAAACCAATTGACCACAGCTGCCTGGAGTAAAGCAGTTTACCAGGAGAACTTTTTACATACAAACGTTCTGGGAGAAGTTCTACGCAGAAGTTCAAAGAGCCGGATGTTTAAGATCTGGGTGAGTGATTTGGAGACACAGAAAGTTCAGGATGTAACAGCAAACATGCAGGAGACTATGCAGCCTCTGCATATAACCCCCGTGCCTCTCTTTGCTCAGTGTACAGCTTGGATTTCTGACTTGCCTGACGAAGGCTCCTGTGAGGTCCAAAAGCTTGCAAACCTCCCCCAACCTAAGTTGGTCAATAAAAGATCTCTCTACACTACTTTGTCTCTACGACCTATTTTTGGGACAAACATGGCAAACACTCTCTCTTTCTAAAAATGCTCAATATCCCAGTTGCGGTCACACCATCAATTTATATAGAGGCATTATGACATCCTCAGTTTTATTCTCTATCCCTTTGCACATAAGCTCCTAACATTCTGTTTGCTTTTTTGACTTAGTACCCAGCATTGCGTACTCATAGTTTGTTATTTTTCCCAATGTGCATCACTTTGCACTTGTCCACATTAAATCTCATCTGCCATTTAGATGTCCAGGCACCCTGTCTCATAAGATCCTGTTGCAGTTCCTCACAGTCTGCTCGTGTTTCAACTACCTTGAATAACTTGGTGTCGTATGCAAATTCGATCACCTCACTCTTAACGCCCTTTTCCAGATCATTAATGAATACATTAAAACAGCACCAGTCCCAATACAGATCCCTGAGGCACACCAATTTTACATCTCTCCATTGTGAAAACTGACCATTTAGTCCATTGCTTCTTATCCTTTAGCCAGTTAGCAATCCATAGTAAGACATTACGTCCTATCCCATGACTTTTAATTTTCTCAAGAGTCTCTCATGAGGGACCTTATCAAATGCTTTCTGGAAAGCCAGGTACACTATATCTACCAGGTCTCCCTTGTCCACATGCTTATTTACATCCTCAAAGAATTCCAGCCACGTTTATCAGCATGCCCTGTAATTCTGTTCTTAATGATGGTTTCCACCATTTTGCCCGGCACAGACGTCAAGCTTACTGGTCTGTAGTTTCCAGGTTCATCTCTGGATCCCTTTTTAAATATCGGGGTTACATTTGCCACCCTCCAGTCCTCGGCTACAGCGACAGAATTTAGTGGCAGGTTACAAACTACTAACAGTAGGTCTGCGATTTCATATTTGAGCTCCTTCAGAACTCTGAGTTGCCCCAGTGTAGGTGCAGCCTGTTCTGCTTGAAGATCTGGTGGGGTGCATTTAAATGGACCAGCGAACCTGGGGACGAAGTGGGCTGGCGTAGGCAGAACCAGAGCTTCTGTCCGTCTAAAAGTTGTTCATGATCTACTGGTGGATCACAAGCTAGTCTCTGGTAGATTACAGTGTCAGGAGAGGGACCAGCTTCTCAGAGGTCACCTGTGGGGAAGAGAGTGGTACTGGCACCCCAGAAAGTGTCTGGGGAGTGTCTCGATCATGGCACAGAACAATGATCTGGATCCTCCTCTTCCTAAGTGCACTCCTAATCCCAATTTCCTTTTGGTTCTGTGTGTTATATCCACATTCTCTTTAGTGAAACAGGATTTCCATCTTTGTTTGCGTTTTCAAATCTTTGTTTTGGCTCCTTACTTTGGTGTTACAGTCACTTCAACATCACTTTGTAACTTTGGCCCCATCCAAGGTCTTCGGTGATGCTGCCAGCACCATCTTGAAAATGGGCTGAGCATGTGCAGAACAGCTGCTGTGGTGATTTTGTACAAGCGTATTACCAGGATGAAAGTGGTAAATGTTAAGTGGTATACAGTAAATCAGTATATGGTCCATGGTAAAGCACTGTAAATGGTAAATTTTTACGAGATTCTTGCTGCGATCTCGAACCATTACCGAGATTGTCAACAGATCTCAGTAATGGTTCTCTATTCTCATGAGATTTTCACAAGAAACAAATTGATTCATGTTTCAGCCCTAATTCTAACATTTTCTTGTTCGAGTTGAAATGAACAGTCGATTTTGTATCTGCAGATGTTATTCACATTTTCTGATAGCCCTCCAAATATCTGAATGATAGTCACATCCAAAAAGAGAGATTTGCATATCCATTTATTTGGTTATTTTGTTCCAGATACTGAATGAATGAATGAATGAATGAATTTATTGTTTAGGCCAAATCCATAACAAAATATACATGGAGCCTCAGAAGCAAGGCATCGAAAGTAAAATATAAAACAAAATACAGAATACAAAATAGAAAATACAAATACAAATAGAACAATAATAAATTCCAAACGGCCATAGGCCAAAAAACAGGAATAAAAATGTCTTAGATTTAAAAATGGCTTACCCTTCTCGGGGGTTATGGAGCCAACATTTATCCCTTGATAACCTCCCCAAAAGTCTATACAAAGACCATCATTCCACTAAAGCGCTGTCCCCACATACAGGGCCAAGGGGAGTATTAAATAAGAATTTGCTACAAAGCCGAAGTGAATACAAAATAAACTAATATGGAACAATAATTGAATAACCATAATTAAAAGGGTCCTCTACTAATATACATCAAAAAGAAATTCAAACCAAAACAGGACAGAAGTTCAATGAAATAAAATAAATTCCTCCCAGACTAGTGAACCTCCAGGGAGGTTTGTGTTATACGAATGGCCGTCAGGCAAAAACTTGCCACCCCCCTGGTAATTTCTGAGTCAACTGGACTGAGAAGTTTCTGGAAAATATTTTGGGGATGAATGATACCAGGGTCCCTAAGGATCCCACCCAAATATTTATATCTAGAACTAGAGAATATAGGGCAATGAAAAAGAATATGGCCGGGTGAGTCAACTTCCCCCATAGGACACAGATTGCACAACCGCTGATCCCGAGGGGTGCCCTTATAGCATCCTTCTGGGAATGCCGATGGAAAGACGTTGCATCTCAATTTGGTAAATGCGGATCTTTTGTTAAAATCCATCCACTCGAACAGATAACCTAGCCCGGGGGCTAAATAATTAAATGGCTTATAATCGGGGCCACCTTCTGCTCGGCCAGGAGCACACCCTCCAACTGCAAGGACTGATCCAGCAACCTCCTTTTGATTAGGCTTTTAGTAGCCTTGAGGCCAACATATTTCAGACCTTTAGAAGAAAATCACAGTTTTAATACTTCATGTTCCACAGCCTTAGCCCAAGAATCCCCAAGGCCACTTTTTAATGGTTCCAGATACTTCATTTACTGGTTATTATATTACATGACATGACATTATATTAGAGGTGTTTGAATTATTTGGGTTATTTTGCCATTTCGGCAAAATTTACTTCATTACGACAAAATGAAGAAACTGAAAAACCAAAACGACTGAATCATATTAACCAAATTGAAATATTCAAAGTGGATATCCATTGCTAGCCACAGGGGTCAAACTGCTGACCTGTGAATTCTGTACATGCCCATGCAGGAACCTTGCGCACCTCCATTGCCAGCACCTGTGCCGCACGGAAACTGTGCGCATGCATGCATGGGCAGAGAATCTAAGGACCATCAGGTTGGCCGCACAGAGTTCCAGCTCTAGTCCTTTGTGTCTTCAGCTTACAACTGACAGGGGTAGCACATTTTGTAGCAGGGAGTAGGCGCTGTGGTTCCTTTAAGGGAGGTAGTACCAGTGTGGTGAAGGTGCTAGCAAAAGCTCAGGTGCTAGGTGGAGTCAAGGACAGCACCTGATGCCTCACACCTGATCTTGTGCCTGAGAGCTCAAGGGGGGTGTTAGCAGAGGAGAGAGTGCTTGAGGGAACACGTGCTTGGAACTGGGCTCTTTCTCCACACAAATCCTGCTTGGAGGGTATTGCCCAAGCTGAATGGTTTGGCTAGCTGCATGGGGGACTTGGGTCTGGCCCGAAAAGCCAGTGAGTGACCAGACTGACTAAAAGGAGACAGAAAGACTTGTACCTCACCTGAGGAGGGATAGTGCCCAGCGACCAGAGGGACTTACACAGAGAATCTTCCCCTTAAAGTCTGAACTCTGTACACCTGATATAGACACTGCAAATATAAAACTATATATGGACTTCATCGGAATAAAGGACATTTGGAGTGAGATTCTCCTGTGATCGTAACCTCTTGGGATGCATCCTGCCAACACTCACCCCAGGTACCTAGGATCCTGTTACACATTTGATACCTGCAGGTAACACTCACATCTTCATGTACCGAAGGCAATACACAAAAACTGATCAGTTCCCAATTAACCAAAAATAACAGAAAAAATACTGAAAATCCAGAACTACAAGTTTGAAATCTAGGACCGAAGTCAGGTAATCCAGATAAAAAAACTGGCATTTTTCTCGATTGTATACCAGTCGGGTAACCATTACTACCCAAAATTACCGGGTCAAATCAAATACTGCAATTTCAATGGGTATAGGCATTTTTGCCTTCTTCAGAGGTACTATTTGAGGGGAAATTTTATATTAAAAAACCTATAAGTCAATGTAAATGGGAGTGGTCCATCTCTGGCACAACACAGCCCAGTCTTGAAAGTAATGAACAATGAAGAAGAAAGAAACCAAAGTCAACAGAACATCAAATACCGAAATGCTGAAGTGATGAAGTTACGAGGAAATAAAACTCTGTTGCACCGAAGATGACAAATTAGGATATTCTTTTGTGGGAATAAGTATTTGAACTATCGTCAAAAATACTTCTTCATTTCAAATTCAAATTTATTAAGGCTCTGGCTCTCGTCCTTCATTTCAGCACTGGAAATATTAAGGGTGTCATTAGCCATACTGTTTAAACAGGCCTTGTCCTGTCTCACCATAAGGGAACAAAAGGACTCTCTCTTAAGTTAAATGGCAGCATATCTAAACCAAACCAAAGGAAGTACTCTTTCATGCAGTGGACAATACAGCTGTGGACCTCATTGCCAGAGGAGGCTGCAAAAGCCAGCTCCATAACTAGCTTCAAATGGAAACTAGATAACTGCTTAGAGGACAGAGCTATAAATGCTTACTCATTGGGGTTTAAACCTCTGACTACTGGCATTTGGGAGTGGTTAGCAGGAGATGGGTCACACTCCATGACCTGTACTTGTACGTCTCTTGAGTTACTGTAGCTGTCCACCGTCAGAGACAGGATGCTGGGTTCAATGGACTGTGGGTCTGACCCAGTATGGCATTACTTATGTGTGTTATTTAATCTGAAAATTTGTTTAGAATTTTGTTCATTTTTATTTTTGCATTGAAGTCAAGAGAACTTTCTAGTTGAAAGTATTCAAAACACTATTAAAAACCTCTGGTTAGACACACACACACACACACACACCCATCATCTGTGCATTATAGGAAGAGGAATAGAAAAATACAAATATGCTAATATGTTTGTCGATATCTTATTGTGCGGGTCATAAAAGGCATGTGAAACACTTCCAGCTTCTCAGCTGTCCTACAAGGAGCAAGCATTAGCAAATGGCATAAAATCATTCCAATTTGAGCAGTAACTTGACCCCGTGTTTTTAATTGTGTCATATCCGAGAGCTCAAAGGGACAATGGGAAAAGATGGCTCTCTGGGGACCAATAGATCACACATGGTTTCTATCAATCAAACAGGCTTTCTTTGTGCTTGAGTGGATTGAACTCTCAAACGAGCTTTGCATTTGAATCACTTTAATGAATTTGTCTTCAGTGATTTTGTTTAAGGGCTTGAAATTGTAACTGTACTTTCATAAGAATTAAAAATATACCAGAAATGCATCGAGGATACGACAAATCTGCAAGATGATTGTCATGTTTTGGGATGAATTTCTGATGTAGTTTTAATACTTGTTATTGGCAAAACTATTATTCCAAAACTTCTTTTATGTGATTTGGGAATGCTGACTCAGAATGATCTCCTAGTTCACATAGGCTTCCCAGCACAGGGTTTATAGTTAATGCTAAACCAGGAGAGACACGTAGGCAAAGGAGATAAGTTATCTGTAGACAGCATTTGTTAATTAAAACTAAGGTTGGTCAGCAGATGTTAGTAAATAAACCAGCCATTCTATTGTCTTAGCCTAAAACCAACAAATACGGAAACTTTCCTCCCCAGCTCTGGCTTAAGGTATTAATTAACTTAGCCAGCATGTCAAACATGCTGGCCCCCCAGACGTTTGTGCTTAAAAGATGGCTCTTTAACAAGGGAAATTCAGAAAGCTCTCTGGATCTATGGAGGCCTTCTCATGTAGACAGGTTGGGACTGGAATCTGGTAAATATGAAACACTGAGCCAGAAATGAAAATGAAAGTATATCTTTTTCTTTAAGGTTTTGACTTGGACTAAACGTAAGCAATGAATTATGTTTAATGAACGTCTTTTGTATCCTAATGTTCAATTTGTAACTGAACTTGTTCTCTTTTTGAACCAATTGATGTTTCTTTTTAAATTCAAGTAAACTTATCTGCTTTTTTATATATTCTTTTGTCTCATGTTCCTTCTATTAAATATGTTGTCATTACTTACTAGAAAGGTCTTACCCACATAAGTAAGGTATAATCTCAATGAAATCCACAAATTGGAAATAACTACCGTATATTCAGGCCAGTCTATGGGTGATTTCAGAAGTGACATGGTGAATGTCCACCACAGTCAACCTCAGTCAAACGCGGGGGGTGGTGAAAGCGCCGTGCATGTCTGTTTGCTCGCCTCCAGATGTTCACCACAGTCAAACGCGGCCCTGGGTGAAGCTAACCACACTTCATGAAGTCGGGGCGGGAGGAGGTCCAGAAGTGTGGTGAATGGTTACCACGGCAGGGGTGAATGAAAAGTAACTTCTGAATGGAAACCCGCAGCCACGGTGGAAGGAATTGACCCCAGCTGCGGTGCATTCTGGTGCTCGAACCGTGGTTCACGTCTCCACTGCATGTCTGTTGTGTTCCCCCAGCCCGTGTTCTCTCTGATTGCCCCCGGGCGGTGGTCACGATCCTGTCACTTCTGGGTGTTTTCAGACGTGACAGGGCGGCTTCGCCCCGTCCCGAAAACAACCCAGAGATTCCCCGCCAGGATCACCCAGGCACGGCAAACAGACGTGCCGGGGATCCCGGTGGGGAATCAGAGAGGGGACGGGGCCACGCGGCGCAATGTGCGGCCGCACGGCCCCACCCCCTCCATTCTCCCTCACCACCCGCCCTCCAGGGAGACGGGCGGGCGGTGAAGCCAATGCCGCCGCAGCTTCTGGCTGAGTTCACTACGGCCCGGAATCCCACCAGGGATTCCGGGCCGTGATAGCCGGCCAGACATTACTTTTTATTGATGCCCGCCTGGAATCACTTTCACCACGCTTCTGCGGATTTTCCCGCCAGGAGCCCGGGAAGCATGGTTGAAATTGACCTCATGTGGGTATTCAGTTTGGTGAACATCTGGCGGCCGCCGAACAGACGTGCAGGGCACATTGACCACAGGTAGGTATTCACTGTGGTTCACTGTGATCTCATCACGTCTGAAAATACCCTCTGTTGGGGCCATACGTGTCACCACAGCCGATGGTGAATCCGTTCACACCGGATTCACTGTAGCGAATTGGAACGCGTCACTTCTGAAATCACCCTCTGTTTGGCTTGGACCACTAAGTACTTTTCCGTTTGGGGAAACAGAGGCACTTTGCAACATGATGAGCTTTCAGGGCTCTCCTTGAAAGATTTTGAACTGGGAAGGTATGAGTCAAGGGTGGTACGTTCGTAGAGGTGTAAGATGATTAGTGGAGTGAGACAAGGGTTCTTATGTTCTTATTAGAATAACCAGCTTTTAAAAAGGATTGGATGAGTTCTTGGAGGATAGGTTCATTATTGGCTATTAGCCAAGTAGGTTGGGGCATGTCACCTCTGACTGTTGGGGGTTGGAAGTGAACGGCACAGAATGGATCACTCCATTATGACTTGTGTGTTGCGTACTTCTCCTGAGTGACCAAGAACAGCCCCTGTTGGAGACAGAACGGACCATTGGTCTGACCTAGTATAGCATTTCATATGTTCTTAAGGGTAAGAGGAAGCACTTTGTATAGAACATTTTTTATCCAAAGCCTCAATTTTTCTTTTAGAAATGTGAGGACAGATCCCTATGACGACACATAGCCCCTTTGAATTCAATGGGCACGTGGCACAATGCCATTGATAAGTGATTGCAGGGTTAGTGCACAGACTCACCAACGTCCTGACTACTATCAACGGTGACCTGTTTAGGGGATGCATGGTTGTTCTCTAACTCACTAGAAGAAGACAAGGAGCTAGGATACTTCTTTGGAAAGAGTGAGCTTGCTGGCAGCTGAGACAGCCACCTCAGGCTGATGGAGTTGGTAGGACTAAAATGTTGGCCTTGAAAGAGATCCTGTGCCTCAGAGAATAAGGGTGTGAGAGAGGGCTATAGGGCTGTGTCACATTTTGAAGACAAGAAGTCACTAATGAAGGGAACCCTGAGACTCAGGTGTCCATCCTGTGGCCTGCAATAGATTGTAATGGTTAGTTCTTACAGCTAATCACCCAGAGGAAGTCATTCCATTTAATCCCATTCTTCCCTGCTGCCCTGTGTGTCTGGACTCCCTCCCGGAACACATTCGTTCTGCTCCCCATGCCTTCCAATTCCCTCTTGAAAACCTACCTCTTCCATCAGGCTTTCCCTAGCCTTTCATCTCCACAGACTGATCACTGATACTCCCTCTACTGCCTTTTTAGTCAGGGTCCCCTTCTCCTCTGTAAATAAGGCACCTCCATCGTCTCAACTTTGAAAATGTATCCCTGTCCTGTCCTGCATTCTCCTTTCCCTTGTCTAATGTCTCCCCTCTCTTGTCCCTCTGAGACCGCAACCTCATGTGGATCTTACGCAGTTCAAGTGAAGCTCTTCTCCAGAGATATTCTCAGGCTCAGTGCTGCCCTATTGGACATGTGTCTTAGTTCACTGTACCCAAATCATCGAATTGTAGCTGCTGTTTAGATTCTCAGGGTCTTTTTGGATGAGTACTGCTTCTCACAGACTGCAGAATCCAGGAGAAACAAACCCTCTCGCATGTGCATGTGCGTGTGTGTGTGTGTGTGTGTGTATTTGAAGGGGCGGGTTAGACGTCCCCCCACCAAATTCTGGAAGTCAGGTGGCACCATCGAAAACAGCGCACATGCACATGGATAGAGATTTGGACTTTAAAAAAACACCAATATCAAATGTTCAGAAGTCCAGAACTCTGTCCATGCATGAATGTGCTGTTTTCAATGGTGCTGGCTGACTTCTGGAATCGGAGGGGGGGGGGGACATCTACCCCACCTCCACGTGAGTTTGTTTCTCCCAGACTCTGCAGTCCACAAGAAACTTAGAAATACGTGACTGGTTCAGCCACAGGGTTCTCTGTTAGAAAGAGTCCCAAGAGAGCTGAGTGCACCAACCTCCAAACTCTTCTGCAGTTTGAAAAGACAACTGTGCACAGTCCCCCGTGCAAAAATCAGACTTAAGGTTTGCACCTTCTAGTCAGACTTACTATGCCTGCTCCTTGACTCTTGTAATAATAAGGAATTTCCTGGGCAAAATTCCCAGTCTAGGCTCGACTCGTAAATGCTCCTACCCTCCCTACTCAGGAATTGACTACACAGCCAAAGATGTTTACAGAAAGTAGAGAAGTAATTTATTAAAACACAAGATAAGGAAAAAGAAGGATATTTGATACAGAATGCAGATCAGGTATACAGAAAAATGAATTCGAAGTCAGATCCAGTAAAGCATAAATCATTTCACACAGTACCTAGAAATTTTCTTAAAAGTAAAGGAATAGTAAATGCTAAAATAAATGGTATTTTAAAATCCTAAATAAGAAGTGGTCTTATAATAGAGAAGCCTCTCTAGGGAATGTGGTCAGCATTCCCGAATTGGCTAATCTTACCCACTAGAAGAAGATGAGAAGATATGAGAATTGAAGTGAAGAGTTTCTTTCTCCGATAGAGAATGTGCTAGGAACCATGTGGCCCTCAGACAATGTTCCGGGGGGGTGGGGGGGGGGGAGATACGTTGTGCAGCTGGCAAATTGGGTGATTTTTTAATAGACCATTTCGCTACCAGAATAACAAATATGGTGAACCCGATGATCATTCATTAAGCTTAGCAATTTTATTATAATTGTACCTAAATATGGTGGCCCCATCGAATCAGACTCTTTATCTCACTTTCCATTTCTTATTCTGACCTGCCAACCAGACCTTCTCAATTTCTCTGTCACTCTGTTGGCATAATTCCAACTAAGGACAAGGTCCAACTAGTCTTAGGTCTTGTTAATGCCTATTCCCTATTCCTCTGTTAGCCTGAGTTTACTTATGTCAAGCAAGCAACCAGCATATAGCCATTAAACCAGCTATACACAAATTAACTTTTTTCACTCTCCCACCCTCTCTCCCATTCCTGTCTCACCTCCTGGACTGACCCCTACTCTGGTCTCTAACTAGGGCTGCACTGAATAGTTTAAAAAAAAAAAAAAAAGTGAGTATTTCTAAGTTTCTGAGGATCAGCTCTGAGTGTTTGGCCGGTCCTCAATAACTTTGTCAAATACTCAATACTCAGTAAAATACTCCTTAAAATAAAACGGTGTACCGAGTATTTTCTGAGTACCAAGTTCTCTTATATAGAATCAGGAAAAGCCCCCAATGTTGCAAGGAAAGCCCCATATGTCGTCCATACAAGGATATACCCAAGTACTGGACCGAGTACTGGGCTGATTACTTGGTGACTCTGTACGTGGTAAAACCGAGTCGAATACCAAGATACCTGGTTAAAAAAAAAGAAAAAGAAAAAAAAGAATAATTTTGAATACCAAGTTTCAGCTCTGTCTCTAACCCAGTCTCCAGCTTGCCTTTTAATGCCTTGCCAATAGGAACAGGTCAGTTGGCCATTGATGCATGATCTCTAGACTCTGATGTAGATGTCAGTCTTTGTCCTCAGAACTAGAACTGGATGAATTCTCCAAATGCTGACCTTGAGCAGAACCCCAACACTTCTCTTGGGTTGGGGGTCCCCACATTCTCTCAGCTGAGAGACCATGTTTATTCCCTTGTGTGTCCTTTACAGCAGTTCTGATCTATTTACTCTTCTAGCATTGGTTGCCCCCCCAATGTTATGGAACACTCTTCCCCCAGAAGTTCGTTTGAGTCTGAGCATGAGTGACTTCCAGAGGCTGTGTAAGACCTTTTTATTTGTAAAGATGTTTGACGGGCAGAGATAGGGGATGTGTGGTTGGTGAGTAGGTTTGAGGTAGGGCTTTGTAGGGATGGGCAAACAGAACGGAGTTCAGAAATTCGGTTCGGTTGGGTTCAGTTTGAAATTCGAGTTAGGAAATTCAGTTCAGTTCAGTTGGGTTTGAAATTCGAGTTCAGTTCGGAAGTTCAGTTCGGTAGACCGAACAGACCGAGTTCAGTCGATTTCCGAAGTTCCGAAGCAAGTTTGGCCATTCAAAACCAGGCCTTTTGGTGTGTGTTGCCACTAGGGATGGGCAAACAGAACAGAGTTTGGAAATTCGGTTCGGTTTGGTTCGGTTTGAAATTCGAGTTCGGTTCAGAAGGTCAGTTCGGTCAACCGAACAGACCGAATTCGGTCCGAACTCAGAACTTCCAAACCATGTTCGTCCATTCCTAGGGCTTTGAGGGGGGTTGGATGTAAGAAATGGGGAGGTGATACTGAGTGGGTTTGGTGGTGTGTGTGTTGTGGGAGAGTTGGGGGTTTTGAGAGTTGTTTTTGTCTTTTACTGTTTTTATGGATTTGTAATATGCTTTTATATGTGCTTTATGTGTTTATGTTTTGTAAGCCACCCTGAGCCTTTTTTGGGGAAGGGTGGGATAAAAGTTTAAATAAATAAAAATTTAAAAAACCCACCAGACCTCAACCAGTCATGGGGATTGTGTGCATCTCCAGGACACCATGCTTACGAGGGGTGTGCACTTCATTTTTGTTATATTGATAACGATAACAAAATTCTTAATTATTGTTAGCGTTATTGCAATAACAATAACGAAGTTAAATAACAACAAAATCAACAATGATAACAAAAAGCCCTACGGCAGGGACCGTATCTACTCAATTACTTTGTAAAGTGCCAGGTACATTGCTGGCGCTATATAAATGTTTGATTAATAATAATAATAATAATACAAAAATTTAAAAAGTCGTTTTTGATTATGTTATTGCCTAGCAGGTGTTTTTTGAGGGAAATTGGAGAGGGGAGGAGGGAGCAGACATCTTGGAGCCAGAAACAGTGTTAAACTCTTGAATTGGGCCTGTGGTGGGAGGGGAAGGACCTGATGGATGTAATTGCTGGCCAATGAGCAGTACAAGCAGGTCCCAGGCAGTTGAATGGCACCCTTTGATTGCTCATGTCTCCTGCCTCCCAGAACCAATCACGGGGGCTCTGGAGAGGGCACTGAAACCCTTCATATTGCAGAGCCAGGCTGTTTGACTCTTGTTCTTTGTTAGCTCTTGCTGTGTCAAGTTACGTTTACAGAACTCAGGTGCTTGCACTAAAAATCTTCCCCAGCCCTATACCTTAACTTTCCTTATACCCTTTATTTTACCTTTTTCTTTCCCCTGTCTGCCTTCCCCTGTACATAGATTGATAGACAGATTAGATAGATATAGATTACAGATATAGATTATATAGGTAGAGTTTAGATAGATATATCCTATACACTTTCCTTTCCCCTTCCCCTGTCTGTCTCCCCTGTCAATATATTAGTTGTGTGTGTGTGTGTGTGTGTGTGTGTGTGTGTGTGTGTGTCTATCTGTCTGTCTGTCTGTCTATCTAAGATATTATATAGATATTAGTAGATATACTAGGCTTTTTTATGATATATATATTAGCATTATAGGATACAAATGAGACAGACAGACAGATACTTAGAACACATAACAGACAGAAGTTTATTGATATAGATATATTGCATATAGTAAGGGTTAGACATACATATTAATAATTTTTCATATTGGCCCTTTTTACACAGACGCTCTAACACACATAAAATGGATGTTACATTTTATTATACATGTTGCAGGGCACCACTGCAGCCAATCACCATAGGCCCGGTGCACACATGATGCCTCCACCCTGTTCCTCTGGGTGGATATGGGTGTTGGCCAGTGGGTGGGGAGCATTTCCCTGGGTGGAGATGGGTGGGGGCATCTGTGCAAATGCCACTTTCGGTGGGTGTTTGTGAGTGTTTGCTCCCGGCCAACACCCATCTCCACCCACACCCAAACCGGCAGTGGCGTCCGTTGCCCTCTCCATCGTGGCCCCCTGGTTTACCCGGGGGACCTCGAAGAAGGTGCCCCTGGTGGATCACAGAGATTGTTCCAGGGCCCAGGGAGTGAGCCGGTCTCTTAGGTAGGAGGGGCCCAGGCCATGTAGGGCCTTAAAGGTCAACACCAGGACCTTGAATCAGGCCCAGAATGCTATAGGCAACCAGTGCAGAGCCCAGAGCACTGGTGAAATGTGCTCCCTACAGCCCGTCCCTTGCAGGAGGTGAGCTGAAGCATTCTGCACCAGCCACAACTTCTGAACCATCACCAAGGGCAGTCCCACACTGAGCGTGTTGCAGTAATCTAACGTAGAGGTGATGAACGCATGGATGAGAGTGGCCAGATCAGAGTTTGAGACATATGGCTGGATCCTACGCAGAAGATGTAATTGGCGAAAGGCTCCCTTTGCCACTGCCTCCACCTGACAATCCAGGTGGAGGCCAGAGTTCAACAGGACCCCCAAACTCCATACTTGTGGAGCCAGAGAAGGGTGGATGCCATTGCCTCAGCTGCCCTACCTACCAACATCACTTCCATCTTATCAGGGTTCAGCCTCAGTCTGCTCAGTCTCATCCAGTTGCTCACTGCGGTCAGGCACTGGGAAAGCAAAGACAGCAGGACCTAGGTCTGCTGAAAAAGAGAGGTATAGCTGGGTGTCATCCGCATACTGGTGGCAACCCACACCAAAATGTCTCACAACCTCACCCAGGGGTTGCATATAAACATTAAATAGCAATGGAGACAGAATAGAACCTTACAGTACGCTACAAGCGAGGTCCCGGGCGCTAGATGTTTCTTTCCTCAGCACCACCCACTAGCTTCTCCCAGAAAGGAATGAGCTGAACCATCTGAGGACAGTCCCACCGCCCCCCCACCCCCACGGTCCACAGCCACCTCAACAGCAACCCATGGTCAACTGTATCAAATGCTGCCAAGAGATCTAACAGGACGAGTAATGTTGAATGCCCCAAATCCATCTCTTGGCGGAGGTTGTCCACCAAGGCCACCAATACAGTCTCAGTGTCATATCCTGATTGAAAAGGATCCAGGAAACCGATGTCATCCAGATGGCCTTGAGGCTGCTGGGACACCCCCCCGTTCAATAACCTTCCCTAAAAAGGGAGAGGTTATAGACAGGCTGATAGCTAGTGAGTGCGTCAACATCTAAATATGGTTTCTTAAGCAGGGGCCGCACCACTGCTTCCTTGAGGCAGCCTGGCACCCTGCCCTCCCAAAGGGAGGTATTGATCACACCTGCCAGCACTGGCCCCAACATCTCCCTGGTGGCTTTCACCAACCAGGACGGACAAGGAGCTAATTCACAAAAGGTGGCCCTAACAGACCACAGCATCCCCTCGGCATCGGCCAGCGTCACTTCCTGAAACTGATCCCACAAAGTTGGACAAGATGGGGCATCCATAACCCCACATTAACTGTGTTCAAAAAAGGATTGGATAAATTCTTAGAGGATAGGTCCATAAATGGCTATTATTCAAGAGGGGATGAGAACTCTGACTGTTAAGGCTGTCGTGGAGTGGTAGGAAATAGATTGCTCATTATGACCAGTTGTGCACTTCACTAAAGAAACTAATGATGGGTACTGTTGGAGACAGGATGGTTGGCTAGATGGACCACTGGTGTGACCCAGCACAGCACCACTTATGTTCAAAGTTAGCCTAGTGGGGTTCATTAGTCTGAGACTGGGTGCTTTTAGAAGATGGCAGTTCTGGTTTTGCCCACACCAGCCTGTTTCACCGCAGGGTTGGTCAGTCCATTTAAAAGCACCTTGTCAGATGTGCAAGGAGACCTCCACTAGTGCTCCAGAGCACCGCCAATGGAGTAAGCCAGCCAAAAATGGTGCTACTGTCCATCTGATTGGCAGACCTATACTGCAGCTCCACATCTGGCTGGCCGTTGCTCCAGACAACACTATAGAGTTGTGGACACCAGCCTAGAGCATCAGGTGATTGCCTGCAGTTCCATGATATGTGTGTGTGTGGGGGGGCACAACGCAGGTGGGCATTATTAATTATTATTATTATAAACATTTATATAGCGCAATAGAACCAGGTGGGGATAGAAGCAGGTAGACACAGGGATGCACCCCTGGAGCAGCTCCAGAAACAGGCTGCCTCTGTGTCCATCTAAAAGCACCCTCTGTGCAATTGTTTTGTTGTCAGTGGGTAAGGGGAAGGAATGGAAGGGGAATACAGGTTCACTCGCACACGTAGCCGACACTCACACCAGCTCTGCCCCCATGGGGAAGGGGAAAATTGCCCATCAGGATATTGTGGTGGCCCAATATGTCTCAGAGAGACAGGGCCTTTATCATCCTACGGCGCAGAGAAAAAGGGGAGGCCCTGACACAGACACACGCCACTCACGCTACTGGGAAGGGGGGAACAGGAACGTGCCATGAAGGGAGGAGTGAGGGGTAACACAGGAAGGGCCTTGGTTCGAGGGGAGAAGGGAAATAACACACACTCCAGGAGGGGGGAGGAGCCCAGGTTCGGGAAAGGGAAAGGGTCTTGCACGCTGCCAATTGCTCTCTCTCTCACTCCAACACAGTCTCACAAAATGCCACAGGAATAGGGGAACAGAGAACACATATGCCACACATTACCCCCTAAGTATGCACAAGCACCTCCCTCCACCACACAATGTCAAATAACATTGCAACAATCACAGCACTTAGCTTTGGGGCCAGCTTCTTGCTCCGATTACCGGCAGCAGGAAGTTGCCTGCGCCGGTTTAAGAAGAAATAGGCACGCCCCCATGCGTACTGTAAGGTGCACGGAGCGCCGCAACGGCTGCACTGGTGACCCCGCCCCCTGTGCTGCCGGAGGCAGAGGCATGGCATTGGGCATTGCAGGGTCGGTTGCCCTGGCAACGGATTGTGGTGGGGCTGCATCCCCCCTGCTGTACTGGGCCCAGGAGTGAGTGCGGGGGCTGTGAGGTGAGTCCTCCCGGCTGGCGCTGGCGCAACACAGCCCCTGGCCCTGACATTTGTGTGTTCTATCATCAAACATGATCTGGCCACAGAATCCAGTCAGTCAGTCCTTGGGTCTTGTACATACTGGGACTGATATTTGATGCCATCTCCTGCAATAGAGAGTACAGTGATATAATTGCTAAGTTCACATCTAAAAAAAGGAAAAGAAATGAAATGAGTGCAGATGCGGGGAGGAATTAAGAAGTCTAGTTAAGGGAAGGAAGGGAGATATTTGTGGATTACATTTGAAAATAGATGGAGAGTTATTATGATAGGAGAGGGCTCCAGATGGCTGTAACTACAGAAAGGAGAAGATGCAGGCACCAACAGCTGGCGGGTTTTAAAGAAATTGAGAAGATGTTGGTGGTAACTGTGAGGAGGGAAGCAGAGGCCTAGGAGGAGTCCATGACATTGACACGAACACTTCAGTCATCAGGACCACTTTGTCTGCAAATAATCAGCATGACTCAATCGGAGCAGATTAAAACGAGTTAAAACATCTAATATCACTTGAAAAATCACAGCTCGCCCGCTGAGTGCTAGATGTGAATTTGTTACTGACTTCTTATTTCGAGCATCTGATCCCACAAGGAAACCTTGCACCTGTTCTGTGGGGGCTGCACAAATTGGTAAATATCATTGTGTGGTATTTAATAAACCAGATTGCAATGACTGAAAATAAACAGCATTAGGCTGGTGTTGTGCAAACCTATTGCATTAGACACGCTCTTCCGAAATTAGCAAGGTTTTACTTTATTTGCCTATAAGGACGCCTGACAATAGTTAAACAATTGCTGATGCCATGGAATGCTATGTAAAACCGGGCTATCTTGCTGTTGTTTTATGTTCCTTTTGGTTTAGGGCTGAAACGAGAATTTTCACAAATGGGAATTCCCGTTGTCACGGTTCCCGATCCTGTCTCGGCTGAATCACAAAACTATTTGTACTCGACAAAGTCCTAAATACGTTGTTTACCAATTTACTGACAATATTTACCAGAAACCAATTTACCATTTCCTATTTGCCTCTTTGCCGTCAATTTCAAATCTCGAGATGCAATACCAACATTACATTGTATTTCTTCCATCTTCTCTGCATTCCATTCGTCCTTGTTCTTGCTTGTCAGTGGGGCCAATCCCAAGCCCCGCAGATCCTGCATGTGTGCCATTTCCACGGGAAACAAGGTGCATGCAATAGGGAGCCTCGTAGCTGCACACAGGATCCACGGGGTTTGGAACTGGCCACAGTGCGTGCCTGTCTCTGCAATTCAATCACCCTCCTCATGCAGCACCCTCCCTTTACCCACTAGGTCTCCTTTCTTTATAAGAAAGAACGAAAGAATGAAAGAATGAAAGGCACTGTTTCTGTATTATGTTTTTTGGGAGGGAGGAAGTTAAGGGGGGTCTGCGTAAACAACTAACGGACAAAATCCTGGAAGTAAAATGTTATCCTTAGTAATGCGTTAAGTGGTAAATGAACATTAACAGTAAATGGAAAGTCGGTAAATCATGACAGTATCTTGCAGTATTTGGAAAGCCGAGAAATAGTATCAGAATTGGTAAATCGATCCCATTTCCCTAGATGGTAGAATTCACTCACGCATAATAGATCTGAGATGGGTAGCACATTTGCTATCTGTGGGTAATACCCTCCATGTTGAGTAGTCTGTCGGGTGCCAGATCAGTACACACGACTAAGTTAAGCACCCGATTGCCCCAAAATACTGCGTATTGCCATTACTGAGTTACCAATTTAGCATTTTACCAATTGGAAAACCAGAAAATTAGTACTGATAGTCGGAAAAATTGGACAGAAATCAGTAAACTGGGTAGCCCATTTAATCAGGTACTAAGGGTGCTTTTAAACGAGGGGCGTTGAAGTGCCTCCTGAATGCCGCATTAAAGCAAAGCCACTGGAAGTGACATTCTCCCCGTTGCCGGTGGCAGTGGCAGCTGGCGACATGGGGCTTTGGAGCGGCGCGTTCTTAAGACTTCAATTTTCAGGCTTTCAGAATGCGCCGCTCCAAAGCCCCGTGTTGCCAGACGCCACCGCCGCTGGCAACAGGGAGAACGTCACTTCTGGTGGCTTTGCTTTAATGTGGCGTTCAGGAGGCGCTTCAGCGCCCCTCGTTTAAAAGCGGTGTAATTAGTAGTACCCAATGTTACCAGGTGAGGTGACAAGATTTTGATGGGTATACCTGTTTTTGCAGTTATTCATTCCAGTTCTAACTCAGGAAATCTATTGATACACATATTGTCTCTTGTTTGAGATTGTAAGTGTAATAATATTTTTATTTATAACCCACCCTATCCCAAAAAGAGCTCAGGGTGGCTTACAACATTTTAAAACACAATAACAGTTAAAAAGAACTTATAAAATACATTACCCGACCTCACAAATCCACCATCAACCCAACCCTCCCACTCCCATTCCTCCAACTCTCACTTGGAAGAATTCCCTCTCACGGCCTAGAACCCCCAACCCCCAGAAGGGCCACGGCTGATCTAAAAAGCTACTCCATCTGCCCCATCTCTCACCCAAAAGGTCTGCCCAAACTACACACACATCCATCCCTCACACTCTCCCTACCCATGATATATCCTAACAAAATACAAACATATCTCAAAAACTACAATGTAAAACCCCTGAAACAATAATATAAGGGAGGGCTAAAACCTGCAGCAATGAGATGGCAACTCTTTCAGACAGCAGAGCTTTGTGGTCATGGCCACACGGTCCATGAATGACCCAAGAATGGTTGTCGCCCTTTAGCGCTGTCTGATGGCAGTGGCCTTCAGGCAGCTTGATTCCCTTATGTAGGTACCTGAAGGGGAAAGGAGATGGTATCAATCCTCAGCCACCCAAGCTTCTGGAAGAGGAAAACAGGCCACAGACAGCCCACCACAGACTGTAGAGAAAGAGGTCACTATCTCTTCCTAGTAATGTTGGGCTCTGGCGCTTTAAGAGTGCCGCAGCAGTCAAAAAAGCAAATAGAATGTTAGAAATTATTCTCAAGGGAATAGAGAATAGAACTGAGGATGTCATAATGCCTCTATACAAATCAATGGTGCGACTGCACCTTGAATATTGTGCACAGTTCTGGTGGCCCCATCTCAAAAAAGACAGCAGAACTAGAAAAGGTACAGAGAAGGGCAACAAAAATGATCCAGGGTATGGAACAGCACCCTTATGAGGATAGTCTTGATAGGTTGGGGCTCTTCTGCTTGGAAAATAGATGGTTGAGAGGAGATATGATAGAGGTCTATAAAATCATGAGTGGTGTGGAACTTGTAAACAGGGAACGGTTATTTACCCTCTCAACTAGTACTAAAACTAGGGGACACTTCATGAAACTCACAGGTGGCAGAGTAAAAACAGACAAAAGAAAGTATTTTTTCACTCAGCGTACAATTAGGTTGTGGAATTTACTGCCAGGGGAGATGATCAAGGCCAGCAGTATAGCTGAGTGTAAAAGAGGTTTGGACAAGTTTCTGGAAGATAGTTTCATTAGCAGCTATTAGCCAGATAGGCTTGGGAAACAAAACCCTTTATTGTCAGGAGCCTGGGGATGACCCACATGGAATGGATAGCATGGTGACCTGTTGGGTGCTTCTCCCAGGCCCCCGTGACTGGTCACTGTCAGAGAAAGGATGCTGGGATTGATGGACCATTGGTCTGACCCAGTATGGCACTTCTTACGTTCTTATGTTAAGAGGACATGCTCATTTCCTTGACCCCTCCCTTTGCCTCACTTCTGGTGCTATAAGAGCAGTGGATTCTCACTTCAGGTCACTCTGCATTGAGAGAAGAGTCTAAAGCCATTTTTAGATGAGCGCGGCAGTGCCTGCGCTTGTTTTTCAAAAGACCCGGCAGTCAGTTCTACATGTGACACTGCCACAGAAGACGCACATGTGCAGGCGATGCACATCCATTTCCAGTCGCAAACTGACCAGGTCGGTGATCGAGGCCTAATAGGACCTCTGAGAGGTGGCCAGAATAGGGAGAATGTGGATCCTGAAACTGTTGTGGAGTTGGTAAATATAGAAGGACTAACTGAGTAATCCTGGCATGCCAGGAGTGATTTGGGGGACTGAGTTTGCAAAGATTTGTGGGGCCTGGCTACAACATCTAATAGGTGACAGCCTCTAATGCAGTGCAACTCTGATCAGAAGCAGACAAAAAGTGGGAGGAGTGAGTTGTCAACAAAGGGGGATTGAGGAAGGGGGCAAGGCTGGATTAAGTCATCTTGGTGTTGTGTACCCAACCCTGGAGGATGTAAGGGTTGGCAGGCAGCAGGATGAAACAGCTAGGGATGGGTGAACGCAGTCCGGAAGTTCGGTGTTGAGCCCGAACTCGGCCTGTTTGGACTACCAAATGTGAACACGAACACGAACGCAAACATACCGAACCGAACCAAACACCGAATGGCGAAATGGCTGAACTGTTTGGTCAGATCAGATCACGTTCGGGTGAGTTCGGGTGGCAAAAAAAGGTTCACTGTAAGGTCAAACGTGACAGGGAGGGGTAGTACTAGTCATGAAGGAGCAGACTTCCAGGCACCAGGGGTGGAGAGGTTTGCAAGAAATGAAGCTATCTGCCTCCCCCCTTCCCAACACCTTCTGAGCTAGTCACTGTTCCTGAACAGCAGGCGTTGAGTAGGATTATTAGATTGCTTTAAGTTTCATTTCATTTTTTTACTGAAGGCTCATCCAGCCATGCCTCTGTAATGCATATAGGTTAGCAGCCCACATCCTGAATATGAGCAAAGATGGTAACAAATATCCCTGGACAGAAGGGGAGTGGGACACAGGAATGGACACAAAGTGTCTCTCCTGATGTTCCTGATGACGTTTCTTCCCCCCCTTGCCGTACCTCCCCATTAGGGATGTGAGAACAGAACGCGGTTCGGATGTTTGGACGTTCGGTCGTTCGGTTCGAAAACCGAGTTCAGGTTCGATTGTTCGGTTTGGTGGACTTCGGTTCGGCCGAATTCGGCCGAACATCCAAAAATAGTGCTATTGATACCGATACCAAAATTGATTTTTTTTTCTGTATCAGTATCATTTGGCCCTGAAACCACCCCTGGTCTCCACCCCTGGTGCCAGGACGTCTGCTCCTCAGCTGCCTCCCCCTTCCAGACACTTTTTTCCCCACCCAAGGTCACGTTTTTCCCACCCCCAAACTCATCCGAACTCATATGAACTTTTCTGAACGGTTCAGCCATTTGAACGTTCAGTTCAAACGTTCGGTTTGGTCATCCGAACAGGCTGAGTTCAGCCCGAACTCCAAACATCCGAAACGCGTTCGCACATCCCTACTCCCCATGCCCAAAACATCCCCAATTGGTTCAGTAGTTGTCCCACTCTCTACCTCCCTTGAAGAGACATCCCTCTCTGGCTCCCGAGTACTGGTCTCCACCCCTGAAGCACAATAACCCTTAAAGGGCCTATAAGGGCTTAGGGGGAAGGGTGGCCAAGGATTAAGTCCTGAGCCTGACATCACCGGAGGCAGATTGGCAACAGAGGTAGGCAAGACCCCCCTCCTCTGACCCAAACCTACCCTCCCCCAAAAGAAACATCTCCCACCAAACCCTGACTCATCCCAACCATACCCACATTCCACATTCCAATAAAACCCACACCCTTCACCCCCATGCATGTACCCTGCCCCCCAGGGGACTCCTGGCATGGAACTCACTGTTCTTCCCCCATGCCTGACCCCCCCCCACTCTCACAGAGGGTCTAGGACGCAAACCCTAGTTCACCCCCAGACTCCACCATACCCCCTTTTTTCCCATACCCCTCCCTCTTTCCAAGGGGTCATGGCAAATTTAGTCATCTCCGCTCCAACCTCAAGCCACCAACCCTCCCTCTCACAGAGGAGCCACGGCACTCCTGCCTGTCCGACCCCACCCACCAACCCACGCCACATACAATCTCCCTCACTGAAAAAGAAAATGACTTCAATAAAATCAAAGGGAAACAAATAGTAAAGTCACCCTAATGCCATTGTAACAGCCCGTGCCACAGGTAGCTGCCTGCAGGCCAAGAGGCTTTCTTTTAATGGGAACTAGGAGATTACAGCACAGAATCTCAGTCTCACAACAGCTCCCCCACTCTTGAACAAGGGGCAGGAGGGTATGGGGTCCCCTCACCCCCCACACATTTGCTTCCGCTGTTGAAAGCAACGATCTAACAAGCAATAGGAAAATGGATAGGAACAGGGGAGAATCTCAATAATAAAAAAAGAAGAGTTATGAAACTCCCAGAAGCACTGGAGAGTTGCCAGAGTACTGGCACTGGTGTATGGCTGGAAAGACTGTGCTTAAAAGATTTAATTCTTATTAGCTGCATTTCATACTTTCCAAGAAATGAATGGATTAAAGTTAATTTAAATAAATATATTTAATAATGTGGCATTAAGATAGAGTTGGCAGCCTATCCCCAGACATAAAATTTTAAACAAACATTGAGGGAGAAAAAAAAAAGAGAGAGAGAAAGAAAGATTACTTATTCTTCTGCGTAATGAAAGGACATAAAATGTCAGTCCAACCTTCTAAACTTCCAGTTGCATGAGCCTCTGTGGGTGAAAACGGACATGACGCTAACCACCCTTTAACCACCCTTGGTGGTTATTTATGCATGTTGCAGGGCTGTATCGGTGCCCTATGCAGACCTGAAACATGCATAAATGACCACCAAGGGTGGTTAAAGGGTGGTTAGCGTCATGTCTGTTTTCACCCTGTATTACCGGTGGTAAAGCTAGCCACTGTGGCCACTGGCCAGGTTTCATCACTCATGGCTGCTGCTGCAAAAAACCAAGGTATACCAAAATAATATGAGAAAAGAACTTATTCCAGAAATGCCTCCTTTAATGAAATTCCCTTTAAACCACTAGTTTATTACCCACAAGAAATGAAGGTGTGGAACTGAGATTATCTGCCTCTTCCTCCCAGATCCCCAGATTGTAGGCCTGAAATTAGTATTTCTCAAATTTGGCTGTAGTCTTGAGCTTTATACAAGTAGCCTTCTACAATAGCCAAATTTCTCAAATTCGGCGGTTTCATATCCTTTTAAACAAGGTGAATATAAAGTGACATTCACTGCCTGCTTCGTTTGTAGTTCTGAAGCTTCATTTGGCTTAAGAATATGCTGGGTCTCCAACAATTGCCAGGGCCACCTTCAGTCGCTGCAGAGAATACCCAAAACGTATTTCGAATAGCAGTACGAGGCCTAATTCTAATGCCACAGAGAGTTCTATTCCATCGTGCCCCTCTGTTGGTCATAAGTGTGTAAATTAATTCTTCTCTTGTATATCATGGGGAGTGATGTAGACAATTAGATGGGGCTGCAGCTGTAGACGACACTTTCACAAAAGAGGTACAAAGTCTGGAGCCTAGGTACACGCTTTCTCTTCCCATGATGGTAGCAGCTGCATACATTCTGCATTGCCTACTAGAATTGGGATTATAACTGAAGTGAGTAGCACATTTGTTATCCATGATAATACACACATTTTTGAGTAGTCTGCTGGGTGTCCAATCGGTACCTGAGTATTCAGTCAGGCACCCAGTCCAGTTACCTTTGGTACAGGAATCGGGACAGGCAGTTGATCAATCAGTACCGGAAGCTGGAAAATTAGGACTGCAAATCGGAAAATCAGGACAAAAAACAGTAAATTGGTACATGAGGTAACCTGTCTGGCATTAATATGGTATATACTACTGATTAGTACCCAGTCAGGTTGAGTCCAACAATATTGGTGGGTATATCCATTTTAGCAGGTGCTCATTTTTAGGGCTGAGACGAAAGCAAGTGTTTCTTTTCCAAAGTGAAATACTGACCATTCAGGAATGCTTGCAAGTGCCCATTGGTACTTTGTCAGTTTCCATTCATTCCACACGTCCACCATTTTTTGTCACTTTCCGGGAGGTTTTTTTTGTCACTTTTCATCACTTTCTGGGACTTTTTCATCACTTTCCAGTAATTGTACGACAGTTTCACAGCAGTTCTACAGCGCGATTATGGCAATACACAGCATTTCCCCTGGTGCTTAGCCAGCAAGTGCACAGGGCACACAAGGGGCTTGGGACCTGTGGCAGCCCCGTTCAACATAAAATGGCAAAAACAGCGGGAAAGCCAGTAAATTTCCATGTCACGTGAATCTCGGCAAATGCCCTGCTTCCGGTGGAAACAGCACTCACCAAGATTTTTCATTTCAGGTCTACTCATTATAGAATTCACCACAGGACAATCAGAGACTCTGAATCTTGACAGTTCAGGGGTCATATGAGCAGTCCATTCTGACCAACCACACAGTTTTGATGTAATCCCTGTGGTAAATTTCACTCAGAGCGTGCCGTCTCCCTGTAGTTTTCGGTGTCAAACTGAATGCTTCTAGTTCTTCTTCAAGGGCCATTTTCTGCTTCTCTAAGGTGATTTGGCCGGTGATTTCCTAGGTTGGGGAAATTTGATGCCTGCAGTTTTAGTTCTGGGCTGCACACTTCCTGCTTGATTGGAGGCTTATTGTAAACTTTCCTGGGGCCTGAATCCTGGGGGTGGGTTGTGGGGTTTTTTTCTGCTCTCAGGTCTGGCTGCTCAGTCCTGTCTTCCCCAAAACAGGCACTGCTTGGATTTTACAAAGCAGTGATGGAGGGAGAGTTCTGCAAACCAGTAGGGATGGGTGAACAGAACCAAGTTTGGAAATTCGGTTCGGTTTGGTTCAGTTCGGAAGTTCGGTTCGGTCGACTGAACTATTCGAGTTTGGTCCGAACTCCGAACTTCCGAACAAAGTTCGAAAATTCAAACCCCATTGAACTAAATGGAATATTATCTTTTAGGGATGGGCGAACATAACCGAGTTTGGAAATTTGGTTCGGTTCGGTTTGAAAATCGAGTTTGGTTCGGAAGTTCAGTTCGGTCAACCGAACTGGTCAAGTTCGGTCCGAACTTCTGAACCGCGTTCGCCCATCCCTACAAAGCGGGGCTGCAGCTCTGACCATCAGCTGAGAGGTGGGGAAGTTGCTACCGTTTTTCTGCAGGAAGGTGGTGGGGCAGAGGAGAACGAGGCTTAGAGTAGGACCCTGGGAGGCACACAGTGGTAGGGTGAGTGTCTGAGGATTGGGAAGTGTGCTTCTTTTTTAAAAAAGCTGAGAATATCAAGAATTCGTGGGGGGCAAGAGATCTCCAAGAGAACTCAGTCCCAATTTCTCATTTTCTCACAAATTCTCTCGAGAAGCCAAACTGCTTTTCATTTCAGCCCTAGGAATGAGCAATCTCCGCAGTCTAAAACTGGAGTTCAGGTAATTTCAGGCATGGCACAGGCTTCCCAATCTGGGTCATTATGAACACATGCACACACATGCACGTGCATATGCACAGATAATCCCAGCTGTGAAGGGTCTGTCAGAGCAAAAAAATTAATGATACTTCATTTAATTTTTTTTAGCAAGCCCTCCCATACCCCTCAATCAAATTGAAATGTGTCAGAAATTAGCTGGCACACATCTCAAGCATGACTATAAATAGGTACTGTGCCCATCGATCACGGACAGCATATGGCCCTCTCTCAACAAGGCTATCAGAATCCATGGTGGGATGGATCAGGCTAATTATTCTCGGGATTCTTCACCCTGCTACAGAATTTCCATATTTTATATTTGTTGACAGCAATGATCCAGAAAGCTTTCAGAAAGCAGATAAGAAAGACTCTCGGAAAACTCCCAGAAGGCACTGGAGTGATGCCAAGTCTAAAATGGTTAGTGGCTAGAAAGGCTGCGCTCATAAGATTTAATTCTTATTAGCGACATTTCAGACTTTCTAAAAAAAATAATTATGGATTAAAGTTAATTTAAATAATTGTATTTGATGTGGCATTAAGGCAGACTTGGCAGCACATCCCCAGATGTATCATTTTAAATGTAAAGTTTATAAAACAAAACAGGAAAAAATAAAATAAAATTGTTTTTTTTAAAAAAACAACAACAACCCAGAATGTGGCCCTGAGAGACATTGGCTGTGACCCGTCAAACCTATTGCTGTGTCATGCATTTTATCCAATTAAATCTACGTCAATCAGGTTGCCGCTTGGCTAGCCCTTGTTTACAGATAAATACATTTAAAAAAATTACCTAGCTGCCTGATTAGAAACAAGCTCATATCTGAACCGAAAAAAACATCACAAAGCTCTGTAATTTAACTTGGGGGGGAAAAAAGCCAGAAGAAGAAAAAGAAAAAGTTGGTTTTACTGACTCAGAAGGACAGAAGTGCATCTCTGAAATGTTCGAACACTAGGGATGTGCGAATGCAGTTCGGAAGTTTGGAGTTCGGACCGAACCTGAATAGTTTGGTTGACTGAACAGAACTTTCGAACCGAACTCGAATTCGACCAAACTGTTCGGTCAAATTTGAACCAGTTTGGAAGGCCAAAAAACTGCATTTTTGAATGTACAAACTCGGTTCGGAAGTTCGGAATTCGACCGAACTCAAATAGTTCGGTTGACCGAACCGTACTTTCAAACCGAACTCGATTTTCAAACCGAACCGAATTTCTGAACTTGGTTCTGTTCGAACATCCCTATCGAACACAACCATTTAATAATCAGACAACCCTCAGACAATAATGAATACACTGAGGAAAACAACACTTGTAGAAACTGGATTCAGTCAAACCTTAAAGACCTCCTGTTTTGAAATGGGAATTCGTCACAGCTTTGGACCCACTAGTTTACGGCAAGGCTGTAGTCCAAGCAATCTCATTGGGAATTCTCATTTGGAGGTAAAGGAGCAGAAAAGAGTATGGGTAATTTCAGATGTTACGAAAACGCCTTTCACCACAGTGGATCCCCTGTGGTGGTGGCGTTTCCGGGAACGTCTGTTTGGTCCCGGCCAGATGTTCACCACGGTGAACCTCCAGTCGGGATCAAGCTTGACCACGGTTCTCGACCTCCGGCCAGCCAGAGGTCAAGAACTGTGGTTAAATGGCCACGGTCCAGGACGGGGGCAGCGATGGCAGCGCTGCACGTCTGGTCACCAGCCCCGTCCTGGAATCAGACCCCAACCACAGAACGGGGTTGGGTGCAGTGGTCTCATTGGCCCCTGCATGCGCCCATCTCCCTGTGGACGGGCGGCCGAGGGAATGCGAGGGGGGGGCAAGGCTGATATGGTGTGATGGGGTCATCCCGGCGGGGAATGGATAGGCTGTTTTCAGTACGGGGCCAACGGGCCCCATAATGTCTGAAAACACCCTGACTCTTCCTCGTGGTCAGATCCAATTAATAAAGAATATCTGATCATACAGGCGATCAATATGCACATGCGCAAAATGCTAAAAGTGTTTTTGATCATTCTGATCAGAATCCCAATCAGATTTTTTTCTTGATCTGAATTTCAACTGAACCATTCTAAGTGCCCAATTCTTTTTAAAAATAGAAAGTGGGTGGAATGTCAATTTCAGGTCTAATTGACAGATAGGCCATTTTTACATGGATGTTCCCTCCCCACCCCTCAGCTGGGTGTTTGGGGAGGGTTAGGTGGGGGGTGTCCATGTAAATGACCGGAGGTGGGTGGAGGGAACACCGAGCAGGATGGGTGGGGGTGCATGCACACTCCCGCACAACACCCACCTCCACCCATCGCACACCCATCTCCACTCATGGAGCCTTCTGGAAAACTGGAGGAGGCTCCATGGGTAGAGGTGTGTGTGTGTGTCCATATAAAGGGACACCCACCCACCTCCACCCACCACGGCCAAACGCCCATCCCCCCACCCACCTTGTCCATGTAAAAACAGCCATAGTTATCCTTGGTCTGAACTGAGTTTGATTCCAGCAGTCAAAGTTAAAACACGTCACCAAAGTGTCTTCTACGCTGCAAGGAGAGCTGTTCTGGCGGTGAAGAGCTCTGGAGGGCAAGCTCTTTTCTTGGGTTGCTGACTCCACAAACAGGCTGTGCATAAGATTTATTTTTTAAAATATATATCTTATAGCTGAAGTCATATTTCCCTAGTGATAAAAAAAATCCCTTTTGTAATCCCTACAAAATCCTAAAGGTCTAAAAAGCAATGAAGGGGATTTCCAATGGTAAGTTATAAATCCGTTTAGAGAACATCTTGCTTTAAAACAATTCAAGGAGGGTGGGAAGGAGATAGAAATGAATTGTTTCAGAGAGAAGTGGGACTATTTAGATATCCTTCAACAAGATCAAGGACACTTGTGAGGGTGACCAATTCAAAGATGAGGAGCTAAAACTGATTCAGTTTCCACTGCTGCTGGGCCAGCAAAAGATCACATTTCCTGGGCTAAAGGAAGAAACAGAGAGTTCACTGTTCCAGTCCTATCTGTTGGGATGCTTATTAAGTGCCGTAGATCAGTCAATAAGATGATGTGTCAAGATCATTGGAAAAAATGATGGCTACAGTGGAAGTAAATGGAGTCTTCAAAGCAAACATAGTGTAAAAATGGAAGCAAACAGCACACGTCAGGACGGTTGATTTCTTTTCTTTTTTTCCTCCTCTAATACAAACCCAGATTTCTTAAGCTATTCTTTCTGGTACTGCTGAAGATTTCCGTTATCTGCTTTGTTCTCTTATTGCTGGTGACCCTATGTTTCGGGTTATCTTACATAATCCCTAACGGGCCAGACAAATACTTTAGTACTTTTAATTATGACTTGAGGACATTCTAATTTTGACCCATGCATTTTCCTCCCACCTTTTGTAAATGTTTGCTTGATACCGTGATTTCCGATTAACCGCGGAAGAAGATTGTGCTAAAGAAAAGGAAATAATTCTACCAAGACTATTCAGAGTACATGCATCTTGGCATACCGATGTAATTTATCTACTACTTCTGTAGTAGTAGATAAATTACATCGGTAATTTACTACCAATATTAACTACTACTTCAGGAGAAAATAATTACAGCTTGGTGCATTTTTAGACGTGCCTCTTCTCTTCACGGATTTCTCAATTCGCTCTCAGCAATCTCGCAGGCGGGGGGAATGACAGATGTGCCTCCCCGCACTGGAAGTCGCCCGGTCGCCATTGGAAACAGCGGCGCTGGGTGGGTCGCTCATTCTTTCCACATCCCGATTTGTCAAATCTTGATATCAGGGTTGGGTGACTTCCGATGCGGCGAGGCACATCTAAAGCAGGTGTGACCAAATTGTGGCTAAGGAACTACATTCAGGTCTTCAGAAGCTCAAGTATGGTACTTGGAAAGGGCTGGTCCTGGGCCCTGCAGAAGAGCTGAAACAAGTAGCAACAAAAATGGGTCTAAATTAGGGGTGTGCAGCAGGTACATCATTCATTTCTATTTTTGTTTTTGTTTTGATTTACCAAAAAAAGTTAATTTTGGTGTTGTTTTTTTAAGAACTCTACCATTATCATTTGTTTTTTTAATAAAATTTTATTTTTAAAAAATATTGTACTGGCTAAAAGCTTTGGCAAACATAAACAAACATTACATGACACAACAGTCACCAGTAAATCGTAAATAGTTACACATTTCAGATCTCAAAGCTATTGTCAGTTCTTGCCTCTGCCTGACACCTCCGTTTAATTGTCGTGACAGCAAAAGATGCCGCATCCTTAGTTATATGGTCTGTCCTATCAGCCAATAAACAAAGCAACAACTGGAGAATGGGACGGCCAGGGTTCAAATTTACCACTCGGAAAAGTCATTCCTGTGGCTGGGAATGTAAGAAACAAGAGAACAGGTAGTGGATCAAGTCCTCTATTTGTCCATCGCCACATATGCATTTATGGTCTGAATAATGGATACTATTTTATTGAAGATATTTTTTTTAAAAATCACTGCATGCACAAAATGGCCGCCTGGGCTAGTCTGCGCATTGTGTGGCCCTTTTCCAAAATGGCCCTGGCAGCCTCCACGCCACTTTGAAAAAGGGCCGCGCATGCACAGAATGGTTCAGGTCGTCACTGTGCGTACGCAGAGTTTATTTTGTTTAAAAAAATTAACAAAACAAAACAAAATAATAAAAATAAAAACAACTGAAAATAGACAACTGATTTTGTTTTTTTCTCGGCCATTCATTTTCACTGCATGAAAATGAATGGGGCTCTATTCATTTTTGTAATAAATTTAAATGATATGAATTGCACATGTAGTCTGATTTGCAGTACTCAACCTGACCCAGTAAACCTGGGTAGTAATTGGAACATAAGTAGTGTCATACGGGGTCAGACCAATGGTCCATCAAATCCAGTATCCTGTCTCTGACAGTGGCCAGTCTCTGACTCTTGTACTCAACAGGTCACAATGGGCAATCCATTCCCTGTTGTTCCAGCCCCCAACAGTAAGAAGTTACATCCCCAAAACCTACTTGACTAACAGCCATGAATAGACCTATCGTCCAAGAACTAACCAATCCCTTTTTAAAACTAGCTATACTATCAGCCTTGACCACTTACTTTGGCAGTAAATTCTACAAGTTAATTATGCATTAAGTGAAAATGCATAATCTCTTATTGCTTTTAAATCTGCTGCCGGTTAATTTCATGGAGTGTCCCTTTGTTCTGTTACTGTTAGAGAGGGTAAATAACCGCTCCCTGTTTACATGTTCCACACCACTCATGATTTTATAAAGTTCTGTCATGTCCCCTCTCAGTCATCTCTTCTTCTCCAAGCTGAAGGGTCTCAACCTTTCAAGCCTCCATTCATTAGGGATGGACAAACTTGGTTCGGAAGTTCGGAGTTCGGATAGAACTCGGTCTGTTCTGTCAACCGAACTGAACTTCCGAACCGAACTCGAATTTCAAACCGAACCAAACGGAATTTCCGAACTCCATTCTGTTCGCACATCCCTAGTGGCAACACACACCAAAAAACCTGGTTTTGAATGGCTGAACTTGGTTCGGAAGTTCGGAATTCGACTGAACTTGGTCTGTTTGGTCGACGGAACCGAACTTCTGAACCGAACTCGAATTTCAAACCAAACCGAACCAAATTTCCTAACTCGAATTTCAAACCATACCAAACCGAACCCAATTTCCAAACTCCGTTCTGTTCACCCATCCCTAGCATTCATACAGGAGCCCTTCCATAGCCTTGATCATTTTTGTTGCCCTGCTCTGTACCTTTTCTAGTTCTACTATGTCCTTTTTGAGATGGGGAGACTAGAACTGCACACAGCAATCCAGGTGCAGTTGTACCATAGTTTTAAATAAAGGCATTATGATATTTTTGGTTTTATTCTTTATCCCTTTCCAAAAGGATTCCTAACATTCTGGCCATTTTTAGATGTTACACCGGGGCTCACAGATTTAACTAATCCACCTTAGGAAAGTCGTGCAGGCAGTGTTTAGACACGCCGCCACCATTGAAAACTGCTGGTCGTACATTCTTTATAAGCCATATTCTGAATACCTTGATATTGAGGTAATTAGATGTCCAGCGGTTTTCAATGGCGGCGGTGCATCTAATGCCACCCACATGGCTTTTCTAATGTAGATTATTTAAATCAGTGAGCCCTGGTACAACGTCTAAAAATGGCTTCTGTTTGCTTTCTTGACCACCACCGCATCTGATTAGTGCCTGACAGGCTATCAGAGGTAGCAATTTACAGGGTTTTGTCCTCATTTCCTTACATTCGGTATTGATTTTCTGACTTCCGGTACAATTTTTCTGACTTCAGTCCCAATTTTTCCAACTTCCAGTACAGATCTGTAAATCAGTATTGGTAATACCTGATATTTTCAGGTAATCGGGTTCCCATCTTGCTACTCAAGTGCCTATCAAGCACCCAATAGACTACTCAAAAACTTGGGTATTATGAAGAGCAAATGCATAACCTGTTTTGGCCCTTCTTAATGGTCCTGTGTCTTACTTCATTGAACCCAAGTCTCAGCAGCTGGATCACAGCTGTTCAGTAAAGTTCATTTGACAAAACCCTTGTTCACGTCCTGGTCACCTCTTGCCTCAATTACTGTAACCTCCTTCTCACTGGACTCCCCCGCTCTCATCTTTCTCCCCTTATCTCCAACAAAAACTCTGCTGCCAGGGTCATCCACCTTGCCCGTCGCTTCTACCACATGCAGCCCCTTCTCTTCAGCCCCTCTTCTCCTCTCTTCACTGACTCCCCCTTCCTGAACAAATCCTGCACAAGCACCTCGTCATCACCTATAAAGTTTTCACAACCTTGATTCCCCTCTACCTCTCTGAATTAATGTTCCTCTGTACTCCAGTCCGTGAACTCCACTCCTCCTCTATCCCCACTCTCGCCCTCCCACACCTCCCCTAGCTGCCTTCGTCCCTTCTCTATAGCTTCCCCCCATGCCTGGAACTCCCTCCCTACCCACATCTGTCTAGCCTCCTCCCTTCATACCTTCAGATCCCTCCTCAAGACCACCTCTTCCGCTCTGCCCTCCCCGACTCCTCGTTCCCCTCTCCTAACTCCTGCTGATACCCCCCATCCAGTACAATCTGTTACCTGAGGTCTCTGTACTCATATCTTCACCACACGGACCAGTCAGGCATCATTCTCGATGTAACCAAGCCAATCGCGTGCACCTGGGACCTCACATCCTCATGAATGTTACACCCCTTGTCTCTCCCTCTGTTCCCCTTCCTTCATCTCCCATCCCGTCTCTCAGATTGTAAGCCCTAGGGCAGGGACTGTGTCTATTTCATTACTTTGTAAAGTGCCAGGTACATTTCTGGTGCTATATAAATGCTTAATAATAATAATAATAATAATAATAATATAAATTTATTATATTGTTATTATTATTATTATTGCAGCATCGAGAACAGCTATACCCATCCAACATGGAGCCGAAGAGGCAGAGAGTGGCCCAGGAGATGGTTCAAAGGGGCACACAGGCATGTTCATGAATCTTATGGTTCACCGATAGATTTTGGTTCATGGCTTTTGAGGTTGGTAACTTTAGCCCCTGCTATTATATTGCACAAACAGAACATAAATGGAGTCATCCATTCCCCATTATTCACTCTCTGCTCCCTGCAGTCAGATGTTTAATCTCCTGACCTACTTGACTAATAACCATTTTGAACCTATCCTGTATGAATTCATCGAGTCCTTTTGTGAATCCAGTTCTGCTATTGCACCTCCTCAAATCCTCTGGCAATCAGTTCCACTGATTCATTGTATGTTGTGTGAAATAGTACTTCCCTTTCTTTGTTGTAAATCTATTTCCAGTTAATTTCAATGGGTGTCTCTAGGAAAGGGTAAAAACATAACTTTATCGACTTACTCCATACCCTGTCATGATTGTGTAAACCTCAACCATATCCCATCTTAGGTCCTTTTCACACGAGACACCTCCACCCACCCTGGCCCATGGCAGTGTCTGTTTAAAAAGGGTGTTAGATGTTCTATAGGAAATACTCTAAAAAGTGGTTTAATGTAATAGGGAATGTATTTACTATGGATTTTTAGATATTTCTTTTTATACATAGATTTTTTATTGTATAGATTTTTATATTTTTACCTTGTAGAGTGCTATGGCTGAAGTATAGGTCTATAAAATTCTATAGCTTCACAGAAAGCTGCACTATAAGATTAATATATTTTTTTAAGGTCTACAACACTTTTTACACACAGCGTGTCATTTACTTGTGGAACTTTATTACAACAGGATGCTACGAGGTCAACAGCTTAGTGGGATTCAGCAAAGGACATTAACATGGATTAAAAGATCCAGAGTAATATTCCGTATGACTGAAAAAAAGGGGTAGGTAGAAGCAGGCATTACTTGACACCACAAACCCGCTAAAACCAAATAGTGGTGAATGGGGGGGTGGGGTGGGGTGAGGAGTACACCCTATGGAGTTCCAGAATTTTCAACCGTGGAGGTTTGTTACAGAACAAAGACTCTGAGAAAAATTACAGAGCTCAGAAACACTATTTATTGATTTAGATTCTACCCCACCCATTGGACAAACAGAAGGCTCCAGACAGGTTATCACAGTGTAAAAACTGATATATACAGAATACATTAAAAGAAAAACAAACAATTAAAATATACCTGCCCCTAACCCATTGCCAGACCACCAGAAGTCTGAAACAAACCAACAAAAACACTCTATGCTGTTTCCAGAACCCCCATAGGTTCAAGCTTTCATGAACCTCAGGGAAACAGAATTCCACAAATGAGGAGCAGTCACTGAAAACAGCTCTGCCCTCTCCCTTGCCATCTGTACTTGATTACACCAAGGGCACCACCAGAGAGCCGCTCTGGTTGATCAAAGAGAGAGAGATGGGACACAGGAGGAGGAGGCATTCCCTAAGTTAGGTTTGTTGGGCCCAAGTTGTAGAGGTCAAGAGAATTATGGGGAATGGAATCTGTACAGTTGAAGATTGTAGATCCACCACCTGACTTTCCTAGACTACAATTCATACAATTGTTTATTGTCCCCTGGACACTTCTTTAAAGAGCCTGTAAATAAAAGAAATTAGCACTGAATACACCCAATTCTTCTCCAGTTCTTCCCCCAAAGGCCCTGTAAGACCCACCCTGGGCTTGACTAACCGCACTGGCCGACAGGGTGACAGTATTATTAGTTGCATGAGATTGGTGAGAGGCTAGTGCAGTAACTCATCTGGCCAGCGGGCCACCTGGAGAACATTTATAACATCCTGGGTTCTTTAGCACGTGGAACCAGAAGCAGAGGATTATAAAATATTACATAAAATATTTTTATCTAAAAATAATGTGCCATTTATCTTGATGGCGGCTTACTGTATCACCTTTTTATGATCCCATTTCTCACATTGTGCCATATGGCACCATGTTATTTTAGAACTCATTTTCAGCTGTACCTTCACTAATTCAATGTGAGAACGTAATGGCACGGTGTATTAATAGCACTTCTCTGCCGTGTCACATTAAACCTGTTTCAGACTCGTGTAATACCTTATTACTGATACGATAAAATATTATGGACACGGAGAAAGCCATTCATTTCAGAAATATGATGAATATTACACCTCATAATTACTGCATTAACTACTAAAGCGTAGAGTATTACTAATAAAAATCTTATACGGCACGCTGCAATCGATTGCTGGGTACCTATGATATTCCAGAAAAAAGAAAAATAGTGCCTTTAAATAGATGTATTCTACTAGTATAGGTAGGCTGTGTATTCAGTTATTCCTGTCTAGAAAACCCATCCACTGGATAACATATATCCCCATTAATCAAATACATCACCTAGCAGTGCTTGTGCATTAAGGGATCTGATGTTTATTTGTATTATTATTAATTATCTTCCTTCTCCTCCTCCTCCTTATATATAATGCCTTCCCATCAAATGACACTTGCAGTGCTCCACGGCATGAAAATACAACAACATATTTAAAATTGATTAAAAACATAAAACCATTTAAAAGGGGAAGATAAAGGACATTTTTACACACACCGTAAAGTTCTGGATTTTCACTCTACTGGGTTTACAAGTCCACAAGTAAGATCCAGATGCATTTTTCACACATAAACTGCCCTGAGGCAGCCTAAAGTAGCTGCAGCTGTGCACGTCATGGCTGCCATGGAAACCAAGTGACCACAGCTGCCTTGAGCAAAGCAGTTTACCAGGAGAACGTTTTACACACAAAAGTTCTGGGATAAGTTCTATGCAGAAGTTCAAAGAGCCAGATGTTTACGATCTGGGTGAGTGATTTAGACACACAGAAAGTTCAGGATGTAACAGCAAACATGCAGGAGAAATGTGTGTGTAAAAACACCCTAAAGCGGGAAGAAAAACATGCTAAGGGGAACCAGCAGTGGGTCCTAAAAGAACTTGAAGAAATAAGTCCCCAGGTGCTTTGAAAGGTGAGGAGAGAGGAACTGAGATGGACATCAAGTGAGTTCAACATTGAGGGGCCTGTCACAGTAAAGACCCCATCGCCTACTGACTTAAAGTGCAATAGTCTGATCCCCCAATAGCGGGTGGTTTCTGAGCGCAGATAACCATCAGAGTAAGGCTCCAGGAGCAGGTCTCACATATAGTCAGGGCCTAGACCCCTATAAATAGAAGTCATGGCCAACCCCATATCCCTCCCTTCAAATCATTTCCATCCTACCCACTCTCACTCCTGGGGGAGCATTCATATGCTATAGAGAATGCTTAATACATAAATTCACTTGATCCACTTTGTTGTCAGTCTACTGCCATTTTCATGCTTTTCAACCTACCTTCTGCTCTTGAGAGGACAATTGGGCATGTTGCGGTACACGGTAGGTGGGGACAGAAGCTGGATATGTAGGCGTGAAACAGTAGGCTAGCGGGCAAGGTCAGTGGGGTCACGGAATTGGGGTGCTGAGATCACAGAATGTGATGCCAAATGTTCTTCAACTGGCATCACAGCCCAAACACCCTGACTTGACAAAGACTCCCAATTCCTAGATTGTCCAGATGGGGGAGAGGGGAAAAAAAAAAAAAAGCCAAAGGGTGGCACTGGTAATCCTATGTTTAAGCTTCTGCAACCATTGCCAACCTATTTCCAGGTGATGCATTGTCCAGTGTTAAACCCACATATATCCGCTTAGCTCCAGCTGTTGGAGTGGAGTGAGGACAACAGCCTGCTGGCTCTGGCTCTTCCCCACCACATCCACGTTCTTCTTTCGTAGATGTTTTGACAGAGCCTCTCCTTTGCTCAGATTAGTGCAGGGCTTCCTGTGTGTATATTTGGGCACGCGTAGGTGTCCCTCACCGTCTTTCATGCCTGTCAGGGGTGTAGCTATCATAGCTGAGAGGAAATGCCCAAAGTGTATGTGGGACCTACTCAGTGGTCGGCACAGGACAGAGTAAGCACCGGGGGCCGCAACGCCACAAGGCAGGCGGGGCAGCTGCAGCCTCCAGGGCTCAGGTGCAGCAAGTGGAAGGAGGGAGACACACCTCTGTGTCAGGAGAAGGGCTGAAACTTACCCTCGCTAAATGTTGGTGAGAATTGGCTTCTCGCAGAGATTTGGAAGAATGAGACCAGGTTGAGAATTGAAAGACACGTGGCTGAAAACCAGCACGGTCTATGCAATAAATGGCCACTGTGGTCGTTCCTGGACTTACGTGGCCCCCAGTGGTCATTTTGCGCATGTGCCAAGTGCTTTTTGGGGTTTCAAAAAGCTTGCAAGATTCTTGGGAACCCTCACAAAAATGCTCTATGCATGCGCAAAATGCCCACCGGGGGGCCATGCATGTACAGAGCGCATCTCAGATTTCAGAGACTCTGACAGGATTCTTTAAAATCTCGGTGAGCTACGAGAGTCTTGTGCGTTCTTGCAACAACGTGAGGGAGTCTTGTTTCAGCCCTAGTTGTGAGTGTCTTTGGAGTCAGGGCAGTGGACTCACCCGAGTTACCGTGTAAGTTGACAGTTTTCTGCAATAAGGACACTGGGGGGAGGAAGGAGGGAAGAACAGGGGAGAGGATGTTGATGGGGGGGCAAGTCTATTTCTTGTGCCTGGGCCCATTCCAGGCTAGCTACACTCCTGATGCCTATGCAGTAGTCAGGAACACCCCAGCATGAAACCCTTACTCTCACACCACTGTAACCGTGAGGTATTACCAGGGTTTGTGAGATCATGTGCAAAGTCTTGGTGCGGGGCCTAATTTGCATAATTAGGCACCACCTAATTATGCAAATGTGTACATTTACATCAAATTTACATAACATTTACTCCCTCTGGACAGGAAGGATTCCCATTCTCCACCCTTCTAAGCAGCAATGGAGAAGCATGGCCTCAACATGCCTCTCCCCCCCCCCTGAGTTTGGCACCCCTTGGCTGCCTTACCTGGCACTCAGCTGAGTGACCATAGACAAGCATGGCCTCCCAATGCTTCCCTCCCTCTCCCCACCTCCCCAACCGAGCATCTACCACCACTCCCCAGAAGTGTTTCCACTGCCGGGGCAGCTGGGTGGGCAGTGAGGCAGGAACCGAGAGACTGTGTCCGCTGCCTTACTGGAGGAGGGGGGTGAGCTTAGCCAGCCTGGCCTCCAGGGCCTGTTGCTTCTTGCTGCCGGTGCCGCCTGTGCCTTGTGCACGCGTGCGGTGCGACCGGTCCAGAGGTGCTGCTATCACACACACCAGACACCCAAAATGCAGTCAGCCTATTAAGTGCATTGTGCCAGGAGAAAATATATCTATCTATCTATCGATCGATTGAGATAGAGATAGAGATAACCAGTTCAGTTGTGCCCCCATAATCAATTCATGCTGCCCTCACCCATATAACCATTTCATTACGCTCCCAGGGCAGCATGAATTGATTATATCAGGGGCGCAAATGAACTGGTTATGGGGTGGGGGTTTAAAGACAGTATTCCAGTTAGCAATAACTTCATTAATTGCAGATATTCCAAGATAGAATAGATATTGCTTTACATCCTAAATTCCTACCTAATATTTATTTGTTTATTTAATAATATATCCCGCCCTCTTCTGCTAAAGTAGCTTGGGGCAGCTAACAAATCGCACATCAAAATATAAAAATAGAAAATACAATAATGTGACAATAATAAATATAAAATCAAACCCATGGTGGCGCAAACACCATACAAATACAATAAAAACCTCCTCCCTAACACTTACCCTTCTCCCTCGCCAAACGCGGGGTGGAACAGCCAAGTTTTTCATTGACATTGAAAAGAGGAGCGGTCCAGGGCCACACACCCTCGCCCTCCCCCGGAGAACCCAAGGGACTTCGAGAAGGGTGCTCTCTGATGACCACATGGGCCGATCCAGAGTCCAGGGAGTGAGGCAGTCTCACAGGTATGATGGTCCCAGACCATGTAGGGCTTTATAGGTCAACGCCAACACCTTGAATCGGGCCCAGAAGACTATAGGTAGCCAGTAAAGAGAACGGAACACCGGTGTTATGTGCTCCTGGTGGCCCGCCTTCGTAAGGAGACGAGCCGCAGCATTCTGCACCACCTGCAGTCTCCGAGCCATCACCATGGGTAGCCCCACGTAGAGCGTGGTGCAATAGTCCAGTTTTGAGGTAATCAAAGCATGGATGGTGGTCATATCAGAGTCTGAGATATACAGCCAAAGCAGCCTCACCAGATGTAATTGACAAAACACACTTCTCACCACAGCCTCCACCTGAACATCCTTATAAACAGGTTCATTATCCACTGTAAAAATTTGCATATCCCCTTGTTCGTATCATCTTAAACATCCTGCATTACTTGCATTACTTACTAAGCAAGACATAAAATGTTTACAAAATGTGATTAATGTAGTCAGACATGATAGTTCAGCCAAGATCAAAGTCAAGCTTTACAATTCTGGTTGCTAATCAACAGTTCGACCATCAGGGAGTTGACCGTGCAGCCTCTCCCCATACCATCTCATATCTGAGAGGAGCATTTTCTACGACTCTTTAATCCAGATGTTGATGTCCAGCCACTGGCTAGCCCCTCCTTCTGTATTGAGGACCTACCCCCTTGGCCCCCCATTACAGAAGATGAGGTTGAGTCCCTAGTAGATTAGTTCAAATCTAATAAAGCGCCGGGACCCGACCTTATACACGTGGATTTTATTAAAGCCCACAAAAGCTGGTGGATCCCTATTTTGGCTGCTCTATTTACACCTATTAACAGCTCTGGGATAATTCCAGCAGGCTGGAGTAGGGCTATTGTTAACCCTATCTATAAAAAGGGATCTAATTGTGATCCGGCCAACTATAGGCCTATAAGCCTTTTGAGTTCAGTCGGGAAGATATATGCGAAGCTTCTTTTGAATAGACTCACTGTTTGGATTGGGGAGTCTGGAGCCATTGCACAGGAACAAGCTGGCTTCCAGAAGGGGTGGTCCACCACAGAATTCTGTATGGTCTTATACCATCCGATCAGTAAATACAGAGTACAGAACAGGTCCTTCTTTGTTGCCTTTTTAGACCTAAAGGCAGCATTTGATTCAATTGATAGGAATCTATTATGGACAAAGTTAGCTAAAACAACTATGGACAGGAGGCTACTTAGTTTACTTTCTTCATTATACACTAATTCCTCTCTGTCGGTAAAAGTATATTTTCAAGGCCATGTCACCTACCCGATAGAAACCTCGTCAGGAGTTAAGCAGGGCTGTGTTTTGACACCGGCTCTTTTGAATCTTTATATTAATGAAGTCATACCTTCGATGGCCGACCCAAAATCTTTTCCACCTAAGCTGGCTAACCAGGCCGTAGGATGTCTGTTTTATGCTGATGATGTTGCTCTGATGTCCCAAACCTGGATAGGACTAATCAGACAGATGTCTGCTTTTGCGTCCTTTTGTAAATCCAACAGACTTACCATCAATTTTAAGAAGTCCAAGATTATGGTATTTACCGGTAGGAAGAAATCTCATAACTGGGCCATAGATGGGCACCAGGTACAACAGGTTTCCAGCTTTCGTTATCTTGGCCTTCTTTTCCATCAGTCAGGGACCTGGGGGGAGCATGTCCAGCAGGCCATTATAGCCTCGAGGGGGTCCTCACAATCCTTATATAGTTTCTTTCTATGGGCGGGCAGGTCTGCTGTCAAGTCAGCCATCCTGGTTCACAATAGCAAGGTTAAGGCCCAGTTGCTATATGGTGCCAAATTATGAGCCCCTTTCTCTTCCCATAAATTGAATGTTACCCAGGCTAGGTTTCTACAGGATCTCCTGAAAATACCAAAAGGAACTCCATATTCCTCCATCCAGATAGAGACCGGTCAAACCAGCTGGTATCAGGCAGCCAAGGAGCGCACCTTGCTTTTCTGGTGTAAAATGATGGGTGACCAGTGTTCAGTGTTGATCAAAGCTGTTAAAGAGGACAAATTTAAAAACCCTTGGCTTATTAAAGTTGAGGCAAACCTTAGCCAAATGGGCTTTTCTAAGGACTATCTGGCCCATAAGCCCCTGGCTTCCCTTAGTAGGGAGGTTATTATGAGGTCCCAGGATATTGATAGGCAATTGGAGCTAGCGAGGATTAATGACTCCCCTCATATGTCAGCCTACCTTTCCTGGGTTCCCAACCCGGGGCAGATGACTGCCTATCTGAATGCTACCATCTCCCCAAGAGGGAGAAATCTTATTTCTTCTGCACGCATGATACTTTTCCCTCCCATATGTTGGAGGGACGCATTAAGGGTGTCCCCTTTTTGAACCGATTGTGTCCTTTTGATAACCTGACAATGTAAACGGTCAGGCATATCATCTTGCACTGCCATCTGTACGATCATCTGAGGGGTATATTCTTAGCCTCCTCCTTGGGAAAGCTTCCAGGGAGATCGGATCAAGTTCTTCTGTCATCACTCCTGGATAGTCCAGATCCCCATGTTATAAGGAATATTTCTCTTTTCCTAACTCAGGTGGTTCATATAAGGGAGAACTTCCTGGGATTTAAACCCATATATTATGAACTTAAGGGTGAGCAGGGGGTCATTGATACTCCCGATTAATTTTGATCTTCCAGCTGGATTATTGACCCTTGGAAATGGTCTCATTTAATAATAAGGTGATTATATAGTTAACTGACTGTCCATCCAAGTGCCCCTATAACTCTCTAGTATTGGAGAGTGCTCTTTGGGACCTTTATTGTAGCCTCTTTGACTTCTAGTTTGTGCCTTGGTTATATGTCTGTAGTTATACAGGTCATATAGATAATTTTAGAACGATAGTTCCCTTGGTCAAATTGTCCTTGCATGTTAATTTAAATAGCCGTTGTGTTTGCTCTATACTTTCAGGATTTACTGTTATGATTATATCAAAGAAACTATACCATTGGGTTTCATGTCTGTATTCAGGAATGTTTTAGATGTAGTTATAATTAGTCCTTCGGTTCTTAATTTTATTTGTACCACGTTTTGTTTATCCCCTTTAGGGGATTGTCTTATATGTCTTATCTGTTTTGACTGCAATGGCTTAGTCCACGCAATAAACGAAATGTTGATGATGAGCTTTACATCCCCCACCCCACCTCTGCCACTGCTTTACAGGTACTGGGTCAGGGAAGGGAAATCATTAGATCATATATTCAAGGCTCAGATTCTGTAGTTTTTTTACCCTGGCAATAGGCCTTGCTATATCTTTGTAGTAATGGAGTTCCCATCTCCTATGGATTTAAAGCTATTGGAAAAGCAATTGCAATAGGTGCAGATGTACAAAATGACTTTAATAAACTGCATGAAGAGACTGTTGCTATTCATGCAATATTTGAAATGTGACCTCAAAGTAAGGTGGCTGATCACTCAAACAGAATGCCTCTATGTGGAGAGAGAGACTGAATCTTGCCTATTTGCTTGTGAAAACATTGGGTAGTCAGCAAAGACTAACTTGTTTAGGTACATGGATTTTTCTGTCCGATTCTTGTTTTCTCAAATAATTAGAAAGAAGGATTTTAAAAAAAATTGAACTCCTCTTGGACAAGAGATGGAGGCAAAGTCGATCAGAGGGTATCTTTGATTAAACCAGCTTTGGTGGGTGAGAGTTATGCAAGCTTTCGGGTCTAATAAAAAGGAAGTTCTGAACTATTTTGTCTCCATCTTTTCCCTTTGGGACCCAACACAACCACCTCATTTAGCTGAAATGACGATCTGCAGTGAGTATGGTGTCCTGCTATTTTGCCCGACTCCAGTCTCATCAGATGAAATGAAAAATAAACCGCTATGCAGGTTTGTGATGTGTCAGGCCACGGCCCTTTAAGGAAGGACTGGTTATCACTTTGGTCATGTCCCCTTTGAGAAATATATGAGTAGCAGCCAGATTAGTCTGCAGTGAGCTGCAGAAGTGAGAGGAGCTCACAGGCGAAGCAGGTTACAGCCTTGGAACTGGCCCAGGTGTGGAAACCCTCCAGAACCTTGGCAAAGCAAGGATTGCTGGGAGCCCAGGAAGATGTTAGTGCATGGTGGAAGTATGTGCACTGGCAGCTTGAGCAGGGGGCTTGTGCCTATGATATTCCGATAGACGCGTGCACCAAGGACCCATGTAGTTTTTTGTTTTTGTTTTTTGTTTTCATTATTTAAATCTTTCATTTTTATAAACATCAACATTTTGTTTGTTTTTGCTTTCGTTTTTGCTTTCCATTGGTTTCAATGGAAAACACATTTTCAGCTGTAACATTTTACTTTTTCATTATATTTGGATGAAACTTAGATAGATTGTACCTCCATTGGAAGGCATTAGTGTGCCAAATTGTAGAAAGATTGGATAAAGGAATCCAGTTTTATAAGCAGTTGAATTATCTTATTTTGCAACAATCTTCATAAACGTTTGTGGCTGTAACGTCTTTGTCTTCCATCTAATGTGAACAAAACTTGGAATGTTTATACCCCTCCCCAAGTTTACAATAGATACCAGCTTTCAGAAGGATTTCATAAATGGTCCTGGTGGTATAAGTAATTCACTTATAAAAGTATGTCTAACTCTAACAACTTTGTAGTCAAACCAGTGTACATGAAATTTGGGAGACCTGTATCTCATACTCTCAGGATCATCTCTGCCAAATATCAGAAAGATGTGATAAAAGGTCATAATTTTATATTCCTGCACAGCATATGGAGAGAATGAGCCTATGCCAGGGATTCTTCTCTTACGTGTCACTGTGGTATAAGATCTGTTTGCGATGCCAATTGGCCAGCAGAAATGTCAACCAAATATCCTCATTCTGTCCTGTGATCATCCCAACTTCTATCCCCAACTTGTTAATGGGAAGTCGGAAGCATCTGTTTAGGAAAGAGCCAATAGAGATTCTCTTATGTCCTCTGTCACAGTGCTGCAGGATGTGATTGTGATGAAAGCTGGCCAGCCTGGATGTGTAAACCATGTTGCCTGATTTCTGGGATGCTATCCCCAAAGTCCCAGGGTAATTTCAGATATACCGGGCCCGGAGGCCCGCCACGCTCAACCATGTCCTTTAGACATGCCAACCTGATTCTCACTGGGGATCGGGGAGGGGGTGGAGCTGCATGGGGAGGGGGCGTGTTTGCGCAGCACGACATGTGGCCACCCGGCCCTGCCTCCCTATGCTCCCTCAGATGGCCGCCTGCCCTCAAGGAGACGGGCAGGCACAGCGGCCAATCTGGCCGCTGTGTCCGATCCAGTCCTGCGGTCAGGACCACAATCCACCTGGGCTGAAGGTAACAGATGTTACCTTCAGTCCATCCAGGATTGTGGCCAATGCGATAATGGTTGGCCCGATCCCACAAATCGTGGCCATTTTGATTCCGCCAGTGATTCACTGGGGTGAACATCTGGCGGGAATCAGATGTAACGGGACAAACAGCCACCACAGGGAATTCACTGTGGTTGACCGTGGTCTTGTTACATCTGAAATTACCCCAAGTTACATCTCTTCAATGCCCGCCTCAGGGCCGCCGCCCTATGCCCACCTCAAAGCAACCATCGATTGGTCCTCTAAAGCTGGAAGCATGCAGTAGTTGGCCAGTGAATGTGCCTGTCAGTCTATTAGGTTGCTCCTACAGTCTCCCTCCCCCTGCCATGCAGAACCCAGGCCGTAAAGGGCTTTAAAGGACTGGCACTGCGTGTTACGACTGCGTGTGCCAGTCCTTTATCTAAATAATGGTCTTCAAGGGGACAAATTCTATTGCTTATAAAATTAGGACCCTTTATCAAATTGTCCTGTAGTTTGAGCAAGATGACAGGGAAGGTGTGGAATACATTCCTGCCAAATGTCATGTAAACAGGATAGAATATAAAAATGTTACAGCCAGAAATACATTTTCAAGTTAATGGCTTATAAAATCAGGACCCTTACCCATTTTTACATTTTTCAGGGAGGATTGGTAATCTTATGGCGTGACATAATATTCCCAGGTTTCATGCAAATTGAATGGAAGATAAAGACGTTTTAACCAGGAATGTGTATGGAGCTTTTCTTAAAATCACAACATTCAATTGCTTCTAAAATCAGTTTCCTTTATCCAATATTTCCAAAATGTGGAACATATAGTACCCTCTACTGAGGGTACAATCTTCCCAATTTTCAACATAATTGATTCAGACACAAACAAGCTATAGCCACAAATGTGTTTTTCAGTGTTTTCCCATTATTTCAAAAATAAAATTTTGTTTGTTTTTCTTTTCATTATTATTCTTTGTCATTTTTGTTATTAAAATAATGAAAAAGAAAATTAAAATTAAAATTAAATGAAAATGAAAAATGAAAATAAAATTTCATTTTTAAAAATCATAACGAAAATGAATTGCACATCCCTGTGTTCTGATGGAGAATGAACACATCAGTGTGGTAAACGCACATTTTGATTACGTGTGTACTAGAGCTGAAACCAGTACCCATAAAAATGAGTATTCCCATCGAATTTCCAGTACTCAAATTGACTCGAAACATTCGAGTACTGAACAGCACCTGATTTCAACCCAATTTGAATACCCAATATTCCAGAATGTCCCAGAATACTGAATTCCAGTCCCAGAATGTCACCTTCTGTCTGCAATTTTTTGATTTTCTGTCCTGACTTACTGATCAGTAACTGGAAAAATCAGCACTGGAAGTTATCGATTTTTCAGGTATCTGGATACCCGATTGGTTATCAAGCAGCCTGCCGAGTACCCGTAGTGGTACTCAAATAATGCAAGTATTCCGCAGAGGCAGTAAATGAGCTACCCATTTCAGGTCTATATGTACTATCTGAAATGATCCTACATGGATATTACCTGGTTGGGTGGGCCATGCATCACAAGATTCCGCATCCTTGGATATGTGTTTGGTGTATTTTGGGCAAGTACAGGTGCCGCAGAACCTACAAACCAAACTAAATGGCAGAAAACAGCTGCTGCCATATGAACCTGCCATGAGGTGAAAAGAGTTTATGTATGTAGTAGCCCAGGGATGGGGAACCTTTTCCCCCTCAAGAGCCACTTTGGAAATTATTTCAAGCACTGAAGGCCACACAGAAGTTGGGGGCAGGGGTATTTAATTAAATTATTTATTTATGTTTTTAATATTTCTACCCCGCCTCTCTCACCAACTCGGGGAGGCTTCCATAAAATAGATCATAATAAAACAATAATATAATAATATCAAAATAGAAACAATGTAAAAACCATACATAAAAACCATATATAAAAGATGGTCTGTGCATAAGAGAAATCCTCCCTTCCCACAACCCAACTAACCCATCCCCCTCTCCCCCACCAAATGCCTGATGGAAGAGCCAGGTCTTACAGTTTCGTTGGAAGGGAAGGAGATCTGGGTTGAGGCAAATCGCTATCTGGAAGGAATTCCAGATTGACTTTGCAGCCTCTGAGAACATCCTCCAGTTCATGCAGACTTGCTGATAGTGTGGGACCTCCAGGAGGGCACTCTCAGATTACCGTAGAGACCGCTCTGGAGCCCAGGGGATGAGACGGTCTTTCAGGTAAGCAGGACCCAGGCCGTAAAGGGAAATGGTGGCCATGAACTCATGCTCCACTCCAAAGAGACTAGCGTTGGCGTGGATATTGAAGTCCCCCAGGACCAAAGTCATTGGAGACCTCAAGATCACCTCCGATAGCACCAGCTCAGCTAGGGCATATAGGGAATCAGCTGGACAGGCAGGTGTAGGGTATACTAGCAGCATTCTCAAACTGCCTCCAACCAGATCAAAAACCAGATGGAGGCACGCTACATCTGGTGGATTCTGCGCTAGATACCACTGAACAGAGCACTGTTCCTTAAAAATAACGGCTACACCACCCGCCCCCGGTCCCTCCACCCATGGCTGGTGCTGCACAGAGTACCCAGCTGGAACAAAGTCAGTCAGAATAGGCCCTGACTCAGTGTCAAGCCAGGTCTCCATAAGACACATGAGGTCGGCCACCTGGTCCAGAATCAACTCCCGGACTTTTGATGATTTATTGACCACCAACCTCATCTTCAGCAGCACCAGAACATGGCTGGGGGCCCTCTTCACCTCAAACACTATACCTCCTGCCATGGAACAAGAGAGCAGGACAGGGATTAAGCACCTGCCTCCCCTCAGTGATTGAACTGGCCTCCTCCACGGACCCTATCTCCCCCAGCCTGTCATGGCCTCCATTGAGAACCCCCCTGCCCACCATGAACCCCCCTCCTCCAGGGTGTCCAACCAAACTGGTGAGAGATACCCCCTCCTCCCACCCCCCGCATCCCTCCTCTCACTGGGGGATACATTACCCACCCCTGTGAGGGCCTCCATCCCCCACACCAAGGGGAAGACCCTCTCACCCCCCCAAACACATTCCCTCCTTGTAACCTGCTCTCACTGGGGTCCAGCATACTCCCTCTGCCCACCACAATCTCCCCACCCCCTCCCTTAACCTCTATCACTAAAAGTCACAAATGTGTAAAAATGCCCCATGCCCACCCCCAACAGACTCTCCCCCACAGGTGCATGGCCTGCAGTTGCGTGCCTGCAGAGCTGCCAGGCAACAGGCTCCTTTTCTCTCCCCCCCCCCAAGAAGTTGCTCCGGGAAGCCCTGGCCACGCCCCTCTCCTTCCACAAGGGAGGAGGGGAGATGTCACCTGGGGCCCAGGACCTGAATGGCAGTTCTGGCGGAGGGAGGTGAGCCCTCGGAGGGACTCCAACCCAGCAGCATCCCAGCATTGGCAGCAGGTAGGGAAGGCAGGTGGCAACTGTGGCAGCGGTGGCTTCAGGCATGCTGCGGTTGGGCGGCAAGCTGCTTTTCTCCCCCCTGTCTAGTAGTTCCTCAGGGGAGTCCTGCCCCTCTCTTCCCACAGGGGAAAAATTAATGTCACCTGGGGCCCAGGGCATGAATGGCAGTCCTGGCAGCGGGAGGCGAGCCCTCAGAAGGGCTCCCAACCCAGCCACTCATTCCAGAAGGCTATATCCGGTCATCGATGGAGCTGTCACCCACATTTAAGATATATTCCCTTCCAACGGGAAATGTATTTATAGCATTTAAGGGGGGTGCTCAAGAAAAGGAGGGTCCAGATCATGAATCTGTCCCCTGTCCTTGTGTGCATGAGCTCATCTCTGCTCCTTTATTGCCAGGGGCTGCATTTGGCTCCTGGTCCTCAGTTTCCCCACCCCGCCATAGCCAAAACGAAGTAACCCAACAACTGGGGGGCGAGGGTGGGAGGTGATGGATATGCAAATATCAATTTTGAATGTGAACATGGTTAAAGTATTTGGACATTATTTAAAATGTAAATACTATTCCTAAATTCATAATCCACCATTTATTTCAGCAGTCAGTCACACTTTTTCTGCACACGACAAAACATCATAGGGGAAGGGGGAAAAAAGAAGATCCCACTCTGAATGAGCAAACTTAAAGCACAAAAAGACCTAAACAAATTGCTCTACGCTGACTCACTAGTGAGAGGAAGCTACTATTTATTTAATGTTAAGTGAAGGAGAACTGAATTACTGAGATTCTTCACATCTGCGAGTGAAGAACCACCTTGCTTAAATGATAATTATCTCCCCAAATGCAGTTTTACCTTTAGTCGCTATTTGCTCTGTCTTCTCTGAGTCATATCGGGCTCGGTGCTTCGACTGCAGTAATGTTTCATTACGGGAGTTGTTAAACCACTTTAATGGCCCAATTTCAGGTTCTCTCTACTGTATCTTAGCAAATGCTTTTTATTTGAAAAGTGATCTATTTTCGAATGAAAGGTATATTCCAATGGGAAATGTATTTATAGCATTGCAAATATCCTATTAGCAAGAAGACAGTCTTAGAGATCGTCGCTACAGCTACCAAGTGCAGCTGACAACGCCTCACAGTTATAGGCACAAATGTCCACTCCTCATTGCATGGTAGACATGGGTTAAATGTTGCCATCGATGGAGCCGATCCCAAGCCCCACGGATCCCACGTGCAATAGAGATGGTGCCCGCAATAGAGAGCTGTGGGGGCGGGGCTTGGGATCAGCCCCGATCACTCTCATTCCTGGGGGAGACAGGCTGGGTTAACCAGACCTCTCACCACCCAGAACAGTTTCACCAGATGAGACTTTGCAGTTGCTATGATAGTGGGGAAGAAAACCGCCTTTTCCACTTTCATGGCCATGGCATAGTTCACAACTGGTTAGCTTCAGCGCGAGTTGAGCACCATGTGTGCTTTAATTGCCTAGCCTGAGCCTCTCAGTGTGTGGAGGCTTCTGCCTGAAACAACTTCCGTAATTATAAAGTAACATATAACTTTAGAAAGGGGAAGTATGTAAAAATGAGGAAACTAGTAGGAGGGACACTTACAGGAGCAGTTGAAAGAATTCAATGTCTACATGCACCGTGGAGACTATTTAAAAACACCCTCTTGAAAGCTCAGATTAAATGTATTCCACAAATTTAAAAAGGTAGGAAGAGGATCAAACGTCTGCCTGTGTGGCTAAACGGTGAGCTGAAGGAGGCTACTGGAACCAAAAAGGCATCCTTTAAAAAATGGAAAGAGGGTCCCAATGAGGTAAATAGGGAAGAGCAGAAGCGTTGCCAAAGTAGACGTAAAAAGTTAATAAGGCAGGCCACAAAAGAATATGAGAAGCAACTTCCTAAAGATGCTAAAACTAATAATAAAAAGTTTTTCAAGTGCATCAGAAGCAGGAAGCCTGCTAGAGAGTCAGTAGGGCCATTAGATGACCCGGGGGTGAAAGGGGCGCTTAGGGAGGAAAAGGACATTGCAGAGAAGCTGAATGAGTTCTTTGCTTCGGTCTTCACTGCAGAGGAAGTTGGGGAGATACTCACGCTGGAACCTTACTTTGTAGGTGATGAATTGGAAGAGCTGTCACAAATCAACTTGACTCTGGAGGAGGTTCTAGAGCAAATTGACAAACTAAATACTAACAAATCACCAGGACCAGATGGTATTTCCCCCAGAGTTCTGAAGGAACTGAAATATGAAATTGCAGAACTATTGTTAGTAATTTGTAGCATATCGGTAAAATCTGCCACTGTACCCGAGGACTGGAGGCAAATGTAACCCCGATATTTTAAAAGGGATCCTGAGGTAATTCTGGAAAATACAGACCAGTAAGTGTGACATCTGTGCTGGACAAAACTATCATTAAGAACAGAATTTCTGGGCATGTTGAAAAACATGACTTAATGGGGAAGAGTCAACATGGATTTAGCAAAGGTAAGTCATGCCTCACTATTCTGTTGGAATTCTTTGAGGGTGTAAATAAGCATGTGGACAAAGGAAACCTGGTAGATAGAGTGTACCTGGATTTCCAGATAGCATTTCATAAGGTCCCACATAAAAGACTCTTGGGAAAATTAAAAAGTCATGGGATAGGAGGTAGTGTCTTACTATGGATTGTAACTGGTTAAAGGATAGGAAGCAAAGAGTAGGACTGAATGGTCAGCTTTCACAATGGAGAGATGTAAAAAGTGGTGTGCCCCAAGGATCTGTATTGAGACTGGTGTTGTTTAATATATTCATTAATGATCTGGAAAAGGGTGCTAATAGTGAGGTGATCAAATTTGCAGAAGACACCAAGTTATACAAGGTAGTTAAAACACGAGCAGACTGAAGAACTGCAACAGGATCTTACAAGACTGGGTGCTTCGGCATTTAAATGACAGATGAGGTTTAATGTGGACAAGTGCAAAGTGATGCACATAGGGTAAAATAACCCAAACTATGGGTACACAATGCTGGGTACTAAGCTAGGAGTTACCACTCAGGAAAAGGATCTGGGAGTGATTGTGGATAATACACTGAAATCCTCAGCCCAATGTGCAGCAGCAGTCAACAAAGCGAATGTTAGGAGTAATTTGCAAACTGAGGATGTCAAAATGTCTCTATACAAATCAATGGCGCGACCGCACCTGGAATATTGTGTGCAGTTCTGGTCGCCCCATCTCAAAAAAGACATAGCGGAACTAGAAAAAGTACAGAGAAGGGCAACGAGAATGATAAAGAGTATGGAACGGCTTCTGTACCAGGGATGGATCCAGAAGTAATGTGAATGAAGGGGGGGGGGCTAAAGTTAAGTACAAAGTTGGCATGGCCCCACCCAGGTGAGCAGGCCCTGCCCTCAGCCCCACTCTTGCCAGGCTAACACCATGGTGGCTTCACCCTCTGCTAAGGAGCACTTTTCTTAATAGCTGAATAAATAATAATCAAGGCAAACTTAAAAAAAACCCCTTGCTGTATGGTTGTGTGCGGTCATTATAATTCCCATTTTACAGATAGGCTATTGACTTTGCTGGAGATGGATGACCCACTCCACTGGCTGGGGGAGATCACCCAGTTGCCATCTTTCACCACTGGTATATAGTGGCAGATAGAGCCCTTCTATCCTTGCTCAACACAACTGACAGGGTCAGGAGTCATGCTCATTATTTGTACAGTCCAGGGCCGGCCTCAGGGTTTGTGAGGCCGCGGCCATGTGCGAAGTTTGGTGTGGGGCCTAATTTGCATAATTAGGCCCTGCCTATTATGCAAATGTGTAAATTTACATAGCATTTGCTCCCTCTGGACAGGAAGGATTCCCATTCTCCACCCCTCCGAGCGACCATAGACAAGCATGGTCTCCCAATGCTTCCCTCCCCCCACCTCCCCAGCCAAGTGTCTACCACCATCCCCAGGAGTGGTTCCACTGCAGGGGCAGTCGGGCGAGCAGTGAGGTAGGCACAGAGAGACTGACTGTGTCCACTGCCTTACTGGGGGAACTTAGCCAGTCTGGCCTCCAGGGCCTGTTGCTTCTTGCCGCCTGTGCCTTGTGCACGCACATGATGTGACCAGTCCAGAGGTGCTGCTATCACACACACAAGACACCCAAAATGCAGCTAGCCTATTAAGCGCATTATGCCATGAAAAGAGACATATATATATGAAACCAGTTCAGTTGTGCCCCCATAATCAGTTCACGCTGCCCCCACCTCATAACCAGTTCATTTGTGCCCCCGCCCCCCATATATTATTATTATTATTATTATTAACAAACATTTATATAGCACCAGCAGTGTACCTGGCACTTTACAAAGTAATAAAATAGACACGGTCCCTGCCCCTAGGGCTTACAATCTGAGAGACAGGAGCTGGGG